>CM047809.1:83099580-83697208 GCA_026214975.1 Gentiana macrophylla | reverse complement strand
GAATTTTCCTCCGCACCACAGTGGGAAGAGAGGACGCACATGATTACACCAACTGGAACCTCTATAACATCCGCCTTATTTACTTTACGCATTTACTTATTTATTCAAAGATTTACTTACAAAGATTTTGATACTTGATTGTTATACACCTCATAGTTCACAACTGACATTCATCGTAATTCAGCTCACAAAGACTCACCTTTCGTAAAAGAATAACAAGATCAAGAAAAAGGCTAGAACTATATCCGCTCCGGTTGACTCTGGGCCAGCTAAGTCGGTTTGACTTAATCTCACTTTGTCACTTAACTCACACAAGTTATAATCGAACTTTAAGTTGTTTAAAATCCAGCTTTTAGGGACAAGTTTATTCACCGCCTCTAAACTTGTGTTAGCCTTTCCAAGGGACCAACAATTGGTATCGGAGCGGTGTTTCTTTAACAAGATATCATTTGCTCTATATCTCCTCTAGTTGTTCTTATTTGAAAGCTCGCCAAATTAATCTACTATCGCTTTTCACTCACTCATAATGGATAACAATCAATATGCGAGACAAATGCTTATGTGCAACATGGACAGATTTGATTTAATATAAACGTCGTGATGTGCTTTTCTAGCGCTACTCATGACGAGATGATGGATGTACTCACCGATGGACCAATTCGATCACCTACATGCAAACCGAAGGTGAAAGACAAATTCGTGTTCCAAAGCCCAAACCGAATGGACTAGTGATGATCGTAAGTTTAAATAATCTCAACAATGTTGCGATGGACTTTATCTCGTAACTCTTGACAAAGCAACATGTACTTGAAAGTGAAAGAATGCACAACTGCCAAGGAAATATAGGACAAACTTCAGTTAGTTTGTGAAGGAACAGATTCAATCAAGGAAAATAAAATTTATGTTGCAAAACAAAAGTTTGAGAATTTCAAGATGAAATCTGGAGAAACCATTGACCAAATGGAGACAAGATTCAGTGTCATAATGGATGAACTAGATCTACTCAAGATTGAATATTTAAAGAAAGTTATCAACACAAGAATCTTGAAGGCATTACCAATGTGCGGGAAAATGAAGGTCACTGCCATGGAAGAATCAAGAAGACTTGATGTAGAGGATTCATTCAAGATCTTTTCAGATTTGAAAGCTTATGAATTCAGTGAAGATTTCACAAGCACAGCTGCAATAATCAAAGCTCTGGAAGAACCAAAGACCATAGCACTTGCAGCAGCGTCAAATGACACTCAAGAAAACTCATCTAGCAATCTTCATGAATTGGATGAGATGGAAGAACAAATGGCTCTAATGATGAACAGACCAAGAATGAAGAGTGGACACCTACCACTCAAAAGTTCATCAAAAGGACTCCGAGAAAAGAAAAGACGATGAATATCTCTGTTTCAACTGCAAGAAGCCGTGACATTATAAAGTCAATGTCCAGAATCGACCAAGAAGACTCCACCAAGAAGAGTTGGTAGAAGAACACTCCTTGCTTGACGAGATGAATCAGATTATGAAGCCGGCATCGAAAGACTATCGATGACACAAATTTTAATGGAACACATGGAAGATCCAAATGAGGTATGTGAATCAAACTCTAAATACTCTTCACTGATTTCCATGATAAATGCATGTTCTTTCGATCACGACTCCAATCCAAAAATCTAGAATTAGAAGAAACACTTGATTTAATTGATGAATCACCTAGTAACTATTCAAGCCGGGTTATAAATCAATTAAAGTCAAAAGGAAAGTCTAATTCTTGAAGTTGAAAGATTGAAGTCTCGAACTCAAAATGTTGAAATCGATCAAATCGATAAAGAAAAGATTCAAGATCACTCATCAGACGCACAGCAAAGAATCGAATCGCTTGCTCAATCAAGTTCACCATCGGATTCAAATCAGAAAACCATAGGGAGACAAAAAAGTTTAGGATTTGATACACAAAGCAATCTTCCAAAGATAGAACTAGCAAAGTCAGCTTGGACCTAGTACCAAAACCGGTATTAAGTTCAGAAATGGAGCAACTTCCACAAATCGAGAAAATTGTCAACCAAAGAAAGCCAGATCACACAGGATCAATCGTTTTCTAAGAAGACAACCAGATCTACCAACAAAGGTAAATCAAATGGTAGATCACCAGATCCAATGGAAACCGAAACGGCAAATCAACTGCCAGATCCACAAAAACCAATCAAGTCAGGAACCAGAAAAATTACAATCAAAGTAAATCCAAGAATATCAATCATTCAAAGATTCACACATTCAGGGGGAAAGGAAGACTATATCCCACTGATGATGATTGGAAATTTTACTTGAATTTGTTAATAAACTCGATAATGACAATCATTCCGCATCGAGAACTTATCACAAGTTTCGGTCCAAAACTCAGCAGAGGACTAATCTCGATTCAAGATAAGTCACAAGACAAAGGTCACCTGCACTCAAGATGAATGAATGATGGTTATCATTCAAGCTTTAATAACAAAAAGCATGATGGAAACAAATTTCAGTCAAAAGATTCGAGAGATCATATAAATAAGACATACCCAAACATAGATACTATGGGAGTGTGGCTTATATATATGAAAACAAGTGCAACAATATCCGAAGAATCCCAAAAGGATATTTTCCCGCTTGTAATCGATTAATCGACCCCATGGACCCAAACTGAATTGGGTACCTAAAACTTTTAATTTTATTGCAGATATTTGGTACTTTGATGTTTTCTCTGACACATGACAAAGAGCAAGGACTATCTCGATAATTTTATTGCAAAGGATGGACCAAAAGTCAATTTTGAAATAAAGATAAACTGGTTACACAGAGGTTTTGGCACCTTAATCGTAAATGGACTTACAATCAAGAATGTATCTTATGTAGAAGGACTACACTACAATCTACTCAAGACCAGTCAATTTTGTGATATGGGATACAAAGTTACTTTTGACAAAGAATTTGCGTTGTCATCGGCCGAATCGACTTTTCAAGTTGTTCTAGCCGGAAGAAGAAAAGAAAACATGTATGTAGTAGATTGACTATCGCCGTTGATGAAACTTTTTACTTGTGCATACCAAATCGAGATCGATTGGCTATGGCACAAGAAAATCGAGTCATCTTAACTTTGATGACATCAACACACTTGTTGCTAAGCGGCTAGTCATTGGACTACCAGAGATCTCATACAAAAAGGATGATTTGTGTGACGATGTCAACAAGGAAAACAAACAAAAGCAAGTTTCAAGACCGAGTCTCAAAGATTCAACAACCGAGACATCTAGAATTGCTACACATGGATTTATTTGGACCTATTACATCAATTAGTATCGGTGGAAAGAAGTATACATTGGTGGTAGTAGATGATTTTTCAAGATACACTTGGGTAATATTTCTAACCAAGAAAAGTGAAACCAAGCAAAGGCTTACAGTAATTACTCAAGAGACTTTAATCGTAAATGAGTTTCGGCTTGTGAGATAAGATCGATATAAAGGAACCGAATTCCTCAAAGTTGTAATTATTGAATATTGTGAAGAAAATGGTGTTTTACATCAACTTGTCGCCACTTGGAACACCTCAATGTAATGGTGTATTTGAAAGAAGAAACAGAACACTCAAAAAAGAAGAGGAAGGACTATGATCCGTGAAGCTAAACTACCGGAAAGATATTGGGCGTAAGTTAACACAAACTTGTTACACTCGTAGCAGAGCTCTCATGAACAAGAGACATGAGAAGACTCTTATGAAATTTGGAATGGAAGAAAACCAAATGTTTCATACTTTCATGCTTTTGGAAGCAAATGTTTCATACACAATAATGGAAAAGATCAACTTCATGTTTTTCAACCCCAAAGTCGATGAAGGAATTTTCTAGATATTCAAGTGTCAAGAAAGCTTTTAGAGTATTAAATAAAAGGACACTCAAGCATGAAGAATCAATACATGTAGTATTTGATGAACCAAACTTCCTCTGGTGAAACAATCAAGACCGACTGAACCGGTTTCTCAATCTCGCCACGAGCCACGCTGAACTGGATTCGATTGACATTGGAAGACTACAATTTTGAATGTTCAGATCAAGATCTGCCTCTCGCTTTCAATTGCTCAACAACTCGAACAACTTCATTCAGATTCGATTGAACAAGTTCAAGAACCGCTTTTGAAGAATCGTTGAACAAAATGCAAATCAGCTTGATACAAACTCACACACATCAATGGATGAAAGATCACCACCAAGAACAAGTTATTGCCGATACTTAGGTCGAGTTCGAACAAGACATCAACTAGATGATATGATTGCATGCTTTCTATCTCAATCGTAACCCAAAGAAATTGAAGAAGCTTTGAAAGATCCAGATTGGATATTAGCTATGCAAGAAGAGCTCAATGAATTCGAGAGAAATCAAGTATGGGAATTGGTAGATAGACCAGTTCATGTCAATATCATTGGAACCAAATGGGTTTTCGAAACAAACTTGATGAAGATGGAAATATCATCGTAAACAAAGCTAGACTTGTAGCCAAAGGATACACTCAAGCGAAGGCATAGACTTTGATGAAACTTATGCACCAGCTTGCAAGATTAGAAGCAATCGATTATTTCTTGCCTTTGCACTCACAAGAAATTCAAAGTTTATCGATGGATGTTAAAAGCGCTGCCTCGAATGGAATCCTTGAAGAAGAAGTATATGTTCAACAACCACCCGGATTTGAAATCAAAGATCAAGCAGATAAAGTTTTCAGACTAAGGAAAGCTCTTTATGGACTTAAACAAGCACCAAAAGCTTGGTATGAAACTCTATCTCAGTTTCTAGTGGATAATGGATTTATCAAAGGAACAATCGATAAAATATTATTCAGGATGAAGAATGGAGAAGATACTCTACTTGTTCAAATTTATGTTGATGATATCATTTTTGGATCAGGAAATGAACAGTTATGTGAGAAATTTGCAAGTTTGATGAAAAGCAAATTTCAGATGAGTCTGATGGGAGAATTAAATTATTTCCTAAGATTGCAAGTTAAACAGTTAGATGATGGAATTTTTATTCACCAAACCAAATATACAAGAGAACTTATCAAAAAGTTTGGTATGGAGAAATCTCATGGAATTTCTACACCAATGGGGACCAACATCAAAGCTTGATGAAGACAAAGAAGGCAAAGATGTTGATCAAACACTTTACAGAAGGATAATTGGAAGCTTACTCTATCTTACAGCAAGTAGGCCAGATATATCTTTTACTGTCGGTGTATGTGCAAGATTTCAGTCAAAACCAAATGAGAGTCATCTCACGTTGTGAAAAGAACTTTGAAATATCTGAAAGACACAGATGGAGTTGGAATTTGGTATTCAAAAGAAGGAGAATTCAAGCTGATTTCTTATTCAGATTCAGATTATGCGGGATGCAAAGTAGACAGAAAAAGCACATCGTGCACATGTCAAGTTATTAGAAATAGACTTGTGTCATGGTTTAGCAAGAAGCAAAACTCAATCTCAACTTCTATGGTGAAAGTCGAATATATCGCAGTTGGAAGTTGTTGTGCTCAAGTTTTATGGATTAGACAAAGCAATTAAGAGACTATGGGATAGAAGAATGAACAATTCCCATAATGTGTGATAACACCAAAGTGCAATTGCAATTATCGATAATCCAGCTTTTACACTCAAGGACAAAGCACATTGATGTACGTCACCACTTTATAAGAGATCATGCAGAGAAGAAGGATATAATGATTCTTTATGTACCTCATCAAGATCGGCTATGATATCTTTACAAAGCCATTGGACAAAGAAAGATTTGCCAAATTAAGAACTCGAGTTGGGAATAATCAAAGTCGATTAAATCGGTTAAGCCGAGAGATTCGTCAAGGGATTAATCTTTGTTATGTTGGGTGCGCCACTTAATGAGACTAGTCATTGACATCAACAATCTCAAACCGATTAATCAAATCGAAAATTTGATGGAATCGAATTATCTCTAGAACCGACATCAAGATCGGTTTTCATTCCATCAAATTTAGTCAAAGATTGATATGGTAAAATCCTCGCCGTTATGTCGCATTAAATTACCGCAGCTTCTTTTCGCTGAATTTTGCGTGTACACCCTACGATTGTCGAGCAAGACATGCATCGGTTACCAAAACCATCATGGAATTTGAAAAGTTGTGCTTCTCAACCGCCAGAATATCCTACCTATTTATTCAACCTCCATTCCCATTATTTTCAAACTCTTCATCTCTTTCCAGAAAGCAAAACAGACTCTTTGCAACCCTTTCTCTCAAAATCAAATTTCTGTGTTCACACTCAAATATGGCCACTTCAGAAAGTTCAAAAGAAAAACGATTGATCACATATCTGGATGAACTAACACTTGAAATGTATGAAGGTATGTGTCAAAACACTCTGTTATCCAGCTGGGTACGTGATAAAATCGAGAAACTACCCTGATTGAGGAACATTTTAGAAGTTAAGTTCAAAGAAAAACGGGATGTGGAAGGCATTTTGCAATTTTGGCAAAATATGTGATTAGTAAGAGACTCCTTGATAACTACAGTACGTGGAGATCGCATTGTTCTCAATGAAATAGTCATGAGGTCGCTCTTTGGCTTCGCAAATACAACAGCAACTTCAACAGATTTAGCCACTCTACCATTGAAAAGAGAAGCTTTTCTTGAGATGCTTACCTTTTCTACAGAACCAATCAAACCAGGCATTCATGTAGACAAAATCAAGCCAGAATTCGGAATCCTCAGCAGATGGCTCAGCAAACACGTCATTGGAAAATCCAAAGGAGTTAATATACTATCAGAAGAGAATATCAATCTCATGAATATAATCTGGGATGGAATAGAATTCAATTGGGCAGGCTACGTTGTAAATCAATTCAAGAAACAACATTTAGTTTGAATTAGATAGTGTGAAAAGAGCAAGCTAAAGGACAAGAATCGATGGCGATTCGATCAAGAAGACTCTTAGTGGAATCATTCGGGTTTTACTTAGAAAGAATTAAGGAAGTGGAAGCAAGCAAGGCAAAATACTACTTCAAAGGAAATCGCAGAAACAACTTCCCAACCTGAAGCAAGTCGAAAACCGTGTCTCACCGGAAGTCGCACACAAAGGGACAAGCGTTTAAAAGTCGAATCGGCCAGAAGTAAGATCAGTTGTAAGATGTTTGTACCGTAAATCTCAAGTGAAAAAGCACCAACCGAGGGGGAACAACAACATCAATCGACTACTAAAGGTACACAAGAAAATGTCACTACCGACTATACCTCTCGCCATAAAGAAGAATCGATTCAAAGAATCAAGACTAGTCTTGGTCGACAAAATCATCAAGTCGATGAAAATGAAACTTCAACCGTAAAATGTTCGAGATATCGCTTTATGTAATGAAGAGAAATTACTCTGGAGAAATTGGAAGTTAGAAACCTTTACTCTCTGTTTCTATTTTGTGAATTTCTTGACAACTGCTTTCAAGAGATTTATGAACTAGCAAAAAAGAGAGGATCGCATACATCATCTAAAGACAGTTCAAAGAAAAAGGATGATGATGATCATGATAAGTCAAGAAAAGATGCTGATGAGACTACAGTTTTGCAAACAGAAACTCAACATCAACCTCTAGCAACGCAAAGCTGTACTACAAAGAAGAAGAATTTCGGCTGGAGATCGATTAATCGACAATCGCCATAGCGGTGATGGAATTGATAATCGGCAACTGATGATTATTGATGATGATACTCAGGTTAAGGATCAAATAGAAGCTACATATGATCCTTCTGACATCCTCACGAAGGATGAATTGGCAAAAGTTCATGAAAACTTGAAAATTGTACTCAGTCAGAGATATACACAAAATGGACTTTTATCAAACATCTCTGGATACCTTGATTATAGAACTAGAACCGATGTTTCAGTTCATGCAAGATTAAAGATGATCCACAAATCAATTTCAAGTTCTGCTTCAGAAATTGTGTTACTCAAACAACAACTCGAAAACTCAACCGCAGTAGATAGGGAAACTCATGCTCGGACTCATTGGCATATGAATCAAAGATATCTACGGGTTAGAAACTCACTTAAAAAGTACTTGCTTCTCAAAGAACAAATCTCGAGAAGATCAAAAGCAACCCATGCCCTGGTAGATCAGTTATATGATGCCAAAAAGGGGGAAGCTGAAGAAGAAAAGCTGAAGTTACTTGGAGAAATGAAGCGACTTGAAGAAGAATTACAAAGATACAGATCAGATCCTAAATTTTTGAAGAAAGAGTTAACTGATGATCAACTTATTGAAAAATATAGTCAACCTGGAGACAGAAGAGTTACTCTTACAAAGGATCTGTGGACGCAGTTTATCAAAGATTACAATCCTATCAAAGGCAAATACAGGGACAGGACAATTGAAGAATCCCTGAACTACTTTTTATCTGATTTATTCTCAAAGCAGAAAATGGCACAATATAAGAAAAATCAGAGGATTGATGATAAACTGAAGATTAAAGACAAGACTGAACAGATGAAAGCTGATCTAGTAGAATTTGAAAATTACTACTTAAAAGAATCAGGCTTACCCAAGCTAATTCAATGGAAAAGATGGAAAGAAGGTAGTCAAGTTGACTACAACAAGACTTTCTCAAAGGAAGACTCCAAGCTAGAAGAAGATTTTCGATTGTATGACAAAGCAAGGAAATATGACTCAGTCATGCAAAAAGCTAAGAAGAAGCTTAGTCTTTAATCACAGTTATTTGAACAAAATGTACTTATCCAGTTTTTGCTCATTCTAATGAAAACCAGTTTTACATTATTTTACATTGTTTTGATCTTTAAGCTTTTCTTTTAGGGAGAGTTTTGGCATCATCAAAAAGGGGGAAATTGTTGGAAATAAAATTTATGTTTTGATGATAATTCATCTTATTTGTTTAAAGTATTAGCTTAACCCTATTGATGAAGTGCTGAAGCCAGCTGTTATAGTGAAAAGCTAAAAGATGTCTAGAACTGAATGTATAAGTTTTTCTAGAGTCTGATATTTGTATAGGTTACATCAGACAAGCATTGTAATAGTTAGTGTGTCGTAAAACCGAAAACTGGAAATCATTTAGAAAACTGGAAATCATCAAGACAAGCAAACTGACTCAGAATACACCTACATGGAACAGAAGAAGGTAAGTTCGCTGAGAATTACAGACTCGGTTGACTTATCTAGAAGAATGAAGAACTGAGGGTTCAGACTCAGTTATTGAAGAATGAAGAACTGAGGGTTCAAACTCAGTTATGAAGATTACAAGTCGAGACTGTAAAGTTAGACTTTAGGCAAGACTGTGGTAACCTGAACTGACTTTATAGATCTTGTATGAAGACCTAAGAATCATAAGGACAATGAATTCTTAGATGATAATAAGTTATGGTGTACTCTGATTAAGTCAATGATAATCAGATGAAAACTGGAGTACTGATATTTGAAGAAGAGTAAAATTTCAGTTAATGCTCCAAGTCTGTTAGGAAACTGATAAGTAAAAAACCAGTATAAAACTGATAAGGAAACTCAGTTTTATATGTCAGCCATCCAACAAACTGAAAGTACAGTCGAACGTTGTAAAGGAAGCAATTTCATTGGATGAGTTACTGACACAGCAGAACGGTCAGAAAATATAGCCGTTACAAAAGAGACGTTGATACAATTCGAATTTAAGCCAGATGAACGTTGGACCTCACACTATAAATAGAAGACTTTGCACCAAGGATAAAAAACAGGATATACAAGAATCAACAAGCAATTTTGTGCATTAGTCTATTTTATTCGAATTGCTATCATCTCTGAACTATAACAAGATCATATCTAGTATTTCTTCAAGTGTTCAAGCTACAAAGAATTTATCAAGAATCCAACACTTAGAAGAACCACAAACAAGAATCAACTTATTGATTCTCAGCCCAACTTTGATTCTACATCAAAGGTTTTAGACTGTGAAGCAAACCAGGAAGGTTTAGCCAAGGACAGTTGTGACAAGCAGTCGGGTAGACTGTGTTTGTGGTGGTAGCCTGGTGAAGAGGCAATCCTACCTCTAAGGACCAAGTGGTTCAAGCATTTGAAGAGCAAAGCAATTCTACCTGTTTCTACAACCTGTTTAGATAGTGACGCTAGGGATTAGCCAAGGACTATTGTTTAGGACTTTTTGTAACAGATTCACCTCGGGAAGTTCTAGTGGAATTTTCCTCCGCACCACGTGGGAAGAGAGGACGATGTGATTACACCAAGCTGGAACCTCTATAACATCCGCCTTATTTACTTTACGCATTTACTTATTTATTCAAAGATTTACTTACAAAGATTTTGATACTTGATTGTTATACACCTCATAGTTCACAAATCGACATTCATCGTAATTCAAACTCACAAAGACTCACTTTAGTAAAAGAATAACAAGATCAAGAAAAAGGCGATTTCCGATTTACTGCTAATATTAGGATACGCGATTTCCGGACGAGCAACATGAATCCTACACATGCTTCAGTATCACACCCAATCACTACTGCATGATCGTCCTATGGCTTGGGCAAACCTCAATAGTTTCAAAGCATGACACTCCAAACCATGATGCAATGAAGACTCCGGTCTTAGGATAATTACACAACCGCCACATAGTGCGACGTGGGTCGGTCTAACGTACGTATTCTCTAATACACGTCCACGTACAGTCCAAGTGTCTCAACACTTTGATAGACGAGATCTATCCCTACCTTCAATAAGATAGAATACATTCAATACGTGCTAGTCTAATCGTACTATCAATGGCCCATTTAATAGTACATACGAGACATTTAAGTATCAAACCCTTTTAAAGTAAGTCAAGATCTCATCAACCATAATCACTATTATGATTTCTCTCTCACAGTTTGACACTAGGGACGTTATCATATATACAATCACAAATTGGTTCATATAGATAAACAGAATATATAATAACATAAAAGCCATTTATCATATGTATTAACATAAAGAAATAGTAGAAATGATCCGACCCGGTCGGATCGGGTCCAACCCGATTGGGTTTAGGACACTATTTCAACAATATAAGGCCATTAGGGATACGAATTCGATTCTCAACCATTCTCTCATTCATTCAAAGATCTATCCATCTATTAGATACAATGTAGTCTTTTGGTGATTAAAGTTTCTTTTCTTTTCTTTTTTGCAAATAAATCATGAATCTTTCATTATTGAATTGTGTTTGGTTTATGTTAATCATGGATCAATTCGAATCGCCGGAGAGAGAGAATTGAGGAGTAGAATCGTTCTTCGTCATGGGCAACATCTATTCCAATGTTTTATTTCATATCTTAGATTCATTATTGTTTTTTGATAGATCTAAACTATACTTGCAATTAACCAAAGTATGTAGTAATTATACGAACCTTAATCCTGATTATTTGATTCGTTAATGTGAAAACGCAGATTTATAAGGATGCGCCGGTCTCGACGCAGCGGCGGTCTTTAACGACACATCGAGACACATAATAAACCCTAATTATGTGGTTTGGCGTTAGCTACGTATGATCAACAGGGTTAATTGACGTTTATTTAGATCTTAACAATATGGTATTCGTATTCGTAAACTAGAATGATGGAGTATTACTAAAGTGTTAGTTAGGACGTAGTCTGGATCGATCTTTAGGAACGTGTCAGTCATAGTCCATGGCTACCTAAGGGGGTTCTCGGTCTTGAGCCGACACTCCCTAAATCTTAATGCATGTGGTATTAATACAACCTAAGGTAGGTTAACTACACATTAACGTCTTCTTCCCTTACAATGGAAGTAGACAAATTTAGGGGACTGCACCCGTAGCTTAATTACACATGTAAAACAGATCAGATATAATTTTGGGTTAAGGGAAGATTAGTTGTGATTAGTCTGGTTAATTTCTTTTCAATAAATGATTGATTCTTGGTTCATTTGCTTCTCTTTAATTTATGCTTCCTTTATGTTGGTCATAGACCCCCCTTCGGGTTGACCTATAAATTGTGATTGTGTTTAACGTAATTAACTAAAACTCTCTATGGGATCAACATTGACTCGCCTTGCTATACTATGAGTGACCTAGTCCTCTCACTGGTATAAGAGACTTACAAGCAATCAAGTTTTTGGCGCTGTTGCCGGGGACTATTTATTTAATTGTTAGGCATATCCATTAATGTATGGTTAATTTTTTGTCATTTTTTCTGATAATTGAATATAAGTGTGAAGGTTTTTTTTCATCTCCGTGTTCCTAAGGCTGTTTAGCAAAGGATGCGCGGGAGTTTTTTTATACTTCACATGATTATTTGGTTATTATTTTGAGTCTTGAATCTTTTTATTTTTATTTGGAGCCTTGTAATAGTTTTGGTGTGTTTAAGTAATAAAGTGTTTATGTATTTGCTTAATTGTTTATTGCACTTCTTATTTTTAGTTGTGCACTTTACTGCCACATAACATAACTATTTAGTTACTTATCCGCGCCTTGTGGTACTAATATTCTTTGTGCGAGAATTGGTTGTATTAGCAAACCTAGTGCAAGTCACTCCCTGGAAGAAGACAACTTTGGTTCCCGTTCACTGATATGATTCATTTCAAACAGTTAGCCTAGTCTTCTATTTTCCAAAGCTATGTGTTCTTCTTCTTCCTACTTTTTTATATTTACTTTCCACGTTGGGGACAAAGTTGAGTTTTAAAGTGGGGGGTAGGCAAAACAGTTAGTTTGAAAAACCGAGACACACTTATACGCTTACTTTTGTGAATTTTGATGCAATGAATTGAATGAAATAGAATCCATAAACCATTGAATCTGCTTAATACTTAATTCAATAATGATGGATAAAGGGTTTGTCAACTATTTGAAGTAGTGACTTATTAATCATCTATCTTGTTGTAGAATTGACTTTTAGAGCACATATAATTTTGATTGTTTTTTGTTGAATAAAGATGACTAATTATGCAAGTTGAATGTGTTAAACAACAGATGAGAAGCTTGCACTCTAAGAAAGATAAAACAGAAGCAATGCAAACGTAAAATAAGGCGGAAATTGACAAAACACAGAAACAAAGAGAACACAGAGATTTAACGTGGTTTCCGACGTTGTTTCGACTACTCCACGAACAGAAAATGAGATATTTTATTACGCACAACATTACAAGGATTTTCACACACATTGCATTGATTACAAATCTGTATTTATAGACACAAATACCTAAATTCTAGCCGCCATAAGATCTTTGTCGAAACTGTCATAAATACCCCAAATGTGGGCCCCAGCTCCAACTGTTATCCACAAGATAAAACTCAGCTCCAGCTGACTCTCTCAAACTTGTAATCAACTGCTCAGATGTAGAACTCATACGTATTCAGCAAAAACTCAACAGACAAAACTGACTGCTAACTTCAGTAGAAACTTAGTTGCAATTCACCGAACTGACTTTCACATAATTGAATACACTTACTCAACTGACCATCATTTTTAGCTCAGTTTCATAGATTAGTTGATCCCTTGTAAGTCACTAACGTCGATATTACATGCAAGAATACTAGGTACATCGTAGTATAGTAAGGGCGAATCAAGGTCGATCCCACAGAGACAATGCAACTTTAAGTATAAACGATTCTAACCAAACTAAGAAGGCACGTATAGGTGATCATTGACCAACAACAAACATGAAAGAAACGTGGTATTCCTCCCCTCTTCCCACCGATCTACTAACTTGGATTAGGTAATCTTTATATTTACTTCCCCACATAATTTCCTTAAATTAATCGAGCGAGCTTTTAGTTTAGTTTTAAGCTACGGGTGCAACTCCTAACCTATCTACTCCGACCATGGTAGTAGACAATCTATACGCAAGCTACCCTCCTTAATTGGTCCGTAATAGCCCATACGCATAAAGAACTAGAATTGCCGATATCAAGCGCTAACGCATACCGTTAACCCGCCTAGACAGCTTTCGACACCGATCAGCACGTTTCTAGGGTCCATCAAGACTATGTCCAAACTAACACTTCACTATCAGTACTTCAAGTTATTTTATGAATACAATAAGCAGACTGGCCAGATCTAACCTACTGTTAATTAAACCTGTCAATCAAAGTAGTTGACGTGAATCCTCTAGATTAAGTTTCCTAAATTTTGCCTCGGTAAACCAGTATAGACCGCCGGTTTACCGGGGTCGGCTTTTCTTAATTATGGATCTACATTACTCAATTACGATTAATCTAAATAAATCATGAGGTCGTTAAACATGCAGATTAACTAAAACACATAAATACGAACATATCTACCATATTGAAAACAAAAAGGAACGTTCAAAGCTTCATACCTTCAACAATGGAGATCTAGCTCGATCCACGCAAGCTAGAGATGGTGGAGAAGGGAAGGAAACCAGAAATAACTCCTCAAAAGCTTAGAAAAACTTTATTTCATCAAATTGTATAATGTATATAATAGAATATGCAAAACTTATAAAAACTTATGAAAACTTCAATTGATGCAGCTTTTTATAGATACAATAGCCGACTTATGACTCATAGAAACCCTAACCTACCTAGTAGATGCGGCAAAATCAATTTCGTGTCTCACAAGGCTTTCGGTTTACCGGACCTAGCCCACGGTAAACCGGGCTCACTTTTCTTCAGCAGATCTCTTCTTGGACTTCTTTTACTTGGCCCAACATGCTTCCTTTGATCCAGATCCATTCTCTAATGCTCCAGATTTGGTACATCCTGTAGAACACGTAAAACGAGGCAAAACAGTACCAAACCTTCAAGAAAATAACATAGATACAGAATTACGAACATAGAAACATACACATAGCATTTGACACATATTCCCTATAATAATGAGCCTATCTATCCTCTCTTTGATCAGAATTCAGGGTGAATAAAGGTATAATTAATGGTACCATTTAGAGCGTTATCAACTACCCCCCACTTAGCTTTTGATCGTCCCTTGCAAAAAGGCAAAAAGAAAACAACATCCTGATCAGTATACAAGTTAATTAAAAACAGCTATGCCTCACAAAGTCAAGATCTAGATCATGACACTCATATCCATCAGTAACGCATTAAACACTATTCATATCATGAGCCAATGTGTGTGCAATAACATTCACAATCGCCTAGCAATGCAGACAATCTCACATTACGTCAACCCATAGTCGAACTAACCAATCTCGAACATGTTTTTATTAATCTAATTAGCTGCCAAGGCGGATTGAGAACCGAGTATTACTCTTAGGCTCACGTTTATCGGCCTATGCAAAAGTCGTGCGTTTTATGCTCCATCGACTCAATTTTTGCCAAAGAGATTATAGATGTATATATTTCAATGCACTTCTCTTTTTTGGCAGGTGAACTCACATTAATTTATCTATCCTCACGGTCTCACACTTGATAAACTACCGAGTCCGAATTTACTTTGCCTTTATAAGCGTTGGTGGAACATGATTCAGGATAAAGCCTGGGTCAACTCTAGTCAAGGTAATATGCTATCGACTACACACCAAGGAAAGTGAGTTATGCGTGCTTATAATGGTGGCTCACAACAAAATATGCACTTTATACGCCACTACTTCAGAAGTGGGCACTTACTTTTACTTGTACATCGTGGAACAAAGATGAAGTCGATTAACTCGAAAAGATCAAAGATATCATAATTTTTTGAAATTCTGTCGAAATGAATCAAAGTCTAGGTGGTGATCAGTGCATCAAAGAGAATCAAGATAATCGTGCAATTAACGGAATATAATGCTAGGAAGCTAAGTGACGTCCTTTACCCCCCCCCCCCCACTTAATCGAAACAGTGTCCCCAATGTGTAAGATGTTAAAACTAAAATGAAAATGAACTTAGCTTCGTTAAGGATGGAGCCAAAGAAGAATTGGATCATCATATAATTCGATGGGCGAATGTAAGTAATCCGTGAAGAATATGTGCTAAGTATCTAAAACAAGCCAAGAAGAATGGTGGTGACAAGAAACTATATAATAATATCGCGGCAGTAAAAGAGAAAATAGATAACTCCAAACAGTTTAAGCCGACAAAATCATTATATTATGAAAAATACGCTATATTACTAGATAGGAAATAAAAATAAAAATAAGAAAATGGAAAAGAACAACAATAAAAATAAAGAAATCTAATCCTCGTCACAATAATCCTCCCAGTCATCTCTAGGCTCAAAACCGGGAGGTGGTGCAGAACTTGAGGCAGCAGCGGTGGAAGATGATGCTCTGTGACGTGGGACAGACCTAGGTGGTGGGGTTTCAGAAGGAACTCCTAGAAAGTCTATAATCCTGTCCATCTTGCGATGCAAATTCGCAATTTATCTTGAATGCTCCTATAGCAAAGCTCTCTGAGTTCGAGGTGCTCCGTGGACCAGAGTACGCTCTCTCTCAGCTCTCTGACCGACCCGTCTTGGTACTTTTGAAACTGACTGTGAACTGATCATCGGCTCAGGGTCTTCCCACTCGTCACTAACCAGAACTTTGACCTCGTCCTCCAGAGCAAACATATCAATCATAGGCCCATATGGCAACTGCTCGCGCTCAGACGTGGCGGCAAGCTCGTGAATACGGCTATGCATCATGAGACCTATATTGACTGAAGATCCTTGCTCCAGATAGAACATCAACTCTACCCTTTCCGGTGTGACAGACACCGTATGCGTGGTCTGCAGAAGGCGAGCACAAATGAATCAATTGACCACCTTCCTATCCCAAGATAACTCGTTTTCTTGAAAGATGGTGGGGGCTCCCATAGGATTGTGCCTCTATTTCACCCTAAAGTAATCAGCGATCGTCTGCATCCTCTCTAGATCTTCAATATTGGTTGAGGATGTGTACTCATCTAGGCCCACTGGTGGATTGTGAACCCCGTTATAGGCGTTGATCCGCTCAATCGTGAAGTCAACCTTAACTCCACAGACCATTGCAAATGTAGCTCCAGGGTTATGCGAAAGATAAGCATAAAATTCTCTCACCACTGTAGCACTGAACCTCATCGGTGCCTCAGCCATATCCAAAATATCTATACCTTTACGGCTCGAGGCAAGATCATACCACAATCGTCCAACTCTACTCCTCATTCTCGGGCAACCGGTCTTCCGTTCCAATGCCCTCGGAATGATTCATAGATCTCTAAAGAATGAAATTGCTCAACCCCGTCTATCAAGGGGCTTGCATCTCCATATACCTACTGGTGACCACTTGGACGATAGGCGGTTCTGCTACGTTTGGGACCCATTCTAATTGATACAGAGACTGATGAAGCCGTATCTAAAAATGGACCCTCGGTAAACCGGCCTGTACCCCCGATTTATCGGCCTGACTTTTCTCGGTTTCTTACTGGGACTGTGCTCTGAAAATGGAAGATGAAGAACTGCAGCACTTCACTAGCACAGCAGCACTACTAATCAGCAATAGGGATGGAAAAGGTGGTTTTTTGGTTTTCAAAATGGAAGAAGGTTTGATTTTTGGTGGAGGTATGGTGGTGATAGTGGTGGTGATGGGGGCCAAAATTTGTAGAAAAAGAAGAAATGGATAGATTTTGGTGATGGAAGAATAAGATAGTTGTTGATGATGATGAATAATGGTGGTGGAATGGTGTTTAAATAGGAGAAATGATGGAAGGTGGAAGGATTTGGTGGGATAGTGGGTAGAGGAGTAATTAGGGTGAGGGATTTGAGGGGTTTGATTGATGGGATTGAGGTGGAGTTATGGTGGAGTGTGTCATCCACGTGTCTCTAAAAATTCTTTTTTTTTGATCTGACACTCAGAAACTGGAAAAACCCTGCTCGGTAACCTGGAGGTAACTCCCGGTTTACCGGGGCTTCTTTTTCCCAGATCTCTCTGTACTCCTTCTATGCACACCTTATAATAACTTCTTGCTCAATCCTGACCTCAAAATGACTAGTTTTTTTACTCCGTTTGTTGTTATTTCTGACTCAATCCTAACCAACTTCACTAGAATCCAGAACGAGTAAAAAAAAACCTTTCCAACAATCATTGGTTTCAAGCCTAAGGGTGCGGTAGGATTAAAAAAAGCTCGTCCCTTCATCCAGCTACTTTTATTCATTCCTATTCTATCTAAGGGTTCATGAGAATAGTTCTGAGTTTAAAGTAGCTAGCTCGACTTAACTTCGGATCTTCAATCAGTCAAAATTCGGGACCTTAACTCGCCAAACTTGCATTTTCGAGGTTTCAACCGTCATGCACTTCCCTTCTCGTCGGTCATTATCTTTCAAGAGTGCCTTTTCCCGGTTTTCCATAGAAACTTTCTGAGCTCTCTTCCTACACGCCTCTCTCTCTTTTCTCGTGTGTTAGGTCATCCTCTGCTTCGAGATTTAAACCTTATGCCCAAGGACTCCACATTTTCCACTTTAAGCTCTACTCTTTCACTACGCAATACGGATGGACTAGCTTCCGTGAGCGTCTTGCTGTGGTCCTTCTCTTCGCTCTCTCTAAGCATTAATCTCATGAATTCTTGCTCACATGTTTCTACTAGAACCTCTCGTTTCTTATGCCCTTCCTTTTCTATCTCCATAATTTCCACTTTTCCTGAACCATAAGTCATCTTGCAACTTTCTGGCCTATTCTCTAGGGTAGGATTTTCATCGATACAGCGTCATTGTTCAATCTTAAAGTGATATCCCCATTATCGAAGTCCATGATGGCTCTACTGGTCGCTAAGAAGGTCTACCTAATAGAATAGGGGCACTCGGATCCTCAGGTACGTCTAAAACATTTTTGTCCCAGAGAAGGGTAAAACTATAGTCAGAGGGGGGTGAATGAATATAGTGGAGTTTCAAAAACTTTTCTTATATTTAAAAGCTTTCGGGCAGTGGATAAGTCCCTTCTTTAAATGTCGATTGAAAGTAGATTATGCAATCACAGATATAATATGTAATGAAGTAAAGTGTTGTAAAGTAAATTGCTGAAAGTAATTAGGCACAAAGGTTTATAGTGGTTCAGGGTGGTGTAATCCCTTAATCCACTCTTCTCCTGTGATGATTGGAGGAATTAACTATTGTTTTCACAGATACAATAGTACGATTGTCCTTGGCTACACAAGCTTCACAATCTCCAAGACTATCACTCCCTGGTTACAAAAGCTTCAGTGACTCAGTCTCTATCACTGCTGCTTGAGAACAAATATTTCAGCAGCTATCACAAAGGTTGCAACTCCCTCAGATTCCTCTGATTCAATTGCTTCGGTTTGATGTGAATTGGATTCATATTTTTGTTGATCAATCTTAGAGCTTGATGTGGAATCTGAAGTTCTAATTGCTGAGTTGATCTCTAGATGTTTCCTTGAGTACAGATAGAAGGCTTTTCAAATTGACTGAGTTTCTGCTTGTTTCTTTACTAATTGAATTGTTGTTTTTCCTGTTTGTCAATGCCTTCTATTTATAGCCTTGATAATCCTTGATTTGAATTTCCGTCCATTGGCTATTTAATGTGGGGAATAATCCTTGATTTAATTCTTGATTCCCCCTCAATTTTATTCTCCTTGATTTCAGTGATCGGATTTTTCATCAAACGTTTATCAGAAAATCCATCCTTGATTGATCCTCAATTGATTGTGCATTTAGTGCTTGATCTTCATCATTTGAAATCTGAGCAAGTAAAGTTTACTTGGCCGTTCCCTGAACGGTAAAGTAATCCTCCTAACTTAGCTGTCTTAGTTCTTCCTTCAATGATTTGTCTTTACTCAGCCGATAGTCAGTTCACTCTGCCGGTTTACTGCTTTGTTATTTTCTTTGATGTTTCAGGTACTTCTTGTACTTCACTGATCCTTAATTTGGGCGAGATCAGTGTACACCATATTTGACAATGTATTCTATCATTTAGATTATAACTTAGACTTATCCAAGGTCATCACAGACTTCCTTGGTTATAAGTCAGGCCATAATGTCTTCATGCTTCTCAGCTGGTACTTGGCTGGCTTCACTCTGTCGGATTTCTGTTTCACTTTTCCATCCTACCAACTAGTACAATACTTGTCTGACTCAACTTATACAACATGTCAGACTCTAAGTAAAGTCTTATACATACATTTCTAACTTATTTCAGGCTTGCTATAACAGCTAGTATGACCATCATCAAAACATATTAAAATGTTCCTAACAATTTCCCCCCTTTGGTGATGCCAAAACCCTCATAAGCCTGAATATAAGTATACAAATTTTCATAATAAAAGTAGAATATAACTCGGAGATTTTACTCATCCATTCAAGGGAAAAAGGTAAGTCTTTAAAGAATTATTCAAAGGAAGAAAGAGAATTTAAGGACTTCTTCTACTTCTTATCTTCAAACCTGATGCCCTTGCCCTTGTCAGTTGAGCTTTTCTTCTTTTCACTGGAGCTTTCAGGCGGCTTACTACTTCATTCCCTCTTTTTGGCATCACCAAACCTTTCTTCCAGGATTGTGTTGGCTGCCTCAGATTCTGGGAGGGGCCCAAAACTTGCCTCCAGAATTTTATTTGTTGCTCCAGTGACATTGAGTAGGGTGTTGAGTTGCTTCCCTGATTCGTCTATAATCTCATCAAGAGCCAGAATGTGAGCAGTATGCTCATTCAGAGTATCCACCACGGGTTTAAGAATTCCTTCCACTTTGTCAGAGAGAAAGTCAAGATTTGTTTGAACATGGTAGGGATGAGATGTTGTAGGTTGCAAAGTAAGTTGCCCTGTATCTCCATCACCTCATCTTGAATCTTAATGTGATTGATGAGGGCCTCAATTTTGTGATTTAAAGAGGTTGAATCACTCCTTAAGGTAGTTTTCAGATTTTGCCTGCTTTGATACTGCCTCTCCATGTCCACAATTAGAGGTGTAATATCTAGATTGAAAATTCTCTCTGGATCTACTTCTGCTAGTACTGATGCCTCAGCCTCATCTTCTTCATTTCCTGCTTGGGCAAATGCATCACCCTGCTCTTCTTCCTCTTTCTCTTCCTCTTCATGTGCCTTTTCTTCTTCATCTTCAGCAACCTCATGGTCAGAGAGAGATTGGTGAAGTTCACTTGCATTGACTTGTCTTTGGGAGGACTGGCCTTAGTTTCCATGTGCTGGAGACTTGGTTTCTCCTGCTGGTGTTCCCTCTTGACCAATGTTGGGGGTGCTGACATGTTCAGCAGAGTGAGTCTGATCAACTGGCTCACTCGGCTGCTTGTCAACTTTGCTGATGCTTCTCTGAATCACTTCTTGAATTGTTAGGTCGTAATATCAGAAAGGCCCAACTTTTCATGATAATCTTCAAGATGATCTCCTTCATATTGCTCTTCTTCACCTTTGTCCTCCTCACTGTCAGTATCATCTTTCTCTTCTGCTTCATCAGATGATGTAAGACGGTATCCTTCTTCACCTTCTTCTAGATAGGTGACTTCCTTATGTTTCTCTTCCTCAGTGGCAGTATCATCACTAATCACCATGGGACTATCCTTATTGCTGGCACTAATCACAGGGGTGCCATCTTGTGCCTTTTGAGATCTGGTTCTTCTCCCCACTCCTGATCTGCTTTGGTCTCGAGGCTCTCCTTTTCTTCAACCAGCGTGGCTTGTGGTTTCTGGGAGGCTTCCACATAGGTGAACATCACCTTGGCCCTGTGCAGTGGGTGCACATAAAGTGGTTTCACCTTCATTTGATTGAAAAGATGTTGGAGGGGAATTCCAAACGACTTTCTTTCCTAGAAATCACCTTTCTTCTGTAAGTTCTTGCTGGGTGCCGTAATTTCCAGGTCACGTTCCTTTTTAATTTTATGCTTCAGCCTGTTGAAGATAATCTCCGACCAGTTGAATGAGATGACTTGATAGATAATGGCCATGAATTTGACCCTAAGCTCGGTCATATTCTCCATGGACCCCTTCCTTCCTTTAAGATATCTCGTTATTATGGGAGCATACTCAGCAAATGGACGTTTGAGGGCTGATCTAGGGAAGTTGTACTTCTTACTATGCTTTTTGGGGTTCTTGGCAATTTCGGTCCAGAAAGTATTAATGTTGATTTGCATCTTCTTCACATCGACCGGACCAGTGTTGGATAGATTTAAGAATCTATAGAGAAGACCCTGAGTGATAACTACTTCTTTGTCAAACATTTTACTTACAATGCAGTCTGGGCCACTCTTCTTCTTGCTGGCCATGAATTTTGCATTCTTTCAAAATGCAATCAGGGTTTCATAGCATATGCCAGTGATTGGGGGTTTAGGAAGGTCATCAACCCCAGATTGATGTAGCCATCAACCAATCTTTGGGCTTGTGTATCGTGTTCACAAAAAGGTAGATAATGTTCCGGTCTAAAAAATGTCCCTGTGACGATTGATTTTTTTTAGTATTTTTATGTGGGAGAGATTGAAGAGGATGATGCCATTTTTCTTTTATATAAGATTGAGATTGGGAAAAGCTTCAATTTTTCAGAGAATATAGGGCTTATGATTTGCAAGAGAGCGTAAAAAATTCTGAGAATTCTCTAAGTGTGGTTTAAATAGGATGATTTTTGGTAGTGTGAACGTGGTTGAATATGGTAGGATTTTGTGACGTAATAGCATGATTTTATGTATATAAATCATGGTATTTGAGTGTAGTGGGGGAGTGGATTGAGGTAAGTGATGATAAATCCCGGGAATCGAGGCGTTTTAATTCAAAAATAATATAGTTACCTCCACGATTATAATTTGATCTCCACGTGTGTAATCTTTCACAGTATAATCCTCCATAACTCCTTTGATTTTCCACGTGTATAAAACTAATTTAGTTCACACTTTAGTTTGCTGTTTGCTCCAATAAATATTTTGGTAGAGTGACTTGGCTGGTCACTAGGCCGGCGTAGTGGCTTCTTCACTGAGCTGATGTATATAAAACTGTTCCTAACAATCAGGTAAGTGAACTCCGCTAATTACCAGTGCTTTACTTGCCAGATGAGCACACCCAACATGGCAAAGGTTCAGTCAGCTGGTGGAGTCACTCGGCTGATTACTCCAGTTAGCTACTTCTTATGACTTAGTCAATTTCTATCATTCCCAACTCAGTTCTCAACTTGCTAAATCTTTCATGACTGAGTGGTTTTGTGAAGATGTCATCCAATTGATCTTCAGTTGGTATGTATCTTAGAATAACATCTCATTTTTCAACATGATCTCTGATAAAGTGATGCCTCACATCAATATGCTTTGTTCTTGAATGCAATATTGGATTTTCAATAATAGATATTGCACTTGTGTTATCACACATAATTGGAATTGTTTTCTCCTCTATTCCATAGTCCCTTAGCTGTTGTCTGATCCATAGCCCTTGTGCATAACAACTGCCTGCTGCTATATATTCTGCTTCAGCTGTTGATGTGGATATAGAGCTTTTCTTTTTGGTAAACCATGATACTAGTCTGCTGCCTAGCATTTGACAAGTTCCATAGGTGCTTTTTCTATCTATCTTGCATCCAGCATAGTCAGAGTCTGAATATGATATCAGCTTGAATCCTTCATCTTATAGATACCAAATTCCAACATTGATGGTGTTCTTCAGGTATTTGATTATTTTTTCGGCTGCTAGAAGGTGAGATTCCTTTGGTTGAGCTTGAAATCTTGCATATACTCCTACTGCAAATGCTATATCAAGTCTGCTTGCAGTTAGATAGAGTAGAGATCCAATGATTCCTCTATAAAGCTTCTGATCAACATCATTTCCACTTTCATCTTTTCCAAGAATAAGTCTTGCACACATCGGTGTATCTGATGTGCCACTAGTGTCCATGCCATATTTGTGTATCAAGTCTTTTGTATACTTGGCTTCATTGATAAAGATGCCATCCTTCTTTTGCTTTACTTGTAGACCAAGAAAGTAATTTAATTCTCCCATCATGCTCATCTGAAATTTGCTTTTCATCAAGTTTGCAAATTTCTCACATTGCTTCTCATCTTCTGATCCAAAGATAATGTCATCAACATAGATTTGAACTAACAAGGTGCTTGTTCCCTCCTCTAGCTTGAAGAGAGTCTTATCAATAGTTCCTTTGTTCAATCCATTGTTGATCAAGAATTGTGATAGTGTCTCATACCAGGCTCTGGGTGCCTGTTTGAGTCCATGGAGTGCCTTTTTGAGCTTGTACACTTTATCTTCTTTCCCTTTGAGTTGAAAACCTGGGGGTTGTTCCACATATACCTCTTCTTCCAAAAGTCCATTCATAAATGCACTCTTGACATCTATTTGGTAAACTTTGAAGTCTTTGTGGGTTGCAAAAGCTAGAAAGATTCTGATTGCTTCCAATCTTGCTACTGGTGCAAAGGTTTCATCGTAATCTGTTCCTTCTACTTGAGAGTAGCCTTTTGCAACTAGCCTTGCTTTGTTTCTGACAACTGTCCCTTGTTCATCCATCTTGTTTCTGAACACCCATTTTGTTCCAATGATGTTAGTTATGTCCAGTGCATCAACAAGTTCCTGCACCTCATTTCTCTCAAATTCATTTAGCTCTTATTGTATATTTGTAATCCAATCAAGATCTTGAATTACATCATCTATAGTCTTGGGTTCCACTGTGATAGAAAACAAGTTAGCATGTTCTCCGCTTGTCTTCAGTTCGACACGTGTCAATGTCTCCAATGACTTGTTCTTCAGGATGGTCTCTTAGTCAGTTTAGGTCAGGTTGAAGTTTCTCTTGACTTGGTGCATCCATAACTTCAGTTTGTGCATCAACTTCATGCTCTTGTGTTGGTGCCTCATGTATTGTGTTGCCGGGTGCATCATCTTGATTGCCAAAGATGTGATTCATAATGGTGGCTGGTACTGTTGTATTCATATAAGCTTGTCTTTGTGCAGCTTCTTCTTCAAGTTCTTGTAGGCTTTCATCGTTTGTATTTGGTTCATCAAAGACTACATGAATTGATTCTTCAATTACCAAAGTTCTTTTGTAGATTACTCTGAAGGCTTTGCTTGTATCTGAGTATCCCATAAAGATTGCTTCATCAGCCTTTTCATCAAAAGTATGTAGCTGATTCCTGTTCAAAATAAAACATTTAGATCCAAACATATGTAAATGTGAGATGTTAGGTTTTCTTCCATTCCATATTTCATATGGAGTTTTTCCATGATGTTTGTTGATGATTGATCTGTTTTGAGTATGGCATGTTGTGTTTGCTGCTTCAGCCCAAAATCTCTTTGGTAAGCATGCTTCTGCAATCATTGTTCTGACTACTTCTTTGAGTGTCCTGTTTCTTCTTTCTGCTACACCATTTTTTTGTGGAGTTCATGCTGCTGATAGTTGATGTAGTACTCCATTATCTTCACAGTATGTTCTGATAATCTCATTTAGAAATTTTGTGCCTCTATCTGATCTTATCTTTGTAATCTTCAGTTCCTTTTCATTTTGATTTCTTCTTAGCAAATCTGGCAGCTTTTTGAGTGTCTCTATTTTCTTGTTCATGAATATGGTCCAAGTGAATTTGGAAAAGTCATCCACCACTACTAGAGTGTACTTCTTTCCACTTACACTTACTGGTGTGAATGGTCCAAAAAGGTCCATATGCAGTAGATGTAAAATTCTTGTTGTAGATTGATAGGGCTTTGACTTGAAGGAGATTTTGATTTGCTTCCCATTTTGACATGCATCACAGAGGCTTTCCTTTTTGAATATGATCTCTGGTAGGCCTTCAACTAACTTTTTCTTTGACAGTGTGTTGATGGTCTTGAAGTTGAGATGATTCAGTCTTCTATGCCAAATCCAGCTGGTTGATTGCTATTTTTGACAAGCAAACATGTTTCTGCTTTTGCTGTCTTCCAATCTACCACATAAATGTTGTCTTCTCTTCTTCCTGCAAGTACAACAGTGTTGGTTTGGCTATGGATTACCTTGCATCCTTCCTTGTTGAAGTGTACATTGTAGCCTTTGTCACAGAATTGACTGATGCTTAACAGATTGAAGTTCAGTCCTTTAACATAAGCCACATTTTGGATTTTCAAACTGTTTTTGAGTATTATGCCTTCCCCCTTAATTTTACCTGGGTTTTCTTTGCCTCCAAAGGTTACTTTGGGTCCATCAAAAGCTTTAAAGTCAGTCAGCCATCCCTTGTTTCCTGTCATATGTCTGGAACATCCACTGTCTATGTACCAGACATCCTACAAAACAAATTAAGTATGTTTAGGTACCCAACACTGTTTGGGTCCATGCCTGTTGGCAGTCATGCCTCCTACTCCAAGTGTATATCCAAAGGATCTTCTCTTTGGATAATTGAAGTCATCAACTTCATATGTATAAGGCACGGCAGAATAGCTTCTAATATTTCTACTAAATGTATTCTGATACTTTTCCCTGCTTTTGGTGCATTTTCATCCTTTTTCACTCTCCAATATGCAGGAGGAAACTTATTTCCATGTTGCTTCTTGTGTCCAGGAACATGCCTTGGTTGGTTTTTCCTAGCACATGTTGCATTTGATGAAATGGTTTCTTCTTGTATTTTGGTGGTGCAACATTCCAATCATCCTTAGAAGGGTAAAGTGTCAGTGTTTTCAAGGTTTGTTGTTCCTCTAAGAACTGATGTGATAATCTTCCATCTTTCAGGTAGACCTCTCAAGACTTTCAGGCACACCTCTTTCTGTGGATATGTGTGTCCAAGTTGTTGCAATTCACTGATGATGCTTGAGAATCTGTTGTCTATTTGGTCAATGGACTCTTCAGTCTTCATTTTAAAGTTTTCAAATTTCTATTTTACAATAGATAATTTGTTTTCCTGACTGCTTCTGATCCTTCATTGAACAGTGCTAGTTTATCCCACATCACCTTTGATGTTTTGCAATCTTTGATTCTCATGAACATATTACTGTCAAGAGTCTTCAAGATCATGTCTTTTGCAACAAAATCTAGATTTTCTCTTCTTCTGTCATCCTTGGTCCAATCCTTCTTGAGTTTGTCTATCTCTTTCCTTTGATCTGCTCCTGTGGTTACCATATTTGTGATCTTGATTGGGCCATCATTAATTACATCCAGCATCTCCTCATGAGTTGCTGCAAGATGAGACAACATCCTAATTTTGTATTCATCAAAATTATTAACATTGAATACAGGTACCTTTGACATAAAATTTGAAGAATCCATAAGTACAAATAAGAGATATTTATAGAAACCACAAATTTGAAAAACTACTTTGAAAATATGTGATCTTCTTGTTACCTGAAATTAGATCTGAACTGGTTTTGATACTAGGAACATTGCTCCGATACCAATTGTTGGTCCCAGAGAAGGGTAAAACTATAGTCAGAGGGAGGGTGAATGACTATAGTGGAGTTTCAAAAACTTTTCTTATATTTAAAAGATTTTGGGCAGCGGATAAGTCCCTTCTTTAAATGTTGATTCAAAGTAGATTATGCAATCACAAATATAATATGTAATGAAGTAAAGTGTTGTAAAGTAAATTGCTGAAAGTAAATAGACACAAAGGTTTATAGTGGTTCAGGGTGGTGTAATCCCTTAATCCACTCTTCTCTTGTGATGATTGGAGGAATTCATTATTGTTTTCATAGATATAATAGTACGATTGTCCTTGGTTACACAAGCTTCACAATCTCCAAGACTATCACTCCCTGGCTACAAAAGCTTCAAAGTGACTCGCCTCTATCATCGCTCCTTGAGAACAAATCTTTCAAAGAGCCTATCACAAAGGTTGCAACTCCTTCTCGATTTCCTCGATTCAATTGCTTCAGTTTGATGTGAATTGGATTCACATTTTTGTTGATCAATCTCAGAGCTTGATGTGGAACCTGAAGTTCTGATTGCTGAGTTGATCTCTAGATGTTTCCTTTGAGTACATATATAAGGCTTTTCAAATTGATAGAGTTTCTACTTGTTTCTTTTCTAATTGAATCGTTGTTTTTCCTGTCAGTCAATGCCTTCTATTTATGACCTTGATAATCCTTGATTTGAAATTCCGTCCGTTGGCTATTTAATGTGGGGAATAATCCTTGATTCAATTCTTGATTCCTCCTCAATTTTATTCTCCTTGATTTCAGTGATCGGATTTTTCTTCAAACGCTCAGAAAATCCATCCTTGATTGATCCTCAATTGATTGTGCATTTAGTGCTTGATCTTCATCATTTGAAATCTGAGCAAGTAAAGTTTACTTGGCCGTTCCCTGAACGGTTAAGTGATCCTTTTGACTTAGCTGTCTTAGTTCTTCCTTTATTGATTTGTCTTTACTCAGCTGATAGTCAGTTCACTCTGCCGGTTTACTGCTTTATTACTGCTGGTACTTGGCTGGCTTCACTCTGCCGGATTTCTGTTTCACTTTGCCATCCTACCAACTAGTATAATACTTGTTTGACTCAACTTAAACAACATGACAGACTCTAAGTAAAGTCTTATACAGAGATTTCTAACTTATTTCAGGCTTGCTATAACAGCTAGTATGGCCATCATCAAAACATATTAAAATGTTCCTAACAAAAACCGTGAAATTTATTGGAATGAGAATCCTTCTGCCTTAATCGTACAATCCTTTAGCAGCCCCGGCAGGCATATCTCGGGTTTGATCGACAAAGGTCATGGACCGTGTTTGATCCATGACAACCGGAAGCTTAATCTTTTGGCAAATGGATAGAGGAAGAATGTTACAACTTGCACTGGAATCACAAAGACCTAAACCTACAGATGTACCATTGATAGAGATTTGGAGTCGAAACGTTCCAGGGTCTCCTAACTTTTCTGTTGTATCAGAGTCCGGGTAATCCTCAGACTCTAAGAACATAGTGTCCGGATCCTCCTCCGGATCATCAGAGTCATAGTCGGACGAAAGATCAATTAGCTCGATAGGAAACGTACCTGGCCGATAAGTCTCATACTCCTTCAGGTTTTCCTCGGCTTCCTGTTTAAGCTTTTCAGTCTCCTCCTCCACATGCTATTTATCAACTTCATATTGCTCTCTGGCTTCTGATCCAGGATACATAGAGATTGGCTTAATGTTCAACACAGTACGAGGCATTGCATTCGACTCGTCTAGCCTTAATTTCTTGTGCTTGACTGAATTTCCGAAGAGTCTTGATACTCCTACAAAAGAGACAAAATAAAACAAAGAAAAGATTAGCAACTCCCGCTTGATTGGGATGAGCCCAATCATTGGTGCACCTACTAACTTAAATCAACCGGGAATAACACGTAATAACAAAGGTCGCTCGTAATTAGATTTTCTGGGCCTCGGTAAACCGGGGGTAAGCCACAGTAAACCAGACCTAGAATCCCTTATTCTGATAGATTAACAGGTGCAGGGTTGATCCAAGACGACTCAAGACTCAAAAGAAAATAAATTAAATAAAAAAACGACTTCTTAATTAGAATTAAAACGTTTATCCTTAAAATTGGCCATTGTCCCCGGCAACGGCGCCAAAAATCTTGATCGCGTGTAAGTCACTAACGTCAATATTACTAGCAAGGATACTAGGTACATCGTAGTATAGTAAGGGCGGATCAAGGTCGATCCTACAGAGACAATGCGCCTTTAAGTATAAAGGATTCTAACCTAACTAAGAAGGCACATATAGGTGGTCATTGACCAACAAGAAACATGAAAGAAACATGGTATTCCCCCCCCCCCCCTCTTCCCACCGATCTACTAACTTAGATTAGCTAATCTTTATATTTACTTCCCCACATAATTTCCGTAAATTAATCGAGTGAACTTTTAGTTTAGTTTTAAGCTATGGGTGCAACTCCTAACCCTATCTACTCTGACCATGGTAGTAGACAATCTATACGCAAGCTACCCTCCTTAATTGGTCCGTAATAGCTCCTACACAGAAAGAACTAGAATTGCCGATATCGAGCGCTGACTCATACTGCTAACCCGCCTAGACAGCTGTCGACATTGATTAGTACGTTCCTTGGGTCCATCAAGACTATGTCCAAACTAACACTTCACTATCACTACTTCATGTTAATTTATGAATACAATAAGCGGTGGCGCCGATCTAACCTCATTGTTAATTAAACCTGTCGATCAACGTAGCAGACGTGAATCCTCCAGATTAAGTTTCCTAAATTTTGCCTCAGTAAACCGGTATAGACCGCCGGTTTACCGGGGATGGGTTTTCTTAATTCTGGATCTACATTGCTCAATTACGATTAATCTAAGTAAATCATGGAGTCGTTAAACATGCATATTAACTAAAACACATAAATACGAACAGATCTACCATATTGAAGACAAAAAGGAACGTTCAAAGCTTCATACCTTCAACAATAGAGATCTAGCTCGATCCACTCAAGCTAGAGATGGTGGAGAAGGGAAGGAAACCAGAAATAACTCCTCAAAAGCTTAGAAAAACTTTATTTCATTAAATTGTATAATGTATATAATAGATATGCAAAACTTATGAAAACTTTAGTTGATGCGGCTTTTTATAGATACAATAGCCGACTTATGACTCATAGAAACCCTAACCGGCCTAGTAGATGCAGCAGAATCAATTTCGTGTCTCACAAGGCTCTCGGTTTACCGAACCTAGCCCACGGTAAACCGGGCTCACTTTTCTTCTTTTTCTTCAGCAGATCTCTTCTTGGACTTCTTTTACTTGGACCAACGTGCTTTCTATGATCCAGATCCGTTCTCCAATGCTTCAAATTCGGTACATTCTGTAAACACGTAAAACGAGGCAAAACAGTACCAAACCTTCGGGAAAATAACACAGTTGCAAAATTACGAACCTAGAAACATACACATAGCATTTGACATGTATTCCATATAATAATGAGACTATCTATCCTCTCTTTGAGCTGAATTCGGGGTGAATAAAGGTATAATTAATTGTACCATTTAGAGCGTTATCATTAGTTCCACCAGTTTATTCATCAGTTTTAGAGATCAAGTCACTTAACTGACAAATCTCCACCTTGACTTGAACTCTCCTTCACAGTCAACCAGATTGCATAATCACATGTACTTGTACCATATGCATTCGTCAATGCCAGGATGTACTTGTACCAGACTTCTCCACATAATCCACCGGTGATCTCGTCCTCATTTGAGTCTCAGAATTCGGCTTTATAAGCTTTGAATATTCACCAAGTCCAAACATAACTGAAACTTGCTCTGCTGAACTGGTTTAGTGAACATATCGGCAGGATTATCCTTGTCTTGATCTTCTTCACTACAACCCTCTTCTCATTTCTCAGAAAATGATACCTCACATCAATATGCTTGGTTCTCTTATGATGAACCTGATCCTTAGCTAGACAAATTGCACTCATACTGTCACAATAAATCTCAGCTTGATCTTAATGTAGTCCCAAATCACTGACTAGCCCCTTCAATTAGATACCCTCCTTAGCTGCTTCAATAAGAGCCATATATTTAGCCTAGTAGTTCATAAAGCCACTGCGTCCTGAAGAGTTTCTTTCCAGCTGACAATTGAATTTCCCAATGTGAAAACATAACCAGTCATTGATTTTTTGCTATCCACATCACCTGCATAATCAGCATCACAGTACCATGTGATCAGTTCCTAAGTATCACCTCCATAAATGAGACCGACATTAGTTGTACCCCTAAGGTAACTGAATATTCTTTTCATAGATTTCTAGTGTTTCTTTCCAAGTTGAGCCATAAACCTGATGACAACACTGACTGCCTGAGCCAAATTAGGCCTAGTTTACACCATGGCTTACATCAGACTGCCAACTGCACTAGCATAGGGAACTCTTGACATGCACTCCTTCTTCTCTGCTGACTGTGAAGCAAAAACTAACAAATGAATATTTGATGCCATAGGGGTATCTATTGGCTTTGCAGCAGACATGCCAAACTTGGCCAAAATCTTCTGTATATAGTCCTGCTGAGATAAAAAAAAATTCTAACTTCTATCCCTCAAGATCTCCATCCCAAAATTTTCTTGGCTGCACCCAAATCTTTCATTTCAAACTCAGCACTGAGAAGGCCTTTCAGATACTGAACATTAGATTTCTTTCTTGCAGCTATCAGCATGTCATCCACATATAACACAAGATATATGTATGATCCATCTTTCAGCTGACTGTTGTAAACACAGCAATCATAAGGACTTCTGCTATAACCCAACTGGATCATGTACCTATAAACCTTTTATACCACTGCCTAGGAGCCTGCTTCAGTCCATACAAGGACTTCATCAACTTGCATACAAAGTCTTCCTTCCTAAGAACTTGGAATCCTTCTGGCTGAGTCACATATATCTCTTTATCTACCTCACCATGTAGAAAAGTCGTCTTCAGATCTAACTACTCATGTTCTAAGTCCTGTTGTGCCACCATTTCTAGTAACACTCTGATTGAAGCATGTCTGACTACTGGTGTGAATATCTCATTAAAGTCCACCCATTCTTTCTGACTGAACCCTCTTGCAACCAAACGTGCTTTATACTTCACTCCTTCTGCCTCGGTTATTCCTTCCTTCTTCTTGAAGATCTATTTGCAAGTAACAACTCTCATATCAGCTGGATGTTTAACTAGATCACAAGTCTGATTCTTCAGTAATGACTCCATTTCATCTCCTATGGCAACAAAGCATTGAGATGCTTCAGAACCTGAAACTGCTTCCCTGTAAGTAGAAAGTTCAAAGCCATCCAATTCATCTACAACTTGAAGTGCATATCCAGCCAAATCATCAAACCCATACCTCTTGGAAGGTATCCAAACATTGGATCTTCTAACTCTGCTGACAGCTATAATTTGCTGACCAATATTAGTTTGACGCGGAACTGACATTCGATCGGATGACTGGCTTGGATTCAGTTCTAGTTCAGTAACCAGATCAGATGAGTGCTGACTTAGATCAGCTGAGTGTTGCATCTCAACTGACTCCATCTGAAGCTCCATCTTATTGTCAGATCTCTCGGCCAAGATAGGTTTTGGACTCAGCAGTCTCTCTCACTGATGAACTAAGCATAGAATTTTCATCAAAAACTGCATCTCTGCTGAGAATAACTCTGTTTTCTGCTGATGACCAAATTCTATAACCCTTCACTCCATCACCATACCCTACAAACAATCCTTTCTTGGCTCTTTGTTCCAGCTTCCCTTCACTCCCATGATAATAAACTGTGCTTCCAAAAACCCTTAGAATTGAATAGTCAACAGGCTTGCCTGACCACATCTCAAAAGGTGTTTTGAGACTGATCCTTGTGCGAAGACTCATGTTGATTAAGTAGAAAGATGTTGTTACAGCATCTGTCCAAAATCTCCTTGACAAACCAGCATTAGAGAGCATACATCTTGCCCTCTCCAGAAAGTTTGATTTAGCCTTTCAGCTACCCTATTCTTCTGAGGAGTATTCCTGACTGTATGATGTCTGACAATACCCTCATTTCTGCAAAACTCATCAAACTCAATCCAGCAGAATTCCAGACCATTATCTATACGAAGCCGCCTGGTCTTCTTCCCCAACTGAATTTCAACTAGATCTTTTCATTGCCTGAAGCTCTTGAATGCCTGACTTTTGTCTTTCATTATCACCACCCAAGTCATCCTTGAATGAATGACACAAAATATCTGTGACCACCAATGACTCCACCTTAGATGGCCCCCAACAATCAGAATGAATGTAATCAAGTGATGACTTTGTGTTGTGTACCCCTTTTGAGAACATGCCCCTATGAAGCTTCCCAAACATACAATGCTCACAAAAGTCTAGATGCTTGACCTTACATCCCCCAAGAAGATCATTCAGAGAAAGAACATGCATTCCCTTTTCACCCATGTGACCCAGTCTCATATGCCACAGTTTTGTAAGCTATGACTGATGAATCTCAGCAGATGCCACAACACCAGAACCAATGATCGGCCTTTTCTAAGTGTCCAATCTCACCGGCAGTGTACCGGGTCAATTGTAGCCTCGAATTGGTGAGTCAAGGTCGTATCCCACAGGGAATCTGGTCGAGTACCAAAGTCGGTCTCATCCCTAGTTCAGGTCAACACAAATATTGAACGTGGTGATTTGTCAGATCACCGATTCTACAAACTAAATATACAATACAAAAGAAAGATCTAAAACTATATAAAAGAGATAGACGAGCTATGATCCAATCTAATACTCACAAACCCTAGCTAAGTCCCGAGGTATTCTTGATTCACCTAAAAGTTCTCGATGTCAAGTAGGGTGTCGTTTCCTGGCTCTGAGGATAGACATTATTTCAATAATCTACCCTCCTATGTCAGGTTCAACAGTCCGTTGACCGGATTTAACTGACCTCACACGGTCTACGATTCATGAAACACTCGACAAGTCGATACAAAACCTCACACACAAAACCGAATCTGAACAACTCAGTCGGTTTCACAGGCTGATCCTAGAACCCCGGTTCCTGTATCCTCTCGCAAAATACATATGTAAATACGATACGTGTGATACGATTATCAAATGGCCAATTTAACAAACGTGATAAGAATAAGTTCTAGAACTACGGTAGCATCGAGAATCAACAGTTAAACATCAAGGACACCACATGAACAAGCTAAATCTCGATTTCGAAGACTATCACATAACTCGACTATCGGGAAATTAGCTACTCATTCTATCAACAAAAACAACAAGAAATCAACAAGAAAGATAACATAAATCAATATTGAAAGCAAGAACAAGAAAAGAAAACGAAATACCGAATATATTACGCCTAGAAAATCGGTTCACCGAACAAAATCCCGTAAATAACGCGTCATGCTATCTCCGAAATCCTCCGGATTACAAAGATCTACAACTAAACTAAGCTAATATATCTATAAACCTAATCTAAGCTAAGAAAAACGCAGAAAAAATGGTGAAAAACGAGTTGGGGAAGAAAAAGATGACTATTAGATCCAAAATGGGGGTTTTTATAGTGTTTTGGCAGATCTGGACGCTAGGCGTGCGCCTAGGAAAGTGCAGGCACACGTCTAGGATGCTGAAAACATGGACTGAAACTTTTGGCCAAAATTAACTGTTAGGCGTGCGCCTAGCATTTGTCAGGCGCGCGCCTAGCTGACACACCCTCAGTAAAACGACCATAACTTTGTGTGTAAACCTCCGATTTGAGTGATTCAAAATGCATTGGAAATCTAATTCAATTTTTGCAAATTTCATGAAGATGTCCAGCCCAGAAAATGCCTCTTAGGTGGATCAAAATGCAGATCAATAGAAGGTATGGTTGTAGTACCAACGCGTTTTGATCCATTTGAACGTTTAAGCTTCGGGCACACATTCCAATCCCCGTATCTCGCCTTCCGGACATCTCGAACACCTAAGTCCTGTACAAAATCACAACAAATACCACACGTAATACCTACAGGACACTAGGGTGACCGAGAGTGTATTAAAACACCGAAAAATAATGATATTTTCAGACTTTTCGTCCTAGATCTCGAAATGATAACCAAGGTGTAAAATACATCAAAATACAATCAAATGTCTCCGGAAACGTATAAAATGATGTATAAACGGGGTCAAATCACATAGAAAATGATAGCCAATTTGAATCTCATCAACTACCCCTACTTAGCGTTTGCTCGCCCTCAAGCAAAATGAGCGATTCAATAATAAAGATGGAGTCAACATTGAAATCATACATTTAGACTATAAGAATTGAAATGATAAAACACAAGTAAATGGCACAAATGCATAAGATTTAAGTTCAACCTTGTATTGAGAAAAGAATGTGTGTGTGTGTGTAGCTTCTTCGACATTTGTCACCTACGACCGGTTTAGATTATAGACGTTTAATGTACCGAGGTTACACCATAGGCTTATACTTCATAAACATCTCCACTAATCAAGGTCTATCAAAGTCTTGTACGGTCGATCAGGACTTGCAAGGTTATACCGTTAGGCTAGGGTTCGGGTAACGAAAATGTATTTACGAAAAAATAGAAAAGAGAGGGTGGAAAGAGCTTTAACCGAGGTAAATATTCAAAACTCGGCTATCATTTCATCTTCAATATTTCCGATTATTTACAACTTCGGAATCCAAACCCTAACTTCAACTTTTTCTTTCTTTTCTTCTACTCAACAGAACTATAGTACCATAGTCCATTTTTGGACTCATAACAAACTATAATTACATACACTCTTTTTTTTTCTTTTCTTTTCTTTTTTCCTTTTTTTTCTTATATAAAACAAAATTCCGAACAAAATTGGAACCTACACATTGCTACACTCCTCGTCCCAAATAACTCGTAAATCACGACTCCATACCATTACTTACGTCTCAACAATACCTCGTAACATCGTAAAAATGTGCAGAACGAACAAGCACAATTGCAAGGTAGTCAAGGATATGTAGACCGAAAGAATGTTAGGGACATCGATTTTCACGGGTTAGTAATACAAAAGGCTAGTTCGGGTGTCGGTCTAACCACCCTACAAAAGGCTTAGAGGGGTAACAGTGGATTAAACGTTTAGGTTGGCCTTTGGCTCTGATCGGGTCAAAAACCGTCATCCCGTACCTAACAACGACGACCTTTCTATTTCGCCTCGAAGTTACTAATATAAGTTCTAGGTAACCGGGTCATTAATAGCTACCATAATCGTTCACTAGTCAAGGTGATTCGTGAATTCGAAGCTAACATGATAAAACTATTCCATTCTCAATACATGATCACAACACAAACCAAATGCATATATACAATCACTATATGATTAACAAAACAATACTAAAGGCTCAATGCATCACAAACAATGTCAAATCCATCAAAATTCTTGAAAACTGATTCATTTACACAAAAGGGATAACAATCACTGTGTATAACTCGTTCAACATGAAAACGAAACATTGAAGCTAAACCAACCACCCCTACTTTAAAACCAAACGCGAATGATAAGGGTAGAAAACTTAGCTTACAACCGGAAAAAGCACGAGTACGATCACGTGGCATCAATAAAAGTCCTCCCAGGGTACCTGTGCTAATATTGACAAGCAACACCAAAGATACGAGATACACATGTATGGAGACAAAGAATCGAAACTAGACGGATCACCACAACTTATCAAAAACCAAAACACCACAAAAGCCCCCCCAAACACATGTCCTCGGATTATATTCCAACAAAACTTACCCAAGGTGTCATAAAACACACTAAAGAAATACAGTGAAGCACAAGGGGAAAGGAAAAACAATAAAAACACATTTTGAGTTTATAGTCCTCACCTCGACTTTCTACCCCAACTATGTCAATGATAGCTATACCAAAGGAGAGCAAACCGTTGCTTCTCCCTACAAAAATCGTAATAATTGAGCACCCCCTAAAAATGAAATATGAGAAATATGGGGCTCAATCCCCACCACCACAATTTGTTCGATGAGTCCATTGCACAGAACAACGAACTCACTTTCCTCGAACTAAAACATACTCCAACTAATAACGACTCAAGCACCAAGTACGAACATTGAGGCTCAACATCAACAACAAATTCAATAGGGTGCAACCCCTAGGAATAACAGTAGTGCTAGAAGAGAAAGGAATAGATGATTCAATAATATCAGGATTCATACCCTCTTCGTAGCATTCCTCAGGGGTGACTTCAAGCAAAGTCTCACGTTCTCTCCTCTCCGCCAACTTTCTCTCGACAAATTGATCTACTTGAAGAGCTAAGTTCTGTACGGCTAGCTCCAAGTTCCACATGTCTGTTTGCATTGAAGTCTGGCCATTTAGAAGCTCTTGAAACTCCTCTTGGATCATTTCCTCCGTGTAAGTCTCTGATTCTTGAGGTGGAGGGGGAAGAGTATCGAGTTGTTGATCATAGTAACTTAGGGCATTATCCCACTCATTTCCATATGATGCGGTGTATGGGTTGAACTGGTAAAATGTTTGTGTTGGGTAACCCATAACACCAAAATTGTAATATCCGAATGGGTAAGGGTAGGAGCCGTAATTGTAGTATGAATTCATTATCTGCAAATAGGGAAACAACACGAACACAATCACGGTATCTTGTCACTACCATTACCGGAGTATAAAAACAAATAAGAAAAACGACCTAATCCTAAGAACTTAACGAACTTTCAAGATATCAACCCGATTCCCCAGCAACGGCGCCAGAAATCTTGATTGGCCTTTTCTAAGTGTCCAATCTCACCAGCAGTGTACCGGGTCAATTGTAGCCTAGAATTGGTGAGTCAAGGTCGTATCCCACAGGGAATCTGGTCGAGTACCAAAGTCGGTCTCGTCCCTAGTTCAGGTCAACACAAATATTGAATGTGGTGATTTGTCAGATCAATGATTCTACAAACTAAATATACAAAACAAAAGAAAGATCTAAAACTATATAAAAGAGATAGCCGAGCTATGATCCAATCTAATACTCACAAACCCTAGCTAAGTCCTGAGGTATTCTTGATTCACCTAAAAGTTCTCGATGTCAAGTAGGGTGTCGTTTCCTGGCTCTGAGGATAGACATTATTTCAATAATCTACCCTCCTATGTCAGGTTCAACAGTCCGCTGGCCGGATTTAACTGACCTCACACGGTTTACGATTCATGAAACGTTCGACAAGTCGATACAAAACCACACACACGAAACCGAATCTGAACAACTCAGTCGGTCCCGGTTCCCGTATCCTCTCGCAAAATACATATGTAAAGATGATACGTGTGATACGATTATCAAATGGCCAATTTAACAAATGTGACAAGAATAAGTTCTAGAACTACGGTAGCATCGAGAATCAAAAGTTAAACATCAATGACACCACATGAACAAGCTAAGGTTCGATTTCGAAGACTATCACATAACTCGACTATTGGAAAATTAGCTACTCATTCTATAAACAAAAACAACAAGAAATCAACAAGAAAGATAACATAAATCAATATTGAAAGCAAGAACAAGAAAAGAAAACGAAATACCGAATATATTACGCCGTAGAAAATCGGTTCACCGAACGAAATCCCATAAATAACGCGTCAAGCTATCTCCGAGATCCTCCGGATTACAATGATCTACAACTAAACTAAGCTAATATATCTATAAACCTAATCTAAGCTAAGAAAAACGCAGAAAAATTGTGAAAAACGAGTTGGGGAAGAAGAAGATGACTATTAGATCCAAAATGGGGGTTTTTATAGTGTTTTGGCAGATCTGGACGTTAGGCATGCGCCTAGTAAAGTGCAGGCGCATGCCTAGGATGCTGAAAACACGGACTGAAACTTTTGGCCAAAATTAACTGCTAGGCATGCGCCTAGCATTTTTCAGGCGCGCGCCTAGCTGACACACCCTCAGTAAAATGGCCATAACTTTGTGTGTAGACCTCCTATTTGAGTGATTCAAAATGCGTTGGAAAGATAATTCAATTGTATAAAACTTTCATGAATATTTCCTGCCCAGAAAATGCCTCTAAGGTGGATCAAAATGCAGATAAATGGAAGGTATGGTTGTAGTACCAACGCGTTTTGATCCGTTTGAACGTTTAAGCTTCGGACACACATTCCAATCCTCGTATCTCGCCTTCCAGACATCTCGAACACCTAAGTCCTGTATAAAATCACAACAAATACCACACGTAATCCCTACAGGACACTGGGGTGACCAAGAGTGTATTAAAACACCGAAAAATAATGATATTTTCAGACTTTTCGTCATAGGTCTCGAAATGATAACCAAGGTGTAAAATACATCAAAATACAATCAAATGTCTCCGGAAACGTTTAAAACGAGGTATAAACGGGGTCTAATCACATAGAAAATGATAGCCAATTTGACTCTCAACAACCAGCAATAGCTAACCCTTGTAGTATATACAAGATCCCTTTCTTGACTCCCTTGAGAACCACAACTGAGTTTTTAAGACACTCAGCACTCCACCTTCACCATTGAAATTGAATCCTCTGCTGTCTAAAAAACTGAGAGATACCAAGTTCTTGGTCATCTATGGAACATGTTTAACTTCACTCAGATTACAAAATCTTCCATCCTCTGTCCTCAACTGAACTGAGCCAATCCCAGCTACCTTGCAGACCTTGTTGTTTGTCAAGATATATGACCACCATCTATCTGCTGATAACTTGAGAACCACTCTTTGTGAGGGCAAATATGAAAGGATGCCCTAGAGTCCAGAATCCACAAATCAGTATGATGTGCTGACTCTCCTGCTACTAGAACCATATCCTTATCTGAGTCATGCTCGTGCGCTCAGCAAGAAATGTGTGCGAATCAAGCTATTCTCCCTTTGTTTCTTCCTCTTTGGACAGTTGGACTTCCAATGTCCCTGCTCCTTACAGTATTTGCAAACATCTGTGGACTTAGGGCCTTTGGACCTTGTCTTCTTGGAAATTCTTCTTCCTAGACTGCCCATGCCATTTTCAACTGCTGCTACTGACTACTAGTCTAGTAGCCTGATTGTCTGCCCCTGTTGCCTTATGTCTCAGCTTCCTAGCATGCAAGGATGACCTCGCATCCTCCAAAGCCATTGTATCCTTCCCAACTGTGAAGGACTGCACAAAGTTCTCATAGGAAGCTGGTAATGAAACCAACAAAATCAACGCAACATCCTCATCCTTAATCTTAAGATCAAGTGATATTGTGTTCTGCTAATCAAGGTGATCTCTCAACTGAGATCCGTCATGCATCCTCAGGCTGAATAGCCCCTACTTCAGCAGTAACTTGTTGGTCAATGACTTAGTCATATACAGGCTTTCAAGCGTTGACCATAACTTGGCAGCGGAGTTTTCATCAGCAACTTTTGTGATAACATCATCAGACAAGCACAACATGATGATTGAATGTGCTTTCTCCTCCAGACTGGCGTAATCTGATGCACTGTCATCTTTTTTATTAGTTAAAGAAGTCCACAATGCTTGTTGCTTTAACAAGGCCTGCATCTTGGTTTACCACAAACTGAAATTTTTCCTCCCCGTAAATTTATCAATCTTCACGTTCATTGCTGACATCCTTCTTGCTAAAGAAAATACCTTTGATCACAGAATCCTAGCACCGGTCACTGGTCTTGGTGAAGATCAACTTCGTTCAACCTGCAATTTCTCTGAATCTATGAATCAATGCTCCAATACCATTTTGTTAATACACAGATGAGAGACTTGCACTCTAAAAAAGATAACTAGAATCAATGCAAACGTAAAAGAAGGCAAAAATTGACAAAACACAGAAACAAAGAGAACACATAGATTTAACGTGGTTTCCGGCATTGTGTCGACTACTCCACGCACAGAAAAATAGATATTTTATTATGCACAAAGTTACAGGGATTTTCACACACATTGAATAGCTTACAACTTTGGTATTTATAGGCACAAATCCCTAAACCCTAGCCGCTATAAGATCTTTGTCGGAACTGTCATAAATACCTAGACGTGGACCCCAGCTTCAGCTAGCTTCAGCTGTTATCCACCAGATGAAACTCAACTCCAAATGTCTTTCTTAGACTTGTAATCAACTGCTCAGATGTAGAACTCAGACGTATTCAGCAAAAACTCAACAGACAAAACTGACTACTAACTTCATAAGAAACTCAGTTGCACTTCACCGAACTGAATACATTTACTCAGCTGACCATCATTCTCAGCTCAGTTTCACAGATTAGTTCCACCAATTTATTCATTAGTTTTAGAGATCAAGTCACTTAACTGACAGAATGTCAAAATACTTGTCAACAAGAACTTTTTTCATTCTTGAGTCAACTTAGGGATGACAGAAATTAAAAGGATTTGGTAGTTTGAAAAAAAAATTGAGCGAAAAAGTGAGTATCTTTAGAAAAAGCAAAATCTATTGGCATGATAGTAGCAAGTCTGGTAGTTCGTTTGACTAGAAGTTTCTTGCTAGGCACCCACCATTGCAAGTGTCCTTCTTGAGAATCTACACGGCCCGCGTATAAAAAATATATAAACAAACATGATCCTTGAGTAGTACTCGGTGCTTAAATCCTTCCCGGCCTTAAGAGATTCTTGATTTGTTTTGAGCTTATTGTTTGACAAGTTGAGATTACGAGACATGCATAATTTGATTCTTTTTACGATTTCAACATCATAAATTTATCCACACACACGTTGGCTCTACTACGAGATAGTGCTTAATGGATTACTGATGGATATGTGTTGACTATCATCTTATTTAGATTTCTTGAATGAGTCTGTTCTTATGTAGTTTGTAATTGTTTTGGGGGTTTTTGATTGATTTAAAAGCTAAGTAGATGATAGTTGATGACGGTCAAACTGGTATCATATTTTACCATCAACTTACCCCGGATTTGTTCTCAATGGTTGTATTTTGTATGAAATCATGGGTTAATTGGCTAAATGTGATTAAGTCACGTTTGGGTGGACTAATTTTGTATTATGTGTATTAACCATGTATTTTGTGTTATTTGTCGAAAATAGAAGCTACTATGTGTTTTATGGTTTTATTGATAGATGAATGATTATTTGGAGCATTATTTGGGCTGAATATGAGATTCAATTGATAAATAAGTGAACGGAGCTGAAAGTTGAAGTATTTTGAGCCAAGATTAGACTCAAGAATTTGATTGGTGATCATTCAACGCCGTTTATAAAGCCTTACATGCAGGATTAGGCTTGAACTTCTACATAAAATTTGTAGGTATTGAAACAAGTATTTCAGCGCACTTTAAATCACCCAAATTGGAGTTACGGAAGCCAAGTTATGGTCCAAATACCGAAGTTGTACGGTTTAGGAAGCCCGACGCGGCAGACCCGGCTCTTGACGCAGCAAGCCCGAGGAAAAATGGCCATAAACGCGTTTTCTTGCCCTCCAAAGATTAGGTTTTCCCATAGGTTGGTTTATACACCTTATATAAAGCCATTAGGGCTACGAATTTTTATTCTCAACCATTCTCTCATTCATTCAAAGATCTATCCATCAATTAGATACAATGTCGTCTTTTGGTGATTAAAGCTTTTGTTTTCTTGAAAATAAGTCATTAATATTTCATTATTGAATTGTGTTTGGTTTATGTTCATCATGGATCAATTCGAACCACCGGAGAGAGAGAAATGAGGAGTAGAATCGTTCTTCGTCATGGGTAACATATATTCTAATGTTTTATTTCGTATCTTAGATTCATGATTGTTCTTGTGATAGATCTAAAATATACTTACAATTAACCAAAGTATGTAGAAATTAATCAAACCTTAATCCTGATTATTTGATTAGTTAATATGAAAACACAAAATTATAAGGTTGCGCCGTTCTCGACGCTTAGGCGGCGTTTTCTGAGGCAGCGTCGAGACACCTAGTAAACCCTAATTCTATAGTTCAGCGTCAGCTACGTGTGATCGACATGGTTAATTCATGTCTATTTAGATCTGGCCAATCTGATATCGTATTCGTAAGCTAGCATGATGGAGTATTACTGAAGTGTTAGCTAGGACGTAGTCTGGATCGATCTTTAGGAACGTTCCAGTCATTGTCGATGGATGCCTAAGGAGATTCTCGGTCTTGAGCCGGCACTCCCTAATCTTAATGCATGTGGTGTTAATACAGTTTAAGTTAGAGTAACTACACATAGACGTCTATTGTCCTTACAATGGAAGTAGACAAGTTTAGGGGACTGCACCCGTAGCTTAATGAAGAGAGTTTGAGAAAGTAAAAATACTAGAGTAAACTCAACTTGTTTATTCATGTTTAAAGAATGGGTATAAATAGATACAAGAATGAATGAGAAGGTCCTAGCTAGTAAAGTAAAGTTACTAGATCCGGCTAGTATTAATTGCTAGAGTCGGCTATTACATAATAGGACAAAATAGAGTTACTTTATGACATATTAATTGTTTATATAATACAATTAATATGTCATGTTATATAAGTGACATAGATATGATAGATATTTCCAATATTTCCACACACCCCCTCAAACTGGGTTGTATATGTCAATACAGCCAAGTTTGCTACTCAGTCTGCTGAACATAAGCGGTGGAATTGCCATGGTGAGAATATCAGCATTTTGGTCTGCTGAGGGAACATACTGAAGTTGAATGATCTTGGCATCAATCTTCTCTTTAAGGAAATATCTTTCAAGGTCCACATGTTTGGTTTTATCATGATGGACTGTATCCTCTGCCATGCATAATGCTGAATTATTGTCACAGCAGAGTATGATAGGTTCTTTGAAAGGTCTGCTTTGAAGGTCAAGAAGGACTCTTTTCAGCCATAATGCTTCACAAATGCCCAAAACCAAGTGCCCCTGAGTTCGACTTCAAAAAGATCGCTTTCCAGAGACGATAGGTTGTTTCTTGCTTCTCCAAGTGACAAGATTACCCCATATATATGAGCAATAGCCTGTGGTAGATCTTCTGTCTATGTGGCAACCAACCCAGTCAGCATCAGTATAGACCTTCATTGATCTGTCAGTAGACTTAGTGAAGTGTAAGCCCTGGCCAGGAGTGGACTTCAAGTATATGAGTATTCTATAGACAGCATCCCAATGGTGCTCAGTAGGGCAATGCATGAACTGGCTGACAAGGCTAACTCCATATGCAATATCAGGTCTTGTATGAGAGAGATAGATGAGTTTCCCTACAAGTCTCTGATATTGTTCCTTTCTTACAGCAACATTACCATGTACCAGTGGATTACTGGGGTCTACTGGGGAGATAGCTGGTTTGCAGCCTAGCATGCCAGTTTCCTTCAACAGGTCTAGCACATACTTCCTCTGTGAGACAGATATACCCTGGCTGTTTCTTGCTATTTCCATACCAAGAAAGTACTTGAGGTAGCCCAAATCTTTCACTTGAAATACTTTGGCCAGCAGGGTCTTCAAAGTGTGGATCTCAGCAGGGTCATCACCAGTAAGGATGATTCATCCACATAGACAATAAGGATGGATTTACTCTGGTTTGTATTTTTGATAAACATGGTGTGATCTGAGTTGCACTGATGATATCCAACAGCTTTAACCACAGTAGTAAGTTTGCCAAACCATGCTCTTGGGGACTGCTTCAGGCCATATAGAGATTTTCTCAGTTTGCATACTTTCCCTTTAGTGTGAGTGTTGGTAAAACCAGGAGGTACAATCATATATACTTCCTCAGTGAGGTCACCATTTAGGAAGGCATTCTTGATGTCCAATTGGTGGAGTGGCCAGTCAAGTTGGACAGCAAGTGAGATCAGCACCCTGACTGTGTTGAGTTTTGCCACAGGTGCAAATGTCTCTTTGTAGTCAAGTCCATATGTTTGAGTGAAGCCTCTTGCAACCAATCTAGCTTTGTACTTGTCAATAGTACCATCAGCATTGTACTTGATGGTGAATAGCCATTTACAGCTGATTGTCTTCTTTCCTTGTGGGAGAGTGGTGAGATCCCAAGTATGGATGTCAATGAGTGCAATCATTTCAGGTTTGATGTGACCTTTCCTGTCATGTTGGAGAGCTTCCTGTATATTCTTAGGAATGGAATGAATATCCAAATCCTGTGTAAACATAGAAAACCCAGGTGACAAGTGATCATATGACACATAATTATGAATAGAGTGGTCAGTACATGATCTCTTTCCCTTTCGGACAGCAATGGGTCTGTTATCAATATCGTGAGGTTCTTTGAGGTATATATCGTGAGTTCAGGAGGTTGTGGAGTATCAGCAGGTTGCTGAGGTTCAGTAGAAGTAGGGAGCTCAGAGTCAGGAGATTGATGAGTCTCAGGAGGTTGCTGAATATTAGGAGTTGCTATAGGGATTGGCAAGGCCTCGAGATCCTCAACTGAGGGTGCATTTGGAGTTGGAGGACTATGAGAGGAGGGAAGTGTTATTGTGTCAATCAGGTTTCCATCTGTGACAGTCTCAGTAGGGTTGCTGTAGTAAGGAGTTTTCTCAAAGAATTTCACATCCATAGAGTTGTAGAATCTTTTGTCAGTGGGAGAATAACACTTGTAGCCCTTCCTGTCTTTGGCATACCCAAGGAAAATGCACTTATGGGCTTTGGGGTCAAGTTTGCTTCTATGTTGGGCATGGATATAGACAAACACAGTACATCCAAAGATTTTTTGGGGTAAGTCAGCAAAGAGGTGAGGACAAGGATGAGTTGTCAGTAGGGTTTGAATGGGAGTCTTGAAACCTAACACTCTGCTGGGTAACCTGTTGATCAGATAAGTGGCTGTTAATATAGCTTCACCCCACGTGTATTTAGGCACATGTGTGGTGAACATGACTGACACTCTGCTAGGTTAATATAACCTAGCCATCTCCAATAAGTGCATGTTCTTCCTCTCAGCAATCCCATTCTGCTGAGGTGTCTCCACACAACTACTGATGTGAACAATTCATTTATCATTCAGGAAGGAGCTGAGGTTAGACTCATAGTATTCCAAGGCATTATCAGTTTTCAAGATTTTAATCTTAGTGTCAAATTGAGTGTACACCATGTTATAGAATTCTTGGAAGATGGCTCCAACTTCAGATTTATCTTTCATTAAAAACAGCCATGTGATCCTGGTGTGGTCATCTATGAAGGTGACAAACCACCTCTTTCCTGTTATACTTCTAACTCTCGAAGGTCCCCATACATCACTATAAATCAAAGTGAAAGGTGTGGAGGGTAGGTAAGATAGTTTAGTATACACAGATTTAGTAAGTTTAGCAAACTGACAGATATCACATTGAAGATCACTGAGGTTACATCCTTTAAACAATTCAGGAAATAAAACTTTAAATAACCAAAACTTGGATGACCTAGTCTATAATGCCATAACATGATGTTGTCTCAGGTGTGGTTGCAGTTGCCGAGGTCAAGCTTTACTTTCACTCTTCACTCTCTTCAAAGCAGGGTTGACCATAAACAATCTGAGCAGGCTTTAGCTTTCCCAATCACTTCTCGTGAAGAAAGATCTGGAATATACACTCGATTGTTATTAAACAAGATTTGCCCAATTTAGGTCTTTAGTGAGCCACTCTTGTGAGATATAAGGTTACAGTCTAATTTTGGAACAAACAGGACATCCTGCAGATAGATCTTATCAGTAAGTTTAACATTTCCAAAACCTTGTGCACATGAAATAGATCCATCAGCAATCCTAATTTTGTGGGTTTGATGGCAGGGCTTAAAGTGAGATATGAGCTTCTTGTTACCAGTCATATGGGATGAAGCCCCAGAATCAACAATCCATGTATCATTACTGAGAGGTGAGTGGAATATACTTGTTTTAGCATGAGTAGCTATGTCAGTGATAGAGCTACCTTCCTTTTGTTGAGTAAGGAAGGCTTTGAAGGCAGCAAACTGAGCATCCAGAGTAGTGTCCTTGTCCCCTTCTTCATTTACATGTCTGCCCTGACTCTCCCTGGTTATTTTGGAGGATCTAGAGGAGTTAGGCTTACCATGTAGTTTCCAGCAAGTGTCCTTGGTATGATTTGTGCGCTTGCAGTGGTCACAGAACAACTTTCATGTCTTCTCAGTAGGTTTCATGTATGTCTCAGTAACCTCAGTAGGCTTCCTGACCACCAACATTGCTGAGCTATCAGTAGAGTGATCAGCAGGGTTTCTTTGCAGCATCACTTTTCTCCTACTTTCCTCATGGTTGACTTCAGCAAACACAGATTTGAGGTTGGGGAGAGGTTTAGTAGCAAGAATTCTACCTCAAACATCATCAAGAGATGGGTTCAATCCAGTAAGGAACTTGAATACCCTCTTTTTCTCAATGATATCTTTGTATAAAGCAGCATCCTCTACATCCTTCCAGGGGTAAGTTTCCAACATATCTAAGTGTTGCCATGCCTTAGATAGTAGGTTAAAGTACTGAGTTACAGACAGATCACCTTGTCTGCAATTTTGGATTTGGGCTTCAAGATCATAGACCTCAGATGTATTGTCCTTCTTTGAGTAAAGGTCTCTGGCATTATCCCAGATTTCCTTAGCAGTGTCATACATCATGAAGTTCTCACTGATCTCTTTTGTCATAGACCTCGTGAGGATGGTCATGACTTGGTTATTTTCTCAATCCCATGCTTCAAACTTGGGGTCGGTTTTTAGAGAGCGAGTTTGGAGCGGACAAGTATCCCATCTTGCTCGGCGAGATTTACATTTTCATAGATCTTGACCACACAGCAGGTAGTTGTTGCCATCAAGTCTGTGATTTGTAAAAGAATAGTTTTCAGTGACCCCACCCTCACCGAGGTCTTTGGGACTCTCTTGAGGGTGAAGATGCGTCGGATAATGAAGACATTCTTGAAAAAGGAAGATTTTGCAGCGGATAAAAAAGATTATGGCTCTGATACCATGAAGAGAGTTTGAGAAAGTAAAAATACTAGAGTAAACTCAACTTGTTTATTCATGTTTAAATAATAGGTATAAATAGATACAAGCATGAATGAGAAGGTCCTAGCTAGTAAAGTAAAAGTTACTAGAGCCAGCTAGTATTAATTGCTAGAGTCGGCTATTACATAATAGGACAAAATAGAGTTACTTTATGACATATTAATTGTTTATATAATACAATTAATATGTCATGTTACATAAGTGACATAGATATGATAGATATTTCCAATATTTCCACACTTAATTACACATATAATACGGATCATATAATTATGGGTTAAGAGAAGATTAGTTGTGAATAGTTTGGTTAATGCCCTTTCAATATATGATTGATTCTTGGTTTATTTGCATCCCTTTTATTTACTTTTCCTTTATGTTGGTCATAGACCACCGTTCTGGTTGACCTATAAATTATTGTTGTGTATAATGTAATTAAATAAGTCTCTGTGACATCGACTTTGACTCGGATTGCTATACTACGATTGACTTAGTCCTCTTGCTAGTACAAGCGCTTTACACGCGATCAAGTAATAATAACAGTAACAATGCCTTACCCATTACTAGATCTTGAAATGCAGTAACAATGCAATTCACATGATTATTTTACAGTAACACTACCTTAATCTCTACCATTTTGCATTGGCATACTCATCAACAATAATAGTAACAATAATATTTACAGTAACACATGGATACTCATTACTATTTCTCATTAACAATGCTTGATTTATTACTAGATCTTTAAATGTAGTAACAAAACACTTCTCATTACTATTTTATAGTAACACTGGCATACTTATTACCATTTTTGCAATGCACTACCTTAATCTCTAATATTTTGCATTGGCCAGTATATTTACAATAACAGATCCATACTCATTACCATATCTTCATATGCAACAACACAACAATTGTCATTACTCTTTTACGGTAACAATAAATAAATATAGATTCCAAGACAGTAACAAGTGCATAATGAACATTATGTTACAGTAACAGTCAATTAATTACTGATTACTATGAATTCTCAGTAACAATTCTACAATATCTTCTAATTTCTCTTAAATTAAACAATAGAGAAGGAGAAAACTGACATGCATTACAATTTTACTGATTTTGTAGAAACAATTTCATTTAATTAGTAGATATAGTCAAAATTTGCAAGACATAAGAGAGAATCGAAAAATTTCACAGTATCTCAGTTCTGAGATCTTACCTTTGTTGTTGTTCATCTTGCTCTTCTTCGGTTTTCTTGTCAGAGCTTCTTTTTCTTTTACCCATTGTGTAAGAATTTCTGCAAATCTTCGATGTAGATGCTTCTGGCTTGTAATTAATTGATAAATTTATCAAGAAAACTGTGTAATGTAACTAGAAATTTTGGTGGAATCGTGCTTTTCTATAACTGATTTCTCCAAATTCGCTACGTCGTGAGGGTGGATTTTCGGATGTTCTTTCGTCGTGGTTTTTCCGTTTTTCTTGTGTCGTTGTTTATGTGGAAGGGTATTTTTGTTCGGTATTAAAAAGTGGATTTTAGTCGGAGGCCTTACCCCCTGTGTAAAAATCAGAATCTGTAATCACGACCCGAACCGAACTCCGAGTCAGTCAGACCAATTCATTCCGGATATCAGGAGCCTTTAGAAACAACAACAACAACAACAACAACAACAACAAAACAAAAACAAAAAAAAAAAAAAAAAAAAAAAAAAAAAAAAAGGATTTTAGCATCATCTTTCCTTTAAAATAACAAATGATAATTCTTTGCCTACTCTATATTACTTTTGTTTAAAATAACATAAAAAATCATACGGCATGTCGTCGTGTCTCCATTTTTGCCATTGCAATGACAAACTATCTTCTTCCTTTGCACCCGGTCGAAAACAGCTATAGAGTTCCTCAACCTCTATCCACATTCAATTCTTCACTCTCTAGTGTCTAGGGGTTAGTGAGTGCTATCTTTCTTCTTGCAAAGTAGAACCAAAGCCAAGCCTTACAATTGGTAATGGCAGTGATGAATAGTGCTGCTTCACTCTTCTCTTTTTCTTCTACTTCTTCTTCTCTTCTGCCATTAGTCTCGTATTGCTGTGTCCCTTCCACTTTCTCACCATTTCCTGCTAAGCAGACCAGAGTTTGCTCGCTACTTGTCCCATACAAACCGAATGTTCTCACCAATCCTCGTGCTGGTAGGAGTACTGAGAATCATGGTGAATCTGTTGACGGCGCAGCTCAAGATGAAGATGAAGGAAAGGAGGAAACTTTCTTGTATTCCTTCACACCTTTGCCATTGCTCTTCGTGGCAGCTCTTCCTGGAGGTAACGGGGCTTTTTTGTTTTTATTGTTGTCAGAGTGATTTTTTCAAACATCTTATCTGCATTTGAAAGTATTCTGTTTTTTCTTCATGCTTTTTTCCAGCTGCAACTGTAAGGTCTTTGTTTAGCCCTTTCGTTGAGATTGTTAAGTCTTTGAACCTTCCAGAATGGTTGGTGCACTGGGGTCATCCTGGCAATATGGTAGCATTCACTTCATTCCTCTTTGCTTGTTTTCCCTTTACTTACATTTGTTTCTTAATTGACATATTTGTGTTTGGAACTATTGTCTGGTGATTGATTTTAGGCTGTGGTGCTTTTTGCCATGGGTGGTTATGGAACCTACTTGGGCTTTCGGATCCGGTTTACCGATGATCTGGTAAGAACAGCAATGGCTGTCATTGCAATTATGATATGTTCCGTTTATTGCTTATATGGACAGAACAATCAAACATTCCTCCTGACAAAAATTCATCCCATTTCGCTGTAGAATGCTTTTTGAAATCAGGTAATGATGCATTCGTGTTTTTTGTAATACACGAAAACATACCTTCGGTGTGGAATCATTGATCATCAATATTGCCACACCCTATAATCAATAGCTTCATACAAGGTTATCTTTGATGTGTTAAAGTCTTAGAGATATATCCATGAAACGAAAACCGCAAGCCAAAGCCTTAACATAAAACATCAGATATTACCAGCAATGAAACACTAATGTTATGCTTGAAACCATACTTTCTTGGAATTGTGTATCTGCATTCCAAACCTATTTTTCTAAAGCAACAGGCCTGATGCACATTAGTTCTTTGATATTTCCAGGATGAGAAGGCAAAAGCCAAGGATTTGCATCCAAAACTTCTTGGAGGAATGTTTTTCTTTTTCGCTCTTGGAGCCACCGGAGGAATAACTTCTCTGCTCACTTCGGATAAGCCTATATTTGAGAGGTATTCATGGATTTGCCTATTCTTGTCCTAGATAATATTGATTTGGACATGTTATTTAACAACTAAACACGAATATTAATTTCTCTGCAGTCCTCATGCTGTTACCGGTTTTATTGGCCTTGCTCTTTTGACTGTACAAAGTCTATTGCCTGCATTATTTGAGGTAAAGATTTTTTTAAGCTCAAAATATACTGTCACTACACATATGTAGATCATTAATCATGATAATACTTGTTGGTCGATAGGAAGATTATATTCCCACTACACGGTTCCATGCAGTAGTAACACGCTTATAGACCATGTTGAGAACGATGGCGGATGCCGGACCCGTTAATTGATCAATGAACTGCAAGTGTGTAGTGGAACAATATAGTGTCATATCATTTTTTTGATTAATAAAGGTTTCAATCATTAATCAATGGCTTATAAGTGTGTTGTGATATAATTTTGTGGTCTTATCATATTCGAAAGTTTTATTTCGGAGTAAATTTGAATGTTTTGGCTAGGAGAACTGCATTGTTTAATCTGCTTTCACCTCTTAATGACAGGGAAATAGTGGATTGAGGAACATTCATGGTATCTTGGGTAGTGGAATTATGACATTGTTTCTAGTCCATGCTGCCCTTGGTCTTCAGCTTGGCTTGAGTTCTTAGTCCCTCAAAATGATAATTTTTTAGGGTTAAAAATGATTACTTTTAGGACAATAATCTTATGTGCCCAAGATTAACATCTTGAAATCATAAGTCAACATTTGTGGAATTACCTTTTCTTTGGTTTTCCTGACTATTTATAATGATGGAAAGAATCTTTTGTTTCTAGCATCTAACTACATTCTAAATTCTTATACAAGAGAGAATCATATGTTGCGAAATCACTTATTGGTACCTGAAGTAAATTACATCATATAAGTATCACTAACCTTAACTGCGAATTTAATGTCTATGAATTAATGGACACTGACGATGCTCGAAATCGTCCAGGTTGTATTTTGTTGTATATGCGAATAGTTGGACCTCCAAACGATAATCCAGATAGCTATTTGGTGGGTTTTGTGATGACTTGCAAAACACGTAAGGCGTCAGAGGTCCCAGAGTTTGTCAGATTTGATAGAGAAATTTATGTTTAAGATAGTAAGCGAGAGTATTGCAAGTGCACGTTGTGCATATGAGTACGCATATGTTTGATAATAAGGATGATGATCCCTTATATAGTGTACTATCAAGGACGGTAGTTAGCTTTCAGGATTTCAGCAACAAGCGATTTATAGGTTCTAACTTTCGCACTACAATGTAACCCGCAAAATGCTATGAACAAAGGAAAATCTAGACGCTTTAATGTGTTGCGCAGACACCCGTATATATCTCATGTACAATCGATCTACATATTTACATCCAGTAACTGATGAGGGGATGAGAATAGATACACTAATTCGCTAGGAGAATGATAGAGCAACTGCATTGTAGAGAAACTATCGTGCATTAGGTGTTTGTGAGTTATATCAAGCAGATGGATGTGATTAATCCTTTCACACACACTCACACACAGTAGCGGTGTGTCGGGGAGGGTGATTTGGATGTGCATCACACTCACTCACTTGGTACAAACCCACAAATAACCGTTGTTGTCCCATAAATCTTCTCGCTGCATTGTGTTACTATATTTTTGTACAACATCGTTCTACGAGTGGGTCCCACCACGCACACGTATTTGCCAAAAGTTGCTATCACTCCCAACCCATCAACATCTTCCATACAGCCTGCTCTATTTTATCTCTTGGGACGGAAAAACCGTCACCTTCATCAAGTAAAACTCTGTAAACTTCCCATTCCCTATCTTCAATCATGTGCCTCCCGATTTCTGCCTGAAACAGTATCCCACTTCATTTTATGATTAAATTTGAGATACAAAAAACAACAACATTGTTATATCTGGAAATGAATACTAGCCATGAATATTTGGACAGACTGTTACCGAAAAGATGCCGGTGTTGAGCATCTTCAAAGCAAGGGTGATGTCATGGAAAACAAGGGGACGACCCTTCCCAGACAACTCAACAGGGTTTGCAACCAAAAGTTCTGTATCGGGACCTCGACTGACTAATGCCACCCTTAACGGACGACATAGTTCCATTGTTAAGGGAGAACAAAGAGCCCTTTGTATGCTTGGTGCAATTATTTTCTTACTATCTCCTTGCATAACAAACAGATCTACTTCACATTCTCCTTTCCTTTTCACTGTGAACCGTCCGTAAGATACCTGGCAGAGAAAACTGACATATATAGTGAGAATTACAAGGTTGTAGACTCGTACGTAGTAGAAAACAAAAATGAAAAATTACCTGAATGTTGTAGTCCTTTAAAGTTCTCATAATATCATATAAGACACCTTTGTGATCCCTGCAAACAATCTGGACCAGAGTGTGAGCAGGACTCAGTTTGTTGTCAATCGTAACCGATACATTGTCCAAGGCTATATAGCTACTTTGGTTTTCGTTTACCATCTCCACGTTCAATATGCCGTCAGTAATTTCATGAGGTAGAAATGATGGTCCATGAGAACATGCAGGCACATCAGGGCCAACCATTTCTATATCACAATTTATCATGCCATCACCTAAAGCCTCTTGTAAATGATCTGATGTATCCACCTGCATTTTTTCCGTATGCAGTAATGCCCTGATAAAATAACCATAGACAACACACTCAAAGCTCGGTTATACGGATCATTTGACTCCGTTACAGTGTATCATATAAAATAACCTCCTCAATACCCACAAGTAAACCCAAAAGATTTCAAAAAAGAAAGGAAAAAAAAACTGAGTAGAGGGAATGAACATGCACACGGGACCGCACCTTGTGTCAGTAACATAAAGTAGGTGCACAGCTTTCCCATCTGGAGTTGTTAATACCTTCACTTTCTTTATTACAAGTTCAAGCTCACAGAGTACCTCGGTCACGACTGTCGGAAAAAACAAAACATCCTTAAAACTCGGCCCTGAATGCACGCCACTCAGGCATCCGTAGAAAAAGTTGTCAAGTAAGTTCCAAATCAAAAGGGACTCCAAACCATACAGCAAACAACCTTTCCACCAATCCAATTAGTAGGCATTATATTCGATTATCAGAAATGGAAGAAAAGTAAACAACAATTCGTATAAAAGAAATTTACCATATTCCAAAAAAATACTTCTTCAAGAACTATACCGTGTAAAAGGCCTCTTCTATTTAAGCAACACAGCTTCAGAAGAAATACATCAGAAGGCTTTGGTGGCTGCAACTCATTATGGTATAAGGAATTGGCTGAAGAGCATGATGGGCATGCATCTACCAATCTCTTCTTCAAGAGTGGCCACCTTGTTTTAGGCTTGCCAATAACCCAAAACACTAAGTAACACCATTTCCCATCTGTAGATACATCTTCATGTCCACCAAAATTGAAACATAAATTAGCTAAATCAAGAACAAGATTGCTCTTTTAATACTATTGAGGAAGAAGTAACAAAACCCTTTGCACCGCCTATCTTGAAAAAGAGTCTGAATACCAGATAATTAAGAATAAATTGCAAATTTAGAAAATCTTAAGAAACATAAAGATTTGATGATTATCAAATGGGTGGATTTTGAATTGGGAAAGTCTTTCTTGAATTAAACTACACACTACAAACTAAAGAATCAAACAAGGAATCTGGAACAAATTGCATACCAACTCTGACGATAGAGAGACCAAAAGAGAGAATGATAGGGCAGAGATCACTCCCCAAACCAGTCTTGTCGGGGCAATTGACTGTAATAACAGTTTGTTCTTCTTCCTTCTCAGATTGTCTCATAATCACTGCATCATCGTACATTTTCCCCATTCTTCTTCTTCAATTTTCTTTCTACAGAAACACAACAGTCAATGTGTTCTGATTATTAATTTTTTTAAGAAAATAATGCTAGTCTGAATTTAAAGCTTCATTAGTGACTATTTCGATTCTTCCAGGAAAACGTATGTTTCTTTCAAATTGGAAAATAACAAAATAACAAAGGAAACAAATGATTCAGTTTAAAAAAAAGGAAAGAAAAAAGAGAGAAGAAATAAGATGATGAAATCATCATGAAACCGAAACCTTAGACTCTCCACAATGGTAACTTTTTTACCCTCTAAATATAAATTTAAAGTCCCTGAAATAACTTTAATGCTACAATGACTCTCTTTTCAAGCCCTCTACCTGGAAAATCCTCTAACCCAACCTTTTAATAAAGAGGGACAATTTAGTTGAACGGTGGATGCCACTTACAGGTGCTTTTCTCACCCCCAGCTTAATTCAACCCTTTCTTTCCCTTCTCCTTTCTTCTTTTTTTCGTCATTTTTTTTTATTAAATCTTCATCCAATAAAGTTTGATGAGAAAAGCATTTGATCAATAAATATAATTTTTTTGTTCTACATTTTATGCCAAAAAAAATCAAAAAATAATAATAATGTTTTTCATTTATTATGGAAGATGTTTTATTTAGAATTTTGTCTTGTGGGTAATAAATGGTGATGGTAGAGAAAATGGGGTTTTAGAGATTATATAGAAGTCTTTATTGGAGTAGATTATTATTTAAAGTGTTGAAAAATATAACCTGGAACTAAAACGATGTGTTTGGAGTGTTGTTTAAAGTAAAACGATTGGGGTGAGTCTTATGCGTTTACTTTCAAGTTGCAAGGAGACCGTAGAGAAAAAATAGATATTTGTTTAAAAGGACTGGTTTTGACACTTAATTAGGCACTTAGAACACCTAAAAAAGATAATTGTTTATAAGGACAAAGTAACAATTTTTGGACAAAATTAACCCTGTTTCCCATTCGTTCAGCTGTAGCCATGGCCGGCTGGGTTTTCATTTCAATGTCGTCAAAATCTTCGGAATCGACCCTCTCGGTGCGAATCAATTGCAAATCCGTCGACACTATGGGTAAGCATAAAATGGTAGATTTTAGGCTGAAGATTTGCTTTCTCCTCCCTTCCCCATGGAGGATACCACTAAAACCAAAACCCTGAATCCATCAACCATTATAGAAAAGCTCTCGGTCCAAATAAAGATAACCAAGATTCACTACACCGCATAATTCTTATGATTTGTAAAACGTAATACTTGAATATTCCTGATTTGATACTTTTGTTTTTTTGGCATTTCAGAAAGTTGCTCATGAGTATGGAAATTATTTCTTGTCGTTCTGCTAGTTGACGATTTGTTCTAAAATCTAGATGTGGAACCTAGAAGTACCATTGATGTACCATGGACAAATCTTTCTGTAATTAGAGGTCACAGGTTGGTATGAAAAGATAGTAAATTCGATCTTCAGATTTGGCGATATGTCTATAGTGATCGATTATCCTTAAGGATAGTTGGAAGGACTCGGTTTCCGGTAATTATGAATGCTCTTGAAGGATATGAAAATGTTGAGCCAGCTATACTGAGTAAAACTTACGACTCTTGAGGGATATGAAAATGTTGATGGTGAAGTGGATGCTAGAAACATGATGGGTAGTGGAAATTCAGCTGCTAAAGCTGTCATTCTTGGGCTACTGGATGAAAACAAGGGTGAATATGTTGCTCCTATAAGCAATGGTTTTCCGCAGCGGTAAATAAAAATATAAAAACCCGCTAGTTGTGCAGAATCGATTTGAAGAAGCAAAGGTCGGTCTTATAATCTGAGCTAAAATACTGGGTTTTTATCTTCTTTATTTACCGCCATAAGTAATTGCACATGGATGAAAATGACGTTTTCGCAAATTCGTTGTGAAAGGTTTGTCTTTTGGGGTTTGTTTGTTGTAATCTTGCTCTGAATCTCTTATGTCCTAGTACCATGAACATTTTTCATTATATACTTTCCTACAACATTCCAGGTAGAGCCGAGCATTTGAAGAAAGAACTTGATTCTGTAAAGAACATGTGGAAAAACAGAGCTGATTTGAAGGTGGAAGATGCATGCATTGCAGAGCTGTTTGGACTGGAATGTTTTGCATGGTATTGTGCCTGTGAGATCGTGGGAAGGGGATTTACATTCACTGGTTATCATGTCTAAAATATATAACCACTTGCAAACATTTCTCATATTAAGTAGTAATAGTGCCACAATAAAATGACCACAACAAATTGCACAACACACTTTTAGACCATTGATTATGATATGAGACCTCTTGATTCAAATGGATCCTAAAAAAATCAATGGTGAAAAAGTTTGTTGTGGTACTTTGTTGTGAATATTTTGTTGTGGTACTTTGTTTGATTTCAGGTTTCCTTTGAATTCAATTGATTGTTTGGATTGAGAACTTGAAAGATAAAATGAATTTTGAAAGATTTGAATAATTATGCTCATGTTTTTTAACATCCAAAATTTACGATCATTTGAGAATTGATGCAGTGACATTGATGTCACTGCATTTAAGTGACATCAATGTCACTGCATATACAATTTAATACACAAATTCGGTAACTTTGTAAAATAGTGTAATGTCATTCACATTAGGAGTGTAATCGAGTCAAGTCGACTGGTCACTGCATCGCAGTGGTGAATGCATCACGATGGTCACTGCATCAGGGGTGGTCACTGCATCGTGGTGGTCAATGCATCACGGTGGTCAATGCATTGTGATGGTCACTGTATCGCGGTGTCAATGCATCAGGGGTGGTCAATGCATCACGGTGGTCAAGACATTGGGTTGGTCACTTCATCGCGGTGGTCAATGCATTGGGTTGATCACTGTATCGTGGTGGTGAATGCATCGCAATGTTGCTGCATTGCGGCGTCTCTACATCGGGGGTGGTCACTGCATCGCAGTGTCTTTGCATCAGGGGTGGTCACTGCATCGCGGTGTCTCTACATCGGGAGTGGTCATTGCATCGGGGGTGGTCACTGCATCGCGGTGTCACTGCATCAGAGGTTTTCACTGCATCGCGGAGTCTCTGCATCGGAGGTGGCCACTGTATCACGGTGGTAAATGGATCTGGGGTGGTCAATGCATCGCGGTGTCACTTTATCGAGGCGTCTCTGCATCGCGGCATCTCTGTATCGGAGGTGGTCACTGCATCGTGGTGTCTCTACATCGGGGGTGGTCACTGCATCGCGGTGTCTCTGCATCGTGGGTGGTCACTACATCGCGGTGTCTTTGCATCGTGGATGCATCTTTTCTTGAATGATAACTCATGTCTCCAAACTGTTGAGTTCCATCTTCTATCCCAAATATAAGCTTTACATCATTTCTAGTTGGCTTGTAATGGTCATTGCCAATATCAAAATCTTTCTTATCTTTCTTGTATGCATTTATAAGGTAACTTAGCATATCATTCTTCTTACGGGTCAATAAAGTCTCTTCTTTTCCAGTGCCTTAAACTGATGTTTAAATGGAGTTTCCTTCATTAAGTTTCGATGCTCTTCTGTTATATCTTCAGATATGTCATTGAATATCTACTATATACTATTCAATGTGCACTTGTATTGTTACCTTGTTCTATAAAAATCATAGACAATATGTGTAAACATGTATACTATTGAAGTGACACAATATAGTTTTTAATAAGAAGACACGTATAAGGTTGAGAATGTAGTGACACCATATATTCATGTACCATGCAACTACATCTAAGTTAATTTTACACAAAGTTGCTTCAATTTTTGCAATGGCAATGCATAGATAATGCAGTGACATGACATTTTCAAGGTTGATAATGCAGTGCACCATATATTCTTGTACCATGCAGTGGCAATGCCTTGATAATGTAATGACATGACATTTTCAAGGTTCAAAATGCAATGACATGACATTTTTAAGGTTGACAATGCAGTGGCACCATATATTCATGTACCATGCAGTGGCAATGCCTCCATAATGCAGTGACATGACACTTCCAAGGTTCAAAATATAGTGACATGACATTTTTAAGGTTGAGAATGCAGTGGCACCATATATTCCTGTACCATGCAACTACATATAAGTTTTTGTACACAAAGTTGCTTCAATTTTGTAGTGGCAATGCATTGAAAATGCAATGACATGACATCTTCAAGGTTCAGAATGCAATGACATGACCTTTTCAAGGTTGATATTGCAGTGGCACCATATATTCCTCTACCATGCAACTACATCTAAGTTTTTGTACACAAATTTGCTTCAATTTTGAAGTGGCAATGCAGTGACATGACATTTTCAAGGTTGAGAATGCAGTGGAAACATATCTTCATGTACCATGCAGTGCCATCTGAGTTCTTGAACATAAATTTGCTTCAATTTTGTAATGGCAATGCAATGAAAATCAGTGACATGAGATTTTCAAGGTTCAGAATGCAGTGACATGACCTATTCAAGGTTGAGAATGCAATGGCACCATACATTCTGTATCATGCAAAGGCCATATGTGTTTTTAGTTAATTTTACACAAAGCTGCTTCAATTCATGTAGTGGCAATGCAATGATATGACATTTTCAAGGTTCGTAATGCGGTGACATGACATTTCAAGTAGCATTTCACTCATCTGAAGGACATGCATATTGAGAAAACAATTTTGAAGCAGATAATTTGAACTTTTCTTTTGTTCTAATTTAGTGACATTTGATTGTTACTAGTTCAAATGGCAACAAGAACTCGGTGACTACCCCGGTGTCATATTTCCAAGAATAAGAGCATATTTTTCTGCCAGATCGAGATTCTCTTTTGTTCTTTTGTATACTTAGAACACATTTTATATTGTATGCTATGTATTAATGTATTACTTGCTTTTCTGTGCTTTTGTCGCTCATCTTCGCTTTACCGCCGGTAACATTTCCACTCTTTGCAATGGCTGATTTCCCAACCGATCTCTAGCAACTTTGCTCCTCTTCGTTTCTGCTCTAGCAACTTTTATCTCTTCTCTTCGATTTTGCTCCTTCGGTTTTTGTCGCCGTTCTCAAGGTTGGATAATAGACGTTGTTTGTAGTTTCGTCGGGTTTGAAAGTGCGAAATTGAATATTTTGTATCGTGGGTGCAACTGTAGCTGAAAAGAAGAGCGAATTCAATACGAGGGTGTTTTGGTCCGTTTATTATTTAACGTTATTGGTGTCCTATTTGTCTATCTAAATCTATTTTTTTGTCCTTATGGCCTCTGGCTCTGGAAAAATCACATGTCTAAAAACTAATTGAATTGAATGTACAATATCCAACAACCAATAAACATTTGACCCGTGACAAAATAAATTAAACATGTAAGAATGGACAAGGAAGAGCAAAAAAAATTAGGTTGAACTCAAATGTTTTTTTTTTGAACGAACAAATGTTTATTTCAGAATAATCTAATTATCACGACAGAGTATCAAAACATATCTCTATACCAATAATTATTTTTTATTTAGGAAATGTACCATTAATTATCATAACATCGTTTTTCAATAAAGAATATTATTATAACATCTCTCAAAAATTTATATAGGTTAAGGTCACAACATAAGTAATGACACAACAATTAGTTGTGCAAATTATCGTGACTATTTTTATTTTGGAAGTCTCGTTGGTCAATAGACTCAATATATATATATATGTATTGTAAGTAAGACTCTGTGAAGGTTTCTATATGGTTTCCTATCCCTAAAATGAAGATAGAAAATAGAGTTTACTCTAAAAAAATTTCCATTACAGAGAGGACTTATCCCTATATATTTTTAGGGATATGAACAGTGCATCCCTATTGTGGGGATGACAGACTATTCAAATCTTAAACATATTTAATTATTAAAATTATAGGTGATAGTGATAGAGATCTTCTTTGGAATGAAATAATAAATATTTAATGTGTATAAATAGGGTTGTGAGGTAGAATATATATTATTTAATATTATTTGAAATGTTATAGGGATAATGATAGAGATGCTGTTGTGAATGTTTTTGAATTAAGATATTGTAAAATAGAGATATGTATTATTTTATATTATTTTAGGGATAAAATTTAAGGACTGTCCTAAGTATAAATATAATATGCATATTCGAAAGACTGTTACCCTGATTTCAGAGTTTCAAAAAGCATGGACAGGGAGTGGGGATCGAAGCCGGGAAGCGGAGGTGCCGCATCCGCTCAGAATGAGGCCATCGACCGCCGTGAGCGGTTGCGCCGGCTTGCTCTTGAGACTATTGATCTAGCCAAGGATCCATATTTCATGCGCAACCACCTTGGGAGGTTTTTATCTCTGGATTTATTCTCTTCCACCTCTTTTGTTTCTAGTCATTGAGTTTTTCGAGTTATCTCTAACAATTTGTCTTCAGCTATGAGTGCAAGCTATGTTTAACTCTACACAACAATGAGGGGAACTATTTGGCACACACGCAAGGGAAGCGTCACCAGACTAATTTGGCCAAAAGAGCTGCCCGCGAGGCAAAGGAGGCACCGGCACAGCCTCAGCCGCACAAGCGGAAGGTCTCACTAAAGAAATCGGGTAAAAAGATTATCATCTCTTTCAATTTTCTACCCGCAAGACAATTCTTAAGCTTTTAACTGTCTATTGCGTTCATCGTTAGTTGTAGGGTTTTAAGGGTTCTGTTTGGTGTAAATTGAATTCTATGGACTGAGGTTTGAAGGGTTTTGAATTGTATGGACTGAAGGATGTTAGTAAATTTAGAATTAATGTGATTCCTTGACATAGCAAGAAATGCAATATTACTGTTTAAATAACATAGTTTGTGGCGGTGGTAACTGAAGTTATGGATTTTTGAACAGGTTGTCTTACAAGCTAGAAATTTTGATTTTTTAGATTTTTCTTGGAAAAGTACATGTTTGCCGGCATAGCCTAGTCTGTTAGACTTGACTTGGTTGTGCAGTATGGGTTAGGAAGATGTGCTCTACAACTCTTATTTCATGTGTTTTATTGTGGAATCTAAAACTAAAGTCCTATGAGCATTGCTTTCGTGTTGGTTTTCTATGGTTATCACATCTACCTGCCTTCTCCCACCATAATACATACATCATCTCCATCCAGGGGCTCATGATTTGTGCAGCCTATGATTTTATTTATTCTCTTACATTTTTACTGATTTGTCTGTTATATCTTCTATTTGTGTCTTTTCGGCATTTGTTATAGTTAAAATTGGGAGGCCTGGTTATCGTGTGACTAAGCAGTATGATCCAGATACAAAACAAAGGTCTCTTCTCTTCCAGGTAAGATTTGCATATGAATCTTTTCCGTATAAGTTCTATCATATGCATTTGTTCCTTAACTCATTTGGTGGGAATAAGGCCAGCTTCGTTAACTTGCTTCTTGCAACTTTTTAATAACATATTTTACTAGTGATGGGGTGCTATGTCAATCATGTTTATAAGATTTTTTTCATAATAAATTTTTAATTGAGTTACCATAAGCGTTCACAACCTCCAGTTTGTCAAAAAAATTCCCCTTTGAGGTAGTGGTGGTTCGGACATTTCTGCTTGAGAGTGTTTTATCTCTAGCGTGCTTTAGTTGAACCTTGTTCCGTCTTATATTGTGTATGAAAAATTCACACCAAAATGATAACTGGGATACAACATCATGAGACGAATGACTGTGCCTTGTGGAGGTAGGATTAGTCAACAAATCAGCTACCTTGTCATTGTCGACCATATTTAGTCTTTAGTGATGAGAAGAGAGTTTTTTTTATCTACCCTTGAGGTGTAGTTTTCAGTCAGAAAACACATTTGATGTGTAGGTTTCTGCTAATTGGCCTCTCAACAATCTATGTGAAAATGATCTCAGATGTCTTAAAAGCTAAAACATGTTAAATGTTGGATTAATCGTTGGTATGTTGGAGGTTTTTAATCCATTTTCTTGAGAATTATTATAATAAAGATATCAGATCATTTTTTAATCATTATGTCATAATTGTTTTAGATTGAATACCCCGAGATTGAGGATAACACAAAGCCCAGGCACCGCTTTATGTCTTCGTTTGAGCAGGTATGATGAGTGGAAAATTTTCTTCTGTAAATTCCAGACATGTTTTAGAAAAGGGCACTTCCACTTTGTAAGTTTTGGCTTGTTTTGTTATTACCTCATGGCAGAAAATTGAAGCCTTCGATAAGAAATATCAATATCTCTTGTTTGCTGCCGAACCGTACGAGATCATTTCTTTCAAGGTAAATTAATCAACAAACAACGGCTTTTGAATTGGATTTTTTTTGTTCCTTCAACTGTCTCTCTGACAGAGAAAGCTTTTCAGGTTCCAAGTACAGAGATTGATAAATCCACTCCAAAATTCTTCTCACACTGGGATCCAGACTCAAAAATGTTTACGGTATGCTGTACATATCCGCAATTATAACTTCTTATACAAAATTACAAATGCTTTTCATACTGCATCCATTCTGAGAATAAATTGTCATTTGTAATAAATTTGTTGAGTTTTTGATCCATGAGGTTGCAGTAATGTCATAGGTATGTGGTTGGATATGTATTTTGTTGTAAGAATGAACAACACAGGATTTTCAGGATAAGGATATACGGTAGTTGTTTGTCTAGTTAAATAGCTTCGGGGGGTTGTTGGGGAGGAAACCTAATCTCTATTGAAACAAGAAAAAGGATCAATCTTACGCAAGTGTAAGAATTTGTTCACTTTTGTATGTTCTTAGATGCGTATCTTTAATGATGCAACTTTTAGGGGTACCGTAGTGGTGATTTCACATTTTTCCTTAAAATTTAACGCTTGCTTCCTTCCTTGACCCGCACCCCAACCTTCCTTTTATTTTGGTTGCCTAACTTAGGGAAATCACATTGGCCTTTGCTAATAACAATGACAATTTACATCATAGTATCAAAGAAATTTACAAGGCCATATGGTAAAACTTGGCCAGCCCCATTCTCATGGTCCCCTCTAATGGCTTTTAAAGACTCATCCGATTTTACAGCCAATTACATCAAAACACACATCGATTAAATACAAGAATTACCTTTTAAATTAGTTAACCAGATTATCTAGTAAAGATGCTAAAAAGACAACGCAAATAAGACATTTAATTCATACTTAAAGAGAACAAGTAAAGTAATAAATATTATTCAGTTCTTTTTTTCTCCTTCAAAATGATTTGAATATACAGTCATTTTTGGAAACCCTGTTAACAGTTAGATAGAGTATCAGTTCCGGGAAAAAAAAAAAAATGTTGCAAAGGGTGTCAGATGGTGGACAGGAGAGTGGGGCAGAGCCACTCTCCCAACCCCAATCAAAGTTTCCCCATTGTGTAGAAAAAAACTATTGTAGATTGTTATTTGTTAAAACATTTGCCAATGTCATTAAAAACAAAAGTGAGTATTACAATGTGAGGAAAAAAAAAGCCATTGACATTGCCCTTAATATTCTAGTTAGCTTTTGGCATCATATCTTCTTGCTTATCAAATAAGGTTGGTGCTAATGCATCTATTACTGTCTGGGTTCATGATTTATTCTTAGATTTGTTTGAGGAATATGATGATGTTGACTGCTTCTTTGAATGTTATCATCGGATGAATAAACATGAACAATTTCTTGTAGTTGCATCAACATGAATGGTTTGCTGATTTAAATTTTGCCTCGACATTTCATGTGGTGGAATGTTGTTCGGTTTTCGTGATCTCGATTCTAACATTTTTCACTGGTTCCTTACAGTTGCAGTTATACTTCAAGACAAAGCCACCAGAGGCAAACAAACCCCAGGCTCCTGTCAGCAATGGAACCAGTGCCCCTCCTGGAGTGTTACCGCCAACCCAACCTCAAGCTCCTCCACCGCCACCACCCCAAGGGGCGCCATCGCTACCTAGTTCTATGCCGCCTCCACCCCCTCCTCCTATGGGAAATGGTCCGAGGCCTATGCCTCCAGGTGGAAATCTACCCGCTCCGCCACCCCCACCAGTGAATGGCTCAATGCCGAATTTCACTCCTGGTACACAGTTGGGGCGGCCTCCAATGATGCCTATGCAAGGCTTTCAAGGCCAGGGAATGCGTCCACCCCCACCACCCAATATGGGCTGATTGGAGTTTTGCATTGTATTAGATTTTTCCTTGCCATTTGTTTTGGATCTGTGCTGCATACATATTTGACAAAAAATGACAATTCCCAAGCATATTTTTGAAAAGAATGAACTTATTCCTGAGAAAATGCATGTTATACTTTCACCAAGTTATACTGTTTGAATAGAGGCTGCTCTTAGACTAGTTTGCATCTTGGAACGCAAGGAGAAGCGGATCGGTGATCATATACTATCACTTGTGCCCATTACGGTTGTCAGAATATTGTGCGAAGTCTTGTCAATTTCATGTCCAAAAAAAAAAAAAAAAAAGTCGCATATGTATGTATGCAAAGTCAACATGGTTTTCGGTTAGGGTATGAAACACAATGCTTTGATCGAGTTCTCGAGAACCCTCGGCACTCTAGAAGAGTGCCCCTGCATGTGGGTTTAGGTCAATCAAAAGAGTGTCCCTTATTGGTCCAGAATAGGTCCGGTTAGCTTATCCATGATCCTCACCTTCACGGGCCATGCGTGAAGGCGCAATACAGACGAATCGATAGAAGTTTACATAGGGTTAGTGGCCATCAGTCATGTCGTGTCAGTCTAGTTACATATAACTACGATGCACAGGCAACCTGCATGTATTATGGAGGGACAAAAAGAGAATAAAAATTAAAATAAAAAAGACCATACACATTGATGTATTCAAGAAGACTAAGACATCCCCTAAACAAAAAATGACAATTCCCAAGCAACGGGGAAGCAGCATGAATTGAACGATGAGGGTCACTTTCTTTTCTTTTTTTCGAAGAACAGGAAACCGAGACGAGGTTGCTTTTGATAAATAGAAAAATGTATTTCAAAACAGGCGTGTTTACAGAAGTTATACTGAACGGGGCAAGCTTTAGTCATTGTAAAACATAGATACAGAGCACCAGATGCCTCATCATCTGTGAAGTGAAGCATCCTTTCTCTGCATTGTCAGGAATCCTAAACTACATTAGGCGGAAAAACCTTCCGGATAAAATCCAGAAACCGCTCCGAGTAAAACGTAGGATCCACTGCAGATATTGAAACGGAATCAAACTGCACCGATTTGTAGGCGTGCTCAATTCTCTTGCTTATGTTGTAATCCTGCAATATGTCGATGATTCCAAGGTACAAGACGACATCATATGCTTCGTGAAACACCTGACTGTCTTCTTTTCCAGGGATACCCTCTGCTCTTGCAGGCATGTTAACTCCTAGTTGAATCTGGAGTCTGTAGACATTCAAAACAAAGGGGTAAACGCTCAAAAACATTAGGAGGGCAGAAATGAAATTACAGGAAAAAAAATATTTTCAAAAGTCAAGGAAATACCTTGCGGTACCAGGAAGCAAAAGATCTACTTCTTCATCGCCAGTAGCAGACGATGCTCGTAGCCTGCTGCCTCTGATATGCGGGCCCACGGTAACACCGTTGTCATCAGATCCACGAGGAACCAAAATAAGGCCTTGTGGAGATATTTCATCTTCCAATGTCTCTGATGCAACAGTAAACAAATAAGTGTTTTAAAACCTGACATCATGGAATACTAGAGAGCAAAACTCACTTGAAAGAACCGCTATATTGAGTGTCAAAAGGAGGAATAAAAGAATAGGGGAGAACAAGTGAGCATGATATTTAAGAAAGGAGCTTTAAAAAAAAAAAATTGTAAGAAAGTGAGCATGATATTTAAGAAAGGAGCTTTAAAAAAAAAATTGTAAGAAAGGAGCTTGTCCAAAGAAGAACAAATTACGACACTAGGGGCATTACAGGACATTCGGAATCTCACCAAGACACTAGCTTCTCAACCACCAAGGAAATGAGAAACTTGAAGTTGACATGGAAAATAAAACATACCTTCTTCTGCAACAATCTCCAATCCATCCGCTCTCAATCGTTGACCGCGTGACATGAGAGATTTTAGGTGTTGGGGAGCTCGATAATGAACACCTAGTAACAGGCTGTAATCCATGATGTGCATTGATTCCAGAAACTTGCTATCAATCTCAATCTGCCTGCATAAGAGGGTCCTTTCAGCCAGAGGAATGAAGATCTTATAAAGACAAGTTGAATGGATTGGTGTGTTCTCATGCTTCACACCAGGAGAAAAATGACTTGCAAAATTTGGATGGGAAAACTTATTTTCAAAAACTAGGGCTTGCAACTGTATTGTGGAGGAGAGAACTCCTATATTGGTTGCTTAAGTTTAAAAAATCAACAAGAATCTGTTTTAAAGAACTACAGGGAAAAAAGGGTACTAATTGGACACTTCAACATCCCTACAGATGCAATTTAATGAATATGAACTTTCTAGTTGGTTGAAAAGGGAGGAAGTCATGACGAAACAATATCATCACTTAGTCTATACACAGTGCTTTAAAAATAAAAGGGTATAAAACAGTCTAGTGTATATTACTCACCTCAACAACGCCTCTCGCCAAGTTGGTTCCAGATAAAAACAATAGTTCAAGTCCAAATCTTTGAGTATTGTGTTCTCGTCAATTTCGACTTTATCTGCAGAACGGCCAAGCGAAGAACCTTTCAAATCAAACCTGCGATGGATCCTTAACTCGGTGCAGAACATATTCCCCATAACAACAAAGCGAAACTGTGAGATGCAAACTATGATAATGTTAATAACTTTACAAGCTCAATTCCAAAAAAGTATTGCATCAAATGGAAAGTCTGAATTTGTTATAAAGGTACCACCATAGGTAATTTGAATTTACAAATGGAAGTTCTGAATTTGCAAATAGTTTACATCCAGTAAAACAGTGTATTTTCATATGTTACAAACATGGCAACTCCATGAGTTATAAAGCAGAGGACAAGCAACCTATGCTCATAACTCGTCATACCTTCTGACCACTAGAAGGTTTGATCCTGTGAAGGCCGAAAAATTTGGTTATCAACGTGTTCTCATATTTCTGCACATGATGATGATATGCTGGAAGCATCTGCAGCAACACCTATAGCACCATAGCAGTTTGGTAAGAATGTTGTCAAATTTCATTGTCAATCATTCCTAAAAACAGATTGAAACTTAGCCAGTATTTTCAACAGCCAGATAACATATACGTGCCCAGCTTACCAATGACCCAATTATTATGAAATTCAATAATTGGGACAGATGTTAAAAACCCACGAAGATTTTCCGGATTCATTTACACCGTCACCTGACAACTATATCACCAGTGTACAAAGAATCTAATTCCAAGAATATCATATAACCCTACTGAAATTGTGTTGTTTCTCTCATCCTTCAAAACCTTACGTGACCGCTCAAACTAGATAACACAAAAATCAACCCAACTGCATATGCCCTTTTACATCAAACACGAAAAAGCAAAAGTGGAAAGAATTAAAATCTTAAAATGAAAGAGCTGGAAAAGAGAATATTATGAACGTACTGAGATATCAATGAAGATGGCTAACCTTTACTTCAGATTTTCGCAGTGTCTTAATCATGAAGTGATCATCCTGAGACACGAAGAAGACACTACCGCTTTTCCCTGGAGAAGAAAGTTTCGAAGGGCATCATTACCACAAATGGAAATCATGTAGTCGGCAGCATCAATCTTAAACATCTCCTTAAATTCCTACATCGGGAAAGTTTATTAGGAAACAGATAAATCAGGTATACATACATTAGCACATAGTATATGTATCCACATGTATATACTTATTGAGATATCATTTGACTTTGCATCGTCATGTCAAAACCATAAAATAATCCAAAATTAAGCAATGGCCTTCATTTTAAACTTATCATTCTGAAATCACAAGTGTAATATGTCAATTGTCAACTATAGAACAAAGATGAGAACCTGAAAACCATGGGACAATAATCTTTCCACTTGAAATCATCTGCCTGGTGGGGTGGCGTCAATTTTGATCCTTCCTTATTGAAATTCATCCAAAAGCTGGCACGAGAACCAAAATCTGAAGTCCTTACTTCCCGCCCTTTTATAGGTGTAATTTTCCCAACTGTATACCTGAAAATAAGTTGAATGAATATTGCTATTAGTTTCAGTGTTACATAGCAGGACAAAACCGCCAAGATGGAGTCAATCATCTCAACATTTGACATGATTGCTAGTAGTTATCCTAAATACCCATAAAGGAAATTAGAACACATACAAAATAATTTTCCTTACCACGTTATTCTTAACAAATAGAATAAGAAAAGATGCAAGAATAGGTATATGCAGAAGGAAACCAGATAGTTATCATCACTACAAGAGAAAATAAGTTTTGATTAAGCACTTTTACTACATTTTAATCTTCAGAGATATCATTCTCAATTACAGAAAAAGAGAAGCAAAAACAAGGTAAAATAGATACATTATGTGAATATTATTCGACTATAAGCATGATTGGGAGACTTCTCTTGGAAAAAACAACGCACTTTTCTATGCATACAAACTTTCGGTTGTGAGGTCTCTGGACCTTCAACATCATCAGCAGAAGCAGAAAAGAGTTGTAAGTTTACTTGCTAAGAAATGGATAAGTTTTCCATCCTTACCTGCTCCAAAAGAGACTACATTCTGAACATCAGAAACATGATGATTATCCCATATTGAAGAAGCTGAAGACACAACTCTTTTGCTCAAGCTAAAACTCAAACAATTACCCCCCAAATCACGTCCTTCTAAATAAACAATCATATATTAAAGCTGGGGAATATTCAATATACCTGATCCCTAGCTGCAAACTAAGCATTAAATCATAACTCCTGTGTCCTTTGATAATGGTTTCGCCTGGTCTCTTTATCTCCAGAGCAAGCTTCTTTTGTCGCCTTTTCTCTCTTTTGGATGATGGTGAAAAGCTGTTGCTAATTACCAGCTCACTGATCAACACACCTTGCATGTATTCTCGTTCCAAAATTGGAGGGTACATGTCCTCATGACCTCCAGCATCCCTGTTAGACTCAGGATAACCTATAGAGTAATCATTTCCGATGACCTTCTCAATAGATACCTCGAGACTCCACCGCCTCTCCAATGATACATTTGTGATCCGAGACTGCTCAAGGTTCACCAGGTTTTTCTTGGACAGTTTATCAGAGGAATGCTGACGAGATCCCCGGTTCCCAACAACTTTCATATTCCCCATATCAACTGATGACGCATGGTGAATATTTGAAACTTGATTTTGTTTTTTGAGATCTGGCAGAAGCCCTCGTTTTCTTAACGCATTTAGATACAGTTGCTGACTTGCTGGAAGCCTGCCTCCTTCCGGATAGAAAGCTCCCTTTCCATCCTTCAAACCTCTTGTCCATGTTCCGATGAAGCAACTACCATCACCCCATGTGTAAACCCCAAATCCATGCATCATTCCATTTAACCAACTTCCTTCATAAGTGTCCTCATTGGTCCAGGTAAGAGTTCCTTTACCCGACATTTTCCCTGCTTTCATGTTTCCCAAGTACATATTTCCATTAGCCCACATATATTTACAAGGTCCCTCTGGGGTTCCCCTGATCCAAGAACCCTCAAGAATGTCACCGTTGGAGTATACTTGATATCCCAAGCCATGTTTCAGATTTAACCGCCAGCGACCCTTATAGGTCATGTTAGAGGCAGTACATGTTCCATTTCCATTTATATAACCACCAGAAAATTCACCCTCGTAACATGTACCAGAAGGCCATTGGAATTTCCCGTATCCATGTCTCACCCCTCCTCTCCAGTCACCCTCATACTTGCAACCATCTGTCCATACATATACCCCTGAACCTTCAGGTAAACTGCCAAGCAGGGAGCCAGAGTATGATTCTCCACTGGGCAATACAACCTCACCGTGCCTAAAGCAGGGTTCCTCTTCTCCATCCCTAATAACTTCCCCGTTGTTGAATTTCAGAAAGTAGTTGCTGTCACTAAATGACATGCCATCTGTTGAAGTTTTTCTTTGTGAAAGAGAAAGTGCCCTCTGAACATTATCAGCTTCAGTCCAAGGGCCAGACATGCATAATTTCAAAAAGTTACAGATTCCAAGCTAGAATGGCATTGCAAACATTTATCTCAAGAAAAATATGCCCACATCACTAAAAATCTTTGTTTGATTCTCCATCTATCGACCTGAGATATACAGAATACTAGTCAAAAGCCAAAAAGGAGACTATTGGTAGTCAAATAGGAGGACAATTTTCACAGGAGAAAACAAAACCACTACGAAATAAATAAATACACACTTGACTAAACAACTGAAGAATTTTCCCGCAGATCAAATCATACAGATGAAGATACTAACACCTGTGCGGTGACCCACCAAAATTGTGTGACAAACAGGACTGTTAAATCATGTTTGATTAAATTTAAATGACTCTTTTTAAATTCAAGTTCGATCAAAATGCTGGATGATCAGTTACCCACCTTGCCCCCTAATATACACCCCTAGATTTTCTAAATACATGCTTACAGGCTTCTACAGATCAGTATAACTATTAAAACACAGGACAGCTGTGGAAAATGAATCGATATCGGGATAGGTTCTCATTCTCGGTCGCTTTAGAAATACTTTTAGTGGGGGCCTTTTCCGCAGTATCTTTGAGGATCACGATTCTTCTTATAAACCGAGCAGGTCGTCTTCGGGGGTTAACCGAAGAAAACCTACCCGAAAGGGTAACTCCTTGGCCGTGTGGAACATGGATTAGCATTATGTCATTCCTACAAGTGATCCCCCATCCAGGATTGGAAGAAGTGCTATATGAGGACTTCGAGATCAAATAGAAGATGTTTCTTTCCATTCCTCGTGAACCACTTATTTCTCCGAAACAAGAGATCAAAGTATAGACATTTTAACCTAATACAGAAAGCACAGCTTCCAGAGCGGCCATGTCCGAGTCAGAAAAGGAGGGCGATGGCGATTCCGGTGTAGTCGGAGAATCAAAGTTTTCTTGCCGTGGTGATATCATCATTACCCGACCACTTCCTCACCAAAAAAAAAAAAAAAAACCCACTAACTCAACAAAAATGAAACAGAGAAGAGTAAGGCTGAATGGAGATGACTACTACGAAGCATATACAACTTGAATGCCTAATAAAACCTTGTCTGGCATATCGTCAGCAACAGTAACTACAACTTGAAACAACAAAAAAAAATTTGAGAAACATGAAAGCAATACGAGGACACAGTTCCAATCAAAGTCGAGTCAATTCCGAGAGAAGACGAAATGCACATGTGAATATGCAGACCTATCTATATCAAATGGAGCTTCTGGAAAGAATCAAGCGGTAAGATAGTAAGCTCGAATTAAGAAGTTGAAGAAGAAGAAGAAAGAAGAAAGCAGACAGCTATCAGAGGAGCAGCTGAGCAGCTTTTCAGTTTTATTGACCTCAGTGTTTGCCTTTTTCGTTGTAGAAATCATGTGGACTTCTCTTCCGTCAAATAAACAAATCCGATAGCAAGAGCACTTGCATCATCTTGAAAATCATGTAGACTTCTCTTCGGTGAAATAAACAAATCTGGGTTCCGAATACCGCGGCCTCTAAACATATAAATAAATAAACAAATCCGATATTAAGAACAGCTCAGCTTATAGAATATTTTATTTTACTGTTTTAGTTTTGACAAATTTTATAATACATCTAACTGAGTAGTTTGGCTCAAATGGTAAGTGACTTGAGAATACACAGAAAAGTCACCGGTTTGATTCTCCTCTGAGGCGCCATGTTGAAAGACCTCTTGGCCAGACCTTACCCCTCCGAGAAGAAGTCGATCTCTGGCACGACACGCGCCGAACTCCGGATTAATCGGACAAGTTGGTTCCTGATACAAGAGGTTTTAAGTAAAAGAAAAAAAAATGGATTAGTCGGACTGGTGGGTTCCGGATACCGAGGCTTTAAGCAATTTTTTTTTTATAATACATCTGTCGTAGGAATGGTGTAACAAGTAGCATAATAAATTAAAATATATACTACTCTTCGTTCCGAAATAACTAATGCAATTGCAAAAAACACGCATATTAAGGATATGAGTTAATGTTTTAATTTGAATACCAAATTGACTAAAAAACACTTAGTTCATAATTAATGCAATGTTGTATTTATTCTTTCTCCCATTAATAAATAAGGATAGATGTTGGAAAAACACAATAAATGTTGCATTGAAAATGTAACTTCCTCTCAGTTATTTTGGAACAAATCTTTTTGGCAACTGGCTCAGTTATTTCGGAACGGAAGGAGTAGTATATATATTAATGTATGTTACTTGATACAACCCTCCTACAACCGTTGCACCATAAAATCCCTCTTTAATTTTTTTTGTAATTTCTCTAAGAAAATGGCGCATGAAATTGTATGCACTTTATGCACTTGTGTTGGGATGAACTCTCTTTATATAAGAAAATAACATGACTCAAGAGTTTATCACTTTCACAAGACAATTACAATTTTCCTATATTTTTCATTAAATAAGAGATAATCTAATGCATGTGGAGGTTCCTCAATAACTTGCTCCCTCTACCTAGTATGCTGCGCGTTTTTGGACACCACGGTCCCTTTAAATGCCCCTTCTGCTGTGAGGAGGATACTAGAGACCATACTTTTTATAATTGTTCCTTCTCTCGAACCATTTGGGACTTCTTCCGATCGCTTCGCATCATCATCCTCTTTGCGGATTTTTGGTCTTATCTCCGGTGTTGGTGGTACCCGGACAGGAATGGCTCTGTGAAGAAAGCTTGCAAGTTGGTTCTTTCTTTGATTCTTTGGGAAATTTAGAAATGCAGAAATCGGATCATTTTTGACGATTCCAGACCTTCTCTTCATACTTCTATCCTCAACATCCGGAAAAACTTATTTTATGCTCTGCTCAATAGTCGGCTCATCAGAGTGGATAAGGATGATGACTGCTTGCTAGAGAATCGGTTCATTAGCTCCTTTTCCCCGCAACTTACTATGCACACCATTTTGGTGAGTTGGCAAAAACCCCCGGCTCATTTGGTTAAGATGAATACTGATGGATCTTCCTTAGGCAACCCTGGCCCTGCTGGTGGTGGTTTTCTTATTCGTGACTCTCATGGTCATCTTCTTAATGCTGTCAGTGAACCTTACGCTAATTGCACCAGTCTCATTGCGGAAACGAAGGCCCTCCTAGCCGGTCTTACCTTTTGTTTGGAGCACCATCTTTTTTTGGTTCTGGTGGAAACAGATTCTTTAGTGCTTACCAACATCGTCTCTGGGACTTCTGTGACCCCTTGGCAGCTAGATGATGATATTCGATCTATCAGAGATCTCCTCCGCACGCACCCTATGCAGATTTCCCATATTTTCCGTGAAGCTAACAAAGCTGCAGATTTTCTTGCCACTTCGGCCTCCTCTAGCAGAAGGAGAGCCACCGACACGTCACAGTATAACACCCCCTCGGCTCTCAAGCTTATTATTCATGGTGATCGGCTTGCCATTCCTGCCATTCATCGAGTACGCGGCTCTGCATAATCATCTGGACGCATCCGTCAATTTATTGATGGGTGCAAACCAGGTTGTCCCTATTCTTTTGGATAGTTTAAACATATATGATTATTATTTGTGTTACTGCATTGTTCATCACATTACAGGCAGTGGCCCCACCTATGCTACGTGCTTTCTCTTTAATTCTCAGCTGGCCGGTAGAAGGAGCTATCCTTTGTACAGATCTATAATGCTCCCTAAAGATTATAGCCGTGCGGTTTGCCAGACGTTTAATCAAAAACATGGCCTACAAGATCGTGCCTACCTTTGGACGCACCCCTACCGAATTTCTAAGGGTGCAATCCAGGTGTTTTTGTTGCTTTTGCTGTCAAACGATATGCTCATATTTTTTCTAGTTCTTGATATAACTCATTATATACTTGGTACAGCTTCTGGCATGGGTGTAGCTGCTCACTTTACGGACCGGACGTGTCGCATTTTTCTCGGGAAGGACCACAATTCTCTGTTGCTCAAGCAAGTTCAGATGAGGGTGCAAAGAGATCTTCGTCTTAATTTCCTTTGCTCGTACACACAAGGCACAAGACAAAGTGGCAGCATCTATTCCACTTTGATTTCCATTGTTGTAATTATTTATGGGGCAGAGATTTTTTTAGGAGTGCATAGAGCGAGTACTCTTCCCTATGTGATGGATTTTCCTACATTGGGTTTGCCACATATAGGGTTTAAGGAGGCCATGCTAAGCACTCTATCACGTAAATTTGGGCCGGGCCGGGCCGGGATATGGCATTGAACTTTGTAGCTCTTTATTTGGAATAAAAATAAAGTTGCTTAAAAAAAAGAAAAAAAAAGAAGAGATAATCTAAGAAAAATCAATCTATTTACTTAATCATTAATTATTTAACAAATAAATAATTAATTACACATGTGATATAATTAATGAAATTTTCTTTTCCCGTTTTTACCATATGTGGTACCATATATATATATATATATATATATATATATATGCCATGGAATAATACAAAACATCTTTTCTATTACATATTATTTGCCCAAACAATAATATTTCTTATAATCATTAAATACACAAACTATTTAATTTATTCTTGAGGTTTCAAAATACGAGAAATCACTCGCGTGTTATGAGCAGCCAACAATGACCATGTACTCTATAACCGGTAGTTCCAAATAATTGAATAAAATATTTATCAGACAAAATATTTTTAGGGGGTTTTATTGGCACCCCCCTATTTACTACTTGCACCCACTTGTACCACAAAATTTTACTTTTGGCACCACAAGATTATTTTGATTATTTTTATACTTCTCACACTACACAATTAAAAAAAAAATTACTACCTACACCACATATTTTTGAAATTATAAACAAGTCATCCTAAAACCTAAATAAACAATTTTATCCTTCTATTCAATTAAAACCTTAAACATAAAACATTTCATCATCTTCATCACTTCTTCACTTCTTCACTTCTTCACTTCATCATCTTCCTCCCATCTACATTCATGGAACCTTCATCATCTCCCAATTCAAATTTTGAAAGTCAACATTTTGAATCAATTCATAACAATGAACAACAAATGCATTGTGATATAGAAGATGTAGCAATCTCACTTGAAGATATACCATTTTCAAGCCAAGTTGAGAAGAAGATGGATTCCTCAAATATGGTAATTTCTTGATTCAAAATTTCGTTTTTTTATTTTCAATGTGTGATTTAAGTTAATGGGTAATCTTCCTACATACATATTATCATGTTTAGAGGTCATATATGGAAGAAAATAGTGTTATTTCGCCATTTCCGATCACCCCTAGGGCTTCTCCCTTCGTTCTTTTACGTTTCGCTGTGTCAATGGCAAGTTTCTGGGACGTAAGCCATACTGTCGCCCGTAAGGAAGTACTAACGTCACCATGGTTGACGTTTACAACACCAGAGAAGATGTATATGCATGTCCAAAACGTTATCCTTGCTGACGCTCCTTTGGCCACTACAACGTCACACTGGCTGATGTTTTTGTTGCCAATCAACTTTTTAACATATTTCTTTTTAACGTCAACCTCCTTGACGTTTATCTGGCCATTTCAATGTCAATACTGACAACGTTTTGTTTGACTCTTAACTACAAAAGGCTTCCTTTACAACGTCAATCACAACGACGTTGATTTTGCCAACCCAACGTCAGACACACTGACGTTGTGGATCTGTATTTTTTCATTTTGCCAACATGTGTTTTACTTGGTTTTATTACTATTGAATCTATAGAAACAATGTAATGACGCAAATCATGACAAAAGCAATGATGAGGGGCTAAACTAGACGACGAGGATGAGTATTTGAAGGTGAGAAACTATTAAATGGATATGTTATTTTCTTATTCTCATCAATTGACTATGACAAATATACGTTGCCTTGCAGTTTTTGGCTGATGAAATGATTGAATAAGATCAAGAAAATCTTCAGAATGTTCGAGATACCACACTCGCAATAATGGATGACCCACCTGAAGAGTTATCAGTCGATTTGACTTCAATTTTTACAACTGATCAAGTAAGTCTCTAAAACTTATACTATTTAAATGTATGTGATTTTTAAGCTTGACTTGGTATTCATTACATTCATATATTATTCATAGGTATTTGATTCACATGAAGCCGTCACCAAACACCTGAAGGCATTGGCAAGAGAGAATGGCGTTGTCATTGTGAAAAAGAGATCCAACATGACCGGAAAGAGGACACATTTCATTTTATTCCAATGTGAGAGGGGTGGATTTCCAAGAGATCATTTGAAAGGAGGAAAATATGAGAAAAAGGTTGGCGGTTCCGGAAAAAATAAGCCAAGAGAATCATCTACAAAGAAATGCGGTTGTCCGTTTCTATTGAAAACCTTGAAGGATAACTTTAGGGAGGTGTGGACCGTTAGAGTATTGAATGGTGTACATAATCACAAGTTATTCAAGTATGAGGAGGGTCATGCATACCTCGGCCGGATTGATAGAGAACAAGTTGATTTTGTTGCAACAATGACTCGCAACGGTATTTTGCCTAAACATATACTACGTATGTTGAGAAAGGGTGATAAGAAGAATTGTACGTCATCAAAGGCGATCTACAATGTTTGTGCTAAGATAAAGAAGAAGGCACGGGAGGGCCGTACAGTGATGCAAGAGGTTTTCAATTTGGCAAATAAGAACACATCATTCGTGGAATGTAGGCATGACGAAGGAAATGTAGTGAAGGATGTTTTTTGAGCCTTTAATGAAAGCTTGTCCCTTGCAAGGTGCTTTCCTACTATGATGCTTATGGATTGTACATACAAGACGAACAAGTACAAGATGCCCCTCTTGCAAATTGTTGGCGTTACGTGTACGGATATGACATTTTCGATTGGATTTGCTCTACTTTGTTTGGAGAGGGAAGAGAACTACACGTGGGCTTTGACTATGCTTCGGAAAGCAATTGGTGAGAAAAGTGATCAAACATGTTGTATCGTGATAGATAGAGAAGAAGCATTAATGAACGCTTTACGGGTGGTTTATCCAAAAGCAAAGAACTTGATATGCAGGTGGCATATAGAGAAAGGTCTTATGGCGAATCTGAAGACGAAGACTACGAGCGAAGTTTGGAAAGATTTGATGACTGCTTGGACAGAGGTTGTTAAATCAGAATCAGAAGATGAGTTGAATGAAAGATTGGAAGAGTGTAAGAAGATTTTTAGTGAATACGCCATGAGTTATGTCTCTTGAACATGGTTGAACGCACATAAGGAGGCATTCGTCTCCGCATGGACCAACTCTGTTTTTCATCTGGGAAACACATCAACCTCGAGAGTCGAGGGAATGCATTCAGTATTTAAAAACTAGCTAAAAACTGGGCTTGGGGACTTGGTTGCAGAGTGGGAAGCCGGCCTTTGCTTGATCGATCAAGAGATCAAAAACATCAAAAAGTCATTCGAGACGTCTCTTTTCATGGAGCCAATTTTTTTTAAAGATGTTGTGTTGTTTAAAGAGCTTAAACATCGTGTATCCATATACGCATTGGGCTTGTTGTATGCTGAGTTGGAAAAAACCAATGATAGCGATGCGTTGAATAAGGAGTGCCGAAGTACTATTCGAAAGACACATGGATTGCCGTGTAGACATGAGATGGCTAGATTTAAGAAGAAGCTAGGATGCATCCCTTTATCAGCGATCGATATTCATTGGAAGACCCTATATGTCAAAGGGCCACCTCCAAATGAATTCGAGTTAGACTATGTGCCAGTTCTGAATGCCTTAGAAGAAAAGTTGAAGATGGCAGATGTTTGGGGGAGACAACGGTTGATCATGATGACACGTGACATTTGTCAACCGGTTAATACGGTTTTGCAAGTGCCAAAAACAAAAACCACGGGTCGTGGCGGCCCTAAGGGTTCCGGAAACAAGAGGAAGTTAGTTGAGGACTTCTCAACTAAGAGAGAGATGAGCAAGTTTGAACACGTTGAGAAAGAATTATCGAGTGTGAATGCCGTGATAGCGTCTGAAGGTGTTTCTTCCACCCCAACTCCACCTGCATCTCAAGGTGATTCTAATGTCAAAAAGAAAAAAACCCCAATGACTCGAGTGGCATCCAAAGGTAGAATGCCAAAGGTTCCAAAGTTTGAGTGTAATGTATCTTCTACCGTCGGAAACATGTATCTTAAAGAGTTTCCACCAAATGTTCATGAGCCCATTACGTCTATGGTTGATGTATAGGGTGATGGAAATTGCGGGTTTAGAGTAATAGCACATGCAATAGGTCTTACAGAAAACGACTGGCCATTGGTGAGAATAGCACTGCATTATGAATTGATGACGGACAGGGATCATTATATTGCATTATTCGGCGGACAAGAATAGATCTACGAAAAATGCATGGATAGTGTTTGTCATGAAAAAGGACCATGCGGAGTGGAAAAGTATTTTGACAGTCACCTTGGTTGGGTTGTGTGCAATGCATATGGTGTGTCTGCAAGCATATTATCTGTCTCGCATGGAAACCAAACATTCTTTCCTAGTAAGAAAAAACCTTCAGTGTGGCCCGCTCGCCATATATGGATGGGGTTGTGCAAGGGTATCCATTTTGTTCGTTTGTTTATGAAAGATACTTGTCCACTTCCTAGAGTGAGCATAAATTGGCATAAGGCTCGGATGTTGGAAGCAAATGAATGGTATGAGAAATATCAACATAGGATCGATTTATGGCATGATGTGGTCAAGGATCATTGGATGGGGGATCATATTGATTTGGACAATCTATTTGACTGAGCGGGGGTGTAGGATGGAACACGGTTTTTTAAATTCAAATGTTATATGTTGAACTAGTTTAATGTATTTTGGGAAACTTTAATGTATTTTGTGGTCGTATGTGATTTGGATTTTTGGCTTTTGGTATTTGAATTGGTTTTTAATTGCTATTTTATTCCCCATTGAATTAGTTTGAATTCGTTTTTAACTAGTTTTTGGTTCCCCGTTGAATGTGTATTGAATTGTATTTGTTGGGTCTTAACTTAATACCAATGCCAGTTGAGATGGCGTTTTGAGCATCATACACCAAAATTTAAGCTAAGCTTCTGTTCACTAAAACGTAAGCACTGCTGGCGTTCCTACCAACACCGGTGGGAGTGTCGCTTTGAGTATTTTTGGTACAGAGAGCCCCCTAAATTTGATATTTTTTGTTCTATAAACGTCACCTTGGCCGACGTTGCTGTGTCTCTAACAACGCCAGCCATGTTGGCGTTTTTGTTCATAGAACCAACATTTAAGCTAAGCTTCTGTTCACTAAAACGTCAGCACGACTGGCATTCCTACCCACATACCAACGCCGGTGGGGGTGTCGTTCTGAGTTTTTTTTGGTAAGAGAGTCATTGGAACACAGTTTTGTAAATTCAAATGCTATATGTTGAACTAGTTTAATGTATTTTGGGAAACTTTAATGGAAATACCAAATCCAACTCCAAATGACAAGTATAATACCAAATCCAAATAAAAATAGTACAAATCCAAACCAAAGCCAATGTAGTCTACCAAATCCAAATACTAAATCTAAACACCAATTTAAACAACCCAAACATTAAACTTATCAAAGTAATAAACGTGTCACAGTTATAAATGTGTCAATGTTATAAGACAACTAAGTCTTTTTCACGGTCCTCGAACGCTTCTTTGGTCTTTGAGCTTGTATCTGACTAGATTCTTCGGCTTCGATACCGTCATCTTCAACATCTTTTATACATGCACCTGTAGTCAGAAACTCTTCTGCCATCTGAAGCGCTTTCACTAAATCCTTTTTGGTTTTTAGAAGCATTTCCAATCGCATCTCGTACCGCATCAATCACTCTACCCTTGCATTCATCCTCCTACTTGTTAAACATAAAAACGTTCATTAAATTGAAAAAGGAAACACAAAATAGATTGTATATTCAATTACCTCTCTTGAATCTTGATGCTTTCTTTTGCTGACACCGGTCAAACGACGCACGGCAACACCTCGATACCAAGTCATGTACTCAGACGTGCATTCCCAATCAAACCTGGCTTTTCCCATCGTTTGTTCCTTATTGACTAGATGATTTGCAAAATGGATAAAGTCATCGTCACGTGATTCATGAGTGACATTGTACTGTTTCGCCTTCCCGCTTCGATTCGATGCCTTTGGAGGAATTGGTGACTGAGGGATAGCTTGAATATGGCCAAATTGACGAACGACACGGTTTGGGTGATACACCTCTTCAATGTCCAATGTCCTTATGCACCCATAGAATCAACATACGACATTCTCAGGCATCGTTCTGAATTGCCGATAAGCATCCCAAACAACCTACAAAATAGAAGAAAATGTAAGTTGAACAGAACCACACAAGTTACAACCTACAAGGTAAATTTAGTTAACTTACTTCTCGGGCCTCCATCAAGTCCAAGTCCTCTCTTGTATGCCTTAACGATGACAATGCCATAGTGTCATTAATTCCCGTAACATGTTTCCACTTTAATGTCCGTACCATCTCCCCTTCAATGAATTTCGTGTTTGGTGGAGGTCGCAATGAAGGAAAATGTTCGTACACCCATGCCCGCAAAACACATATTACAAAATATTTCTATAAGCATTCAAACATAAACACTAAAAACAAAAAAATGTAAAAACAAGTGTTACTGCAACAATGTTAGGTATCCGAAATTCCAACAAGATCGCATTCTAGTGGCCTTCGATAGTCATGTCGGTAAAGATTTGCCGATTGTGGCAAAGACCTCAAGCCCAATCACCAACCTTATCTAGATCCCGTAGAAAATGAAGGTAGTTAATATTTATCTTATCCCCACTATGTTCTTGCATCAAAGTACATGTAAGAAGATACAACAGATATCCGCGCACAGCTTGATCCACAGTAACTATCGGTGCAGTCTGACCGAAACTCGATGCCTCACCCTGATTGCTTCTTACACCGTATTTACCCGCAAGACTGTTCTTTAGCCAGCTTTTGGACACTCGTAGTCCACCAACATGTTCTAACTCCTTTGTCACGTCTGCTGTTGGAATCCCTAACAGCTCGTTAACTAATGTAACTGGGTTGTCCTCTTTTGCAAATTCATAGTTCACGACCATTCCATCAACCGGTAATCCTGTGATATATCGGACATCGTCTAATGTGATCGTCATCTCACCGAATGGCAAATGGAAAGTGTTTGTTACCGGATTCCACCTCTCAACAAAAAGAACTAACTACCACACGATTTGCTTGGCTATATGGAGATTGTACCAGATTGTACAACGGGTTAGCTCTCAGCCTTGCCTTGAATTCGTCACATTCTGCATCAATCTTCCATAGCTTCAAGGAAGATGTGTATTGCTTACATCCAATTATACCTCGGTCCTGTTCAAATGAGTTTATATATAAAGTTAGTTATGTGGAAAAAATATAAGTTCACAAATATGTAATAAGATTATAAAACCTAAAAAAACATACATTCTTTTTCAACAACGCGTAACCAACATGCTCCTTCCAATCCTTCCCCAATAGAACATCAGTGTCTACCACCACACTATCATCACTGTCATATTGTAAACACTCAGCTGCTTCTGCCTCTGTCGGTGCCCCGGTACTTCTGGATGTCTGTCCTATACTTGCACCAGCATTACCTGATGCCTCACCTATAGTGGCCCCGGCTGGATTGGCTCTCTGTTCTGTAATGGCACCAGCAGTACTAGAATTTGCAACTGGATCAACTGTCCCAGAAGGAGGCTACACTCCCGATTATGTCTCCATCTCCACTGACTCAGTGGTGGCCCCAATAGTACTGGAATCCAAAACTGGCTCAACTGTCCCAGAAGGAGGCTGCACTCCCGATTGTGTCTCCATCTCCACCGACTCAGTGATGGCCCCAACACTAGAATCAACAACTGGCTCAATTGTGCCAGAAGGAGGCTGCACTCCCGATTGTGTCTCCACTGACTCAGTGGTGGCCCCGACATTGGAATCAACACTGTCTCAAGCCCCATCACTGATGAGGTGCCACTCCGATTGTGTCTCGGTGACTTAGTGGTGGTGGTGGCCCGAACTTGGAATCAACAATCGCTCAACTGTGCCAGAAGGAGGCTGTAATCCCGATTGTGTCTCTATCTCCACTGACTCAGTGGTGGCCCCAACAGTACTGGAATCCAAAACTGGCTCAACTGTCCCAGAAGGAGGCTGCACTCCCAATTGTGTCTCCATCTCCACCGACTCAGTGGTGGCCCCAACACTGGAATCAACAACTGGCTCAACTGTGCCAGAAGGAGGCTGCACTCCCGATTGTGTCTCCACTGACTCAGTGGTGGCCCCGACATTGGAATCAACACCTGTCTCAACTATCACAGAAGGAGGCTGCACTCCCGATTGTGTCTCAACTGACTCAGTGGTGGCCCGAACGCTAGAATCTGCAGCAGCCTCAGTGGTGGCCTATACCCTCTCAATTGTCTCTCCTAATGATGCCTCAGTTGGCTGATCTTCTTGTGCAATCTCGTCATGTATCTTCTTTTGCCGTTTCCAAGTTCTTTGATATCCTACAACCTTTTTTGGCTGGGCTTCAGCACCACCTTGATCCACTGCGGTACCTTCATCTGCAAAGGTTACAGTTTTACCGGACCTCGTCTTCGTCATTAATTCCTACACATGAGACAAGTAATGAATTATCAATCAAATTAAGTAATTAATCTCTTATAATAGGATAAACAAACTCATGTACATGTGTTACTTAGAATAAACTAAAATAAACAGGCATTAAAAGTTATACTAACTCATATACCTGTGTTACTTAGGATAAACTAATTATGATAAACAAACTTATAAGATAAACTCATAACATGATACTTATACGATACATTCACATTCAAAGATAAACTAACTAAAGGGTAATAATAACTGGACACAAACCAAGACTCAACAATTATGTATCAATAGATAGGGGCACAAAATATTCTATATAAAACAACAACATATAGGGGCACAAAATATCCTATATAAAACAACCTATTAATGAAATTATGGTAATCAATTAACCTATGTAACCTCTAAACTAACTCTAAACCCTAATCTGTCCTCAAACGTCACAAGTACTGACGTTGAACAAGCCTTTTATAATGTCATCCCCAGTGACGTTTAGGGTGCAAGACATTGGCATGGCAATCTTCTGGAACGTCACTAGCACCAGCGTTTCATAGGCCCTGACAACGTCTACACCACTGACGTTTAAGAGCTAACAAATTTCCAAGCCAATGTTCTAAACGTCATCACCCCTGACGTTGCCCAACATCTTAAAATGACAACATCACTGACGTTTTAAAGAAATAAAATTTGGATACCTGACTACTGAAACGTCACAACGACTGACGTTGTATAAACAACTACAACGTCAGCTATACCAGCGTTGCATGGATAACCCTATTTTCTCACACACAGGCTGGGACGTCAGTGTGGGTGACGTTGAAACCTACCACGGGCGTCGCTCACACCGACGTCCCCTGTTTCATCATCTTCTCCGGCCTTCCAACCGGAAAAATGGCCGGAAAAACCAAAAAACAACCCAAAAACATCAATCCAACTAACCCATTATATCCAAATACTAACCCATTACATAGAATATAAACCCATTACATTCAAACACAAATTCACAAACATTTAAACACATTTTCAAAAATTCACATACCTTGAATAGATTGAATTGATTATCCTTCTCTCCTTATTCTTTTCTTCTACAATTCGAAATCCACTCTCCCTTCTTCTTCCCTTCTTCTTATCTTCCTCTTCTCTTCTCTTCTCTTCTATTTCAATTTTCAGTTTTTTTAGTAACAACCGGTGGGGAGGTTTTGGGGGGGGGGGGAAGAAGGTTAATGAGTTTTTGAATTAAAGGGGTGGGAGAAGAAAATGTGTATGTATGTAGTAGTTGTTATTATATTAGTACTTATTTTAGTGTTTGTATAATTCTAGGGACTAAAGTGTAGTTTTCAAATATTTGTTATTTTTATGTTGTGTAGGTAGTAATTACGTGGTGCGCGAAAGTAAAAAAAATTTCATTAATGTGGTGCAAGTAGTAAATAGGGGGTGCCAATAGAACCCCCATATTTTTATTCAACTTAATATTTCCGGAATTACGCCGCCATAAATCTGAAACTGAACTCTATCGATTATATATATTTCTTATTCTCAATATGAAAAGTCAATAAGTGTCCATTGATATAATTGTTACATACTGACTAACCCTCCATAGAATATCCGTAATGAAGCGGAAATGTTTCCGTAAACCTTCTTCATTACATCTTGTCCTTATTTACTATTAACCCACTATGATCAATTAGTTCATAACCATTATGAACTCGGCCGATCGATCAGTTTCTTGGATGAACAAACAAAGGTCTTTCTACTTCCCCCTAGAAAGGAATGGATTCTGTATCTTGGAAACACACACTACCCACTCATTCCCGAATAGTGCTAACGTGAAAGTAATTTAGACCGCACCACTTAGCGATCCTTAATGAACACATTAAACCCTATCTTGAAACAAGTAGGAGACTGCAATCACTTCAGGATTAAGGTTAATCCATATATGATCATCGTGTGATTTAATAAGATTTCTCAATCATGGAATTATATGAAAAATACAGATTAAATCGGTTCAGTCTTATTTGACTACATCATATATAAATTCCCCACTTAGATAACCACTATCGACAGTCCGGATAAGACAGTCACACCATAAAGTGTTTTGTATGCATTAATGGTGGTTTAATCAATAGACCATATACTTTGATTAAGTTCACCACAGACTAACGGTTTAAGTGTATCACCATAAACTTAATCCTCATGTGTAGCACACATTAAGTTATATGGCTACATATGATACAACTTGGGGTTTTCAACAGTGTATTACTTATAAGCACACTCAAATAATAAGATGATAATAATTCTGTCATTTATTAAATATAAAAACAATTACAAAAATTGTCTTTCGGGCATCACACCTAACACAACCCACCACTGCAACCCTCCACCACACAACCACCCGCCACTACTGCCGCCTACCTTGTCAAGACCCTTGTCATAACTAATCACCATCCTCCATCATAACCCAACCCACAACCATCCACCCTATCACCGCCTTATGTTACCAACAATTTCACCTCCACAAACCTCACCACCGTCTTCTTCATCCTCACCCATAATCTATCTCACCACCAACCTCGGCCATTATCCTCCACCACAACCAACTTTGTCACCATCGATCTTCACTCAGCCACCACACCAACTTCACCATCACCCATCACAGCACACCACACCACTCTCGTCCCCTCAACCACCGCCACCACAACCACTACTATCACACACCACACCACTATCGTCACCACAGCCACGGCCACTACAACCATCGCTATCGTACACCTCACATCATCCTCCACCACCCACCACCACACGCACTCGCCACACTCATCATCACTGTTAAGAACATTTTTTAAGTTTTGATGATGGTCTGGCTAGCTGTTATAGAAAGCCTAAAATAAGTATAGACTGAATTATTTATAGGTTTACTAGAATTATGACCCTTTATAGGTTTGTCACACTAAGAAATATAACTGTAGTCTGGTAGGTCAGCTCAATGAAGTGAAGACATGAAGATCAGTTGAGTAAGAAGAATGAGGATCCAGACTCGGTGAAGAAGACCTATGGACTGGTTTACAACCAAGGAAGTCTGTGATGACCTTGGGTAAACCTAAGTAATAAGATAAATGATGTTTTCTATAAAGTGGTGTACTCTGACCTCTAACAAAATAAGGGTTAGAGAAATACAAATCAAATCGGCCAAGTAAAATCAGCAAAGTGAAGTCAGCCGAGTGATTATCAGTTCAGAGGAAGTCAGCTGAGTAAATTGGAGCAAGCTGACTATTCAAGCAGGCAAGCCTACCGAGAAACGCATTTCAACATGTGATAAAATCAAAATCAATCGAAGAATTAATTACAGAGGAAATCAAGGATGGATTTTTTGCAAGAATGTTGGAAATAAAATCAAGAATCGAGATCACGCAAATTCTAGAGAATTAAATCAGGAAGAAATCAAGGGAATAATTCCTGAGCGATTAATAGCCAATGGATGGGAAATTTTAAAATCCAAAGAATTAATGCTTTAAATATGAGGCCATTTTCAGAAGAACAATTTCAATGAGAACACGAATTTCTAAGTGCAAAAACGCTGTCCGAAAAGCCCTCTATTCTAATCTTCAAAGCTATATCCAGAAAACCAAGTGTTAGAAGTTCTACGGACTTAATCAAAAATATCAAGTCTGCACTTGGTCTCTGTGAATCATTGATTCACTCTTCAAATCTCATCTTGGGATTCATTCAATCAGTTAGGAGCATTTATTGCTTTGAAGGACTAAATCTATTGAAGCAGATCTATCTATGAAGGAATTATGAATGTGATTGCTGTTGAAGGACGCATCCGAAGGAACAATGTTGGAGTTGTGTCACTGAAGCAGTCTTGGAAGATTTTGAAGAAGGGATAACTCAAGATTGTGAAGCAACTGAGAGTTGATAAGGACAATCATCACTATTGTAGCAGTGTAACAAAAACGATAGTGAATTTCCTCCAATCATCATATGAGAAGAGAGGATTAGGGGATTACACCACCCACACCTCTATACTGGCTTTGTGTTCTTTACATTGACACATTTACTTTATGCATTTATTTTATGCCTTACTTTGCATATTTACTTGTTTGTGTGTGTGCATAATCACTTGAAAAACATATTTCAAGAAGAGCTAATTCCGCTGCTCGTTCAACCCCCTTTCTAATCCTTGATATGCCCTTATCTAGGACCAACAATTGGTAGCAGAGCAGAGCTCTTTGTATCAGAACCTGTTCAGATCTAATTTCTGGTAATAACGAGATAGGATGTTTTCAAATTTTAAAGTGTTTCAAAGCCTGCATCCATGGAGTCTCAAAATTTCATGTCTAAAATTCCTATTTTAGTGTTAATAATTTTGAAAAATATAATATCCACATGTTGTCACATCTTGCAGCAACACATGAAGAAATGTTGGATGTCATTAATGATGGACCAATCAAGATAATGACACGAGTGAAAACGTGAGCAACCATGGGAAGTCTGGTGGAGAAACCCAAATCTGAGTGGACAAAAGAAGACATGAAAAGAGTCAATCTTGATTTTGTGGCAAATGACATGATAATGAAGACTCTGGACAATAATATATTCATGAGGGTAAGAGATTACAAATTAGAAATGGAAATTTGGAATAAGAAGGCCCTGATCAATGAAGGATCGGAAGCCATCAAAGAAAACAAGTTGTTAGTAGCCAAATATAAATTTGAGAATATCAATATGAAGACTGGTGAACCAGTGGACATATGGACATCAGATTCTCTTCCATTCTCATCAAACTTCACCAGCTTGGTCAAGTATACCCCTAGAAGGAAGTTTGTCTAAAGATTCTAAGAGGTCTACCAGAAAGATGAAAGATCAAGACTGCTGTCCGCTTGGAACTCTTGACTTGAGAAAGACTGATACACTGACCTTAGTGTCTAAACTGAAAGCTCACGAATTTGAGCTGAACAATGAAGATGGTGGCAAGTGATGGCCAAAATAGCAACGACCAACCTTAACCGGCAGAGTACCGGGTCGGAAGTACTACAGTGGAGAGCAAGGTCGTATCCCACGAGGAATCAATCGAATACCAAAGTCATTCACATGCTTAGTTTAGGTCAATAATAGGTTTGTTCACGGTAATTATGCTATAACAATATTTAAACTAGAGATAAAGAGAGAAAGAGACATAGCCAAATCACGTTCCAATTGAATACTTTCGCCCCTCTAATCGACTATTTGGGAATGGAGACTACCAACCAACCATCCTAATGCTTATATCGACTCGTTCATGGGTGCAAACTCCTAAGATAGTACTAGACGCCATGCAAAACCCTAGTACCCTTTGCCCGGTTCAACAGTCCGCCTTTAAGAATTTAATTGACCGAAACAAGATTAACGCGCTAGAGTTGCCCGATTTCGCAACCGATTGAACCTCACTCCCTAATCAATCTAAACAACTCAGTTGATTATAAGGAATGATCTTAAAACCCCTTTTCCCACACCCCTTCGCAACATACATTTATAAAAGTGGTGTGTGTGTTCATGAACTAGGTGTACAAGCTAATTCAAGCATTAAGAACAAGTTTTAAGACATGAATTCGTCAATATAACAACAATTAAGCACTACCCATTCCCAATTTCATCAATTAGAGGGTGATTTCTTCAAAATTCACATGATTTGACTATGATATGTTTAGCTACTCATCATAAAGCAAGAAATAACAATCGAAGAAGAGAGTAATGCCATAAAACTGAAAAGAGGAAAGATTAGTTACCAAAAACGCAGGAAATTGAAGTTGAATCAATCTTCATCCAAACCCATTGTAACTTGGGGAAGAAGACTTCAAAAACACCAACAAGGAAGAGAAAAATCTGTGCTAAATTGTGTTTAATCTAAGGGAAAGAGTGAAAGAAGAGCTAATCTAAGGGAGAAAAGGGAAGAAAATCGACTTAAGGGTGTCCTAATTAAGTCTAGGCATCCCTTCCTTTGAAATGGGGGTGAAAAATCTATTTATAAGCGTCCAAAAATGTGCAGAAAAAGCAGTTTTGGCGTGCCCCAAAGTCCTTTGCGCTTGTTGAACCTGATTCGTGACTTCTTGTGGTCTCTGTTCTTCTTTGGCGCGCTTGTAAATCTGGACTGATACATCTTCAGTAATCTGGCAATATCTTTGCGCTTAGATATCTGATTTGAGTGATTCAAAATGCGTTGGAAATTTCATTCAATTATATACAACTTTTATGAAGACCAAAAGTCCAGAAAATGCATGTATATGGGAGAAAATTGCAGATAAAGTGAACAAATGGTAAAAGCACCAACCACCTTTGATCCGTTTCCATCCCCGGGCTTCGGTTTCGCCATTCTAAGTCTCATGCCTCATCTTCCGGGCTTACGAGTCACCTATTTCCTGCATTTCCATAGAACAATATACCAAGCATAATCCCGCAAGATAAATAGGGCTCGAATAGGGCCAAAATACCGTAAAATGATAAGGTTTTCCATCAATTTGATGGATTACCTCTAAGTAAGTGCTCAAAGCGATTTTACCCTATAGTCGGTCTAAAACCACCCAAAACAAGCCAAGAGTGTCATAAACGGGGGTTAAAACATGCACCAAAACATAGTAAAGTTGACTCTCATCAGTAAGACTGAGGTACCAATAACCAGCACACTTGTGGCACCTCAACAGAGTAACCAGCTGAAGACCACAGAAAACCTCGACAAAGAACCACAAGATCTGAGAGACCAATTAGCGCTGATGATTAGAAGATTTGACAAGTTTTCAAAAAGACATTACAAAGGAAGCTCTTCATTAAAACACAATTCCTCAAACAACAACGATATCAGGGATAAGAAGAGAAATGAAGAGGTTCGATGTTCGAATTGTAAGAGGAAAGGCCATTACAAAGTTGTCTGCTCACAAGAAAAGAGAGAGAAAGATGGTGAAAGAAAGAACCACAAATCATCAGACAAGAAAAGACACTCAACTAAGAAGAGAAAGAGCAGAAGAGCACTGAAATCTAAGACCAGCAATGATAGTGACATCAGTACAAGTGAGTCATTTGACAGTGACTCAACTGACAGCAGATATTCCTCCAGCTCAGAGGATGAGAAAGCATGTTTGTGCCTAATAGCCAAAGAAGTTTAAGAAACTAAGGTACTACCTTGTAACTCGACCTCTACGGCATCCATTTCAGACACTGCACAATTTTCCACTCCCTTATTTGAATCCGAAAACTTGATTCAAAACCTCATGACTGAATTTGAATAAATTCAAATAAACCATGAAGTTCTGGAAAAGGAGTGTGATGATTTAAGAAAGGAGAATAAAAATTGAAAAAGGAACTGGACAAGCTGAAATCCATCACTGATGCTAAAGAAACAGACTTAGCTGATCAAAAGAAATCAGATGATAAGTCATCTGGTAAAAATAGACCAGCTGATAAGGTTTCAATACCAATTGAGAAGATTTTTGAACCAGCTTACAAATCCCCAAAAATGTTTCGATCTAGATCAGGTTTTGGCTATGATAGTCAGGATGAAAGAAAGTCTAATAATCAGCACAAATCTGAATCCAAGACTACAACTGGTCCTAAGTTTGGAAGTGAGTAGAATATTAGAACAAACAGTCATCCTGAACCAGCTAAGTCAAAGATCAATGCAGTAAAAGAGAAAAAAATCATCCTACAACCAGCCCAGTAAAGGCAGATTTGTAGTGAGGGGTAAAGTAAGACTTTATCCCTCAGATGATGATTGGAATGTTTCCCATCCAGTCTATAGAAGAAAGTTTGTTCACAAACGAAACCTTGGATTCAGGAAGAACTGTCCCAGATCAAATTCTGGATTCTGAAAAAGGTTTGAGAACGAACAACCTTCAGCTCACTAGAGAGTGAAAAGAGATGCCCATACACCAAAAGGCAGAAAGGTATTCCAGAACACTTTCAGACAACAAGTCAAAACTTATTCTGCCATACCTTATAATTTTGAAGTTGATGACTTCATACCTCTAAGATGGAGACCATTTGGTTACACCCTTGGAATATGAGGCATGATGACTGACATACATGGACCCAAACAGTGTTGGGTACCTAAAAACACTTGATCTATTTTGCTGGGAATCTGGTACATTGATAGTGGATGTTCTAGACATTTGACTAGGAGCTAACACTGGTTGAAAGACTATGGAGCTTTTGATGGATGCAAAGTCACATTTGAAGGCAAAGAGAAGCCTGGAAAGACTAAGGGGAAAGAAATCTGCTGAAGAATAATTTAAAGATTCAGAATGTAGCCTATGTCAAAGGATTGAACTTCAAACTACTGAGCATTATCTAGTTCTGTAACAAATGACACAATGTCAATTTTAGCAAAGAGGGATGTCAAACCATCCACGAGCAAACAAACACTGTTGTTCTATCAAGGAAAAGGGAAGACAACATGTATGTGGTGGACTGGAGCACAGCCAAAGCAGAGACCTGCCTGATTGTCAAATCCAAGCAATCACCCAGCTGGACATGGCATAATAGACTGAATCATTTGAACTTCAAATCCATCAACAAGATGGCAAAGAAGAAACTTTTGGAAGGCTTACTAGAGATAACTTACAAGAAGGAGAGCATATGTGATGCATGCCAGAAGGGTAAGAAGATTAAAAGCTCAGTCAAGTCAAAATCACATCAGTCAACAACTAGGATATTGCAACTACTACACATTGACCTATTTGGACCAGTCACACCAGTCAGTGCTAGTGGGAAGAAGTATACCTTAGTGGTAGTTATGACTTCTGCAAATACACATGGGCTTTGTTTATGAATAAAAAGAAAGAGGCTCTAAAGAAACTTCCAGACCTGCTCATAAGATTGCAAAATGAGAGTGACTTGAAGATTGTGAAGATCAGATCAAACAGAGGAACTGAATTCCTAAATCAAGTCATCAAAAGCTTTTGTGAAGATATTGAAATGATGCATCAACTTTCAGCAGCATGAACTCTACAGTAGAATAGAGTTGCAGAAAGAAGAAACATAAACTCTTAAGGAGGATTTCAGATCAATGATTGCAGAAGAAGGCTTACCTAAGAGGTTCTGGGCTTAAGCAGTGAATACAACATGCTACATTCAAAGCAGATCAATCATCAACAAGCATCATCGGAAGACACCCTATAAGTTGTGGAATGGAAGAATACCAAACATCGCACACACGCACATGTTTAGAGCCAAATCCTTTGTTCACAACAATGGCAGAAACCGGATCAGTACTTTTGATGAGAAAGCTGATGACAGCATATTCATTGGATATTCAGACACCAGCAGAGCATTCAGAATCCTCAACAAGAGAACACTGGTGATTGAAGAATCAATCCATGTGGTATTTGATGAACCAAATACCCGTTGTGAAGACATAACCATCCCTAAACAAGAGATGTCAAAGGAAAAGAATTTTAAACCTGTCTATTCAAACGCAGAAGTGCCAAGTGCAATCCTGGATGACTCAGCTGAAGACCATGAAGCCACACCTGATGAGACACTAGATGAGACACCGGCTCAGGCATAATTCCAACCTAATGTCAACTGGCTTAGAGATCATCTAGCTGATCAAGTCATAAGAGATATAAACACAATTGTCAGAACTAGAAGACAATTGAAGAGTATGCTTACCTACTTTCTATCAGAAGTAGAGCCAAATACCATTGATGATGCAATCAAGGATTCAGATTGGATCACAACATTGCAAAAAGAACTGAATGAGTTTGAGAGAAATCAGGTTTGAGAAATAGTTGACAAACCTAATTGTGCTAACATCATTGGGGCAAAATGGGTATTCAGAAACAAGATGGATGAGCAAGGATTCATGGTAAGAAACAAGGTCATATTAGTAGCCAAAGGGTATTCTCAAGTTGAAGGCATAGACTATGATGAAACCTATGAACCAGTAGCAAGATTGGAAGCAATAAGGTTATTTCTAGCATATGCAGCTCACAAGAACTTTAAAGTATATTAGATGGATGTGAGGAGTGCATTCCTAAATGAATTTATTGAAGAGGAAGTTTATGTAGAGCAACTAACTAGTTTCCAAGTCAAAGTAAAGGAAGACAAAGTCTATAGACTAAAGAAGGCACTGTATGGACTCAAAAAGGCACCCAGAGCATGGTATGAGACCTTTATCACAATTACTAGTTAGCAATCGATTCAGAAAAGGCACCATAGATAAAACTCTATTCAAAATAAAAGATGGATCCAACACACTTCTTGTCCAAGTATATGTAGAGGACATCAAATTTGGATCATAAGATGTGAGACTTTGTGAGAAGTTTGCGACACTAATGAAAGCAAATTTAAGATGAGTATGATCAGGAGAACTCAACTACTTTCTTGGACTTCAAGTAAAACAAATGGATGACGGAATATTGATAAATCAAGCAAAATACACAAAACACTTCATTAAGAAGCATGTAATGGAGTCAAATGGGACATCATAAACACTCATGTGTGCAAGAACTATCCTAGGCAAAAATGAACAAGGGAAATATATTGACCAGAAAAAAGCTATACAGAGGCATAATAGGATCACTACTTTACCTCACTGCAAGCAGACCAGATATTACATTTGCAGTAGGAGCGTGTACTATTAGGTGTAGTGCCCGAAAGACAATTTGTGTAATTGTTTTTAACAATGGATGACAGATTTTATCTCACCTTATTACTTGCTTTGTGCTTGTAAAGTAATACTTCGCCGCAAACCCTAAGTATATCTCAGTATGTAACCACTTAACTCAGTGTATGGATTACACGTGAGGATTGAGTTAGTGGAGATATGCTTAAACTGTTAGTCCGTGGTGAACTTAATCAGAGTTTAGGGTCTCTTGATTAAAACACCAATAATGCGCCTGAACACCTTAGGGTGTGATAGTTTTATCGGATTGTCGGTAGAGGGTACCTACGTGGGGCATTTATATATGATGGCATTCATATAGATTGGACCGATTTAATCGAATTTCTCGGTATAATTCCGTAATCGAGGAATCTTATTAAATCATTAGATGATCATATATGGATCAACCTTAATCTCGAGGTGATCACAGGATGCCGCTTGTCCCGGGTAGTGTTTGATGTGTTAGTTACGGTTCACTTTAATATGTGTTCCAAGCCACTTCTCATTGGCACTATCTCCGGATGAGTGAGTAGTTCGATTTTCACGGACATGGAATCCATTCCTTCCAATGGAAGTAGAGACAGATCCCTTGTTTGTTAGCCCTAAGAAAGTGATCGATCCCGGAGTTCACATTTGACTAATTAGCTACTAGTCGATATGTGTGCTAATTGATCATTAGGGGTTGATGGTAAATAAGGATAAGATATTACGAGTCGGGTTCACGGAGACTTCCCACCGAGAATGGACGATCTATGGAGGGTTAATCCGTATGTAGTGATTATATCAATGGACGCTTATTTACTCTATGGGTTGAGTATAAATATACATCTATAATCGGTAGAGTTCGATTTCGGGTTTATGGTGGCGTAATCCGGAATTAATAATTAATGTACTTATTACATTCGATGAATAATTAATTATTGGAGCTCTCATGGTTATAGTCCATGGTCCCCGATGTGGCTCTCTGTAATTCGGATGTTTTTCTGCTTTTGGGCCTCATTGATAATTAATTGGTGGGCTAATTAATTGATATGCAAAATATTATTTAGTTAAAATTGAATAATATACATGTGAAAAGACATTTTACGTGGGCCTAAACCCTAGTGTGTGGCGCCTCTAGCTATTAAAAGGGCAAGAATTGATTTTCTTGTGTGATTAATTATTTACTTGTTAAATAATTAATTAATAAAAGATAATTGATTTGTAATTGATTGATTGATTAATCACAATCGTTTATAAATGGAATTATCCTTTATTGTGATTTCTTTTTAATTATTTATTTAATTAATTAGAAACTTGGAGGCCAAGGATTTACTCTCCTATATAAAGAGAGTTCTTCCAAGACAAAAAAGGGTGTGCAAAATTTCGCCCCCCCACACTAGAATAAAGAGAGAAAAATTTGTTTCTTGTCTTGGTTTTTTTGGTTGAAGAAAAAGAAAGCATATCAAGGAGGTTTCAAATCCAAGGATCGGTGTCCACCAACCACCGTTTGGAGAACACATTGGAAGATCTTGGCTTCTCTCCCCACTATTGGTAAGATAAACTTAACCCCTTGTAGTACTTAAGTCCATTAATTATGAATTGTGTCATATAAATCGTGATCCATCCGTTGCGCATAGATCTAACTCGTTTAGATCTAAGAACCTGCATCCTTCATGTGGTATCGAGAGCGTGTTCCACGATTTATATAGTCATAATCGTAATTAAACGATTTAAAGGAGTGGAATTGCATGTAGGTGATATTTTACTTATTATTATGCATTAATAATTTTTAAATTGCTATGGTTGAAGAGATGGATTGGGGTTGGCACCGTTTTCCCATTAGATCTATTGTAAACTCATATAAACGATGAAAATTCGTTCATATGAGTATAGGAAATTATGTAATTTATTTTTATTGCAAGTTTAATTTCCAGAAAATAGATCTGTACAATAGCTTTTTAGTCTTTTCGTTTTTTCCATTGTTTGAGCCGTTAAAACGAAGATCCCTCCGGTCAGAATCAATACTGGAAGTTGATGAACAATCCCACAAATTTTGGTGTCGATCAGAGTCCCTTTGGGTTTCCGTTCGTTGCTGCGAAGTGGCTACTGTAACAGAAAAACGCAGGATTCACAGAAACCCTAACTGTGACTTCTTCGATTTTCTGGGAACAATTGGACCGTTCAAATTAAAACCCGACCGGTCAGATCGATAATTATGGAGTTTTGGACGTGAGATAAAATTTTCAGGACGATCGGGATTCATCTTCATCCCCGATCGATCTCGGGAAGTATATGATGCGCTGCTGTGAGAGTCTGTTTCAGCAGCAAGTTTGGCGGCTCACTGAGGAAGATTGACAAGTCAAAGCTCCGATCCGACCGTCCATCTTGAAGTTCGAAGAATGAAGATAAGATCTGGAAAGTTTCGTCCTGATCCAAGTTCGTTTGATATGCCGATCGCCGAAGATTCTTAACAGCTGCAGATTAGGGTTTTAAATTATTTTCGAATAGATTAGTTACGGGGGTGCCAACGGTCATCTCAAGTGTTTATTTTCCGCACTAGTATACATGTGTAGATTGTATGAGTAGAACGGAAAATTGCCATGACATGCATCATATCATGAATTCCACTCCATATGCATACATGTAGAAATTAATTCGAGGAATTAGTTAGGCATGTATAAAACACACGATTAGTTTTAATTAATTGTTTGATATTAATTAGAAACTAATTAGGTAAAACCGAGGAACACGGGTTTTTCAATCGTCGAGGTTGGGTGATGGATTCTCGGTGAATCCCACTCTGCGAAAGCATAAGGAGTAAAATCCGAAACCTCGTGGTTAAGGTGTTGGATTCTCGGTGAATTCCACCTTACCTAGACGAGATTACGTTTTTGTTCCGTAGTGTCTACGCCGAAAGTTTGATGTTTAAGGATTGGATAATCACGGGCAAACAAGTTCGAAAGTGGTTTAACCACGGTTGGGTGGTCAACAGTAGCTACGGCTCGATCGACTTCACCCTCCACGTGTGGCGTTTGCAGAGGGTGCAGCAACATCGAGCCATCCGAAGAGCCACTACGGCTCAACGGACCTCTCCTAGCCTTGACCCGTCCGACGGCCACATATGTTCTAACGAATAGGTCGGGTGGGCTAGCCCACATAACCGACAACATTCGGGCCTATGATTTATTGTTCCTTAATGTAACATCAAGTCCAAAAACGTGATCGAGAAACCCACCACTTTTTCAAAATATTGAGTGGGAGCGGGAGAGGCGACGACCGACCCCACGGCCTCTACTTGTTGACACAAGCAACGTGAGAGAATGGTGACGCTCGTGCCGGCCTGGACTGGCCTCCTAAGGAAGGCCTTCACCGCTATCAAAATTCAAGGCTTGGTCTCCGAAAGGATAGGATTTTGGGTACTGTCGGGTCACCGACCGACCCACAGGCGACACACTCGGGGGTCTACCTAAAAATCGAGATGATGAGGTCACACTCATAAAGGTATTTTTGGTAGTACCTTGGCTGAAAAAGGAAAGGTGATTGACGATCACAAATGAGATGTTCGATTCTCAATCGATCTTCAATATTAATCGAAACCTCTTTGACCTACCCTAAGGCGCACTCGAGGCATTAGATTAAATCCTTGGAACGGTAGGATAGACTATAAGTACTTAGTTTATGTTCCTAAAATTTTAGTAGTGTATGATTTGGATTTATTTTTCTGTCAATTTTATTTACAAGCTGTTATATATATTTCTAAGGTGCTAGACTGCTAGTGTAAAATTGACTAGTAATGACTTCGTTAAAAGTGGTAAGTAACTAGAACGTTGTATTTATTAATCTCACATGCGATTAATTTTTCGGAAGAGATATTTCTCTTGAAGCCTTCAAAACTTAAGTGACGTAAATAGGCATGTCACATCATTGTCACTCGTGTGAGCGAGAGACAACCGTAGTTAGTTTGAAAGATGATTGGGACGACAAAATTCTTCTAGTGAATTTTAATTGTGTAGTGTCTACACGAGAAATTTTCTAATAGAAAAATTGGAGAATCATAAATTTAAGTGTCACTAGTTAGACGGTATTTGGAACCGATAAACTAGTGGGAGCTTTTATCTTATGTTTTTCTAATTTATTAGAAAATTAGTCCCACAGGGTAACGCTTTTATTAGACATCCTACAGTTCACGAGTAGTGTCTACTCAATTGAACTGCTAGTTCAAGACTATTTCCTTTTAATGAAAGTTGAGAATGGGAAAGAATGTCTATAAGTGTTAATCATCTTAACTAAAGTTTTGAGGCTAAACCGAAACATTAATTAAAGAAAGTATAGGATAAGGAAAGTGATTTGGATCACTAACCAATGAATCTTAGCGACTTTCTTAACCGAGTAACTTGACTCGGTGGCTTAGTTCTTTGGAAGAACAATGAAGTTGTGCATTAATAAAGTAACAACGGTCGATAATTTCACTAGAATAGTGGGAGTGATATAAGGAAATGAATTTGGATTCTATCCTTGAATATCACGAAAAATTTATTTTTCGCTTACTGATTCGTTGAAACAATTGGATTCACTTTCAACTCGATATATTGTTGCCTCATAGAAAGTGAATATGACATTTGTAGTACGAATCCGAGACTCGGACTTTTGTTTGATAAAGTCAGAACCACTTAGAACAGCTGAATAAGTATGTGTAACACATCTAAAACTATTAAAGGTAAAAGGTTTCCGTATTAAGATAAACGACCCTTCAATATCTATTAATTAGTGCATATATCCTAGAGACAAGACCTGCTGACTGGCTAAGGGTGATTCCTATCTCCCAGTCTTGGAACACTATCTCAAAGGAACAATGACTAAGTTTCCTTTCAATCGGGAAAGGGTAATAGTTTTGAAGGGGTAACATAGCTTGTTCACCATGACCTTCGGGGTCTAGTGAGAGATACAAGCTAGTGGGAGATTTTGAGTGGTGACATTGCGTCGATAACTACTCAAAACACTGGTTGGTTTATCAAAAGAATACGAGGAGGTGTCTCTGATTTTAGCAGAGAATAGAGTATTCCATGCTCAGAAATAGGCGGGACTGATGCTCGGCCTGCCTCCTAGTGGAATGTTTCTCACCGAGGAAGAAACCATAGACTTGCCCTATATAGTTATTGATGTGCTACAATACAATCGCTAGACTCGATTAAGATAATTGGTTGCAAAATAACGGTTAACATTATTATGTAAACCGAGAAGTCTACCTAGAAGATGCCGGTGAATTTATGGATAATGAGTGAATTCGGTTCACACCACTTCCATAAATGTAGGCATTTAGCATTTAATGCTTGAAGGTAGGATGGAGATTTTATGATACGTTCAGATTGTATTTGTTCGTGAAATATCTTAATAAGACGAGTGAAGGTTGATTATAAGATTATTGAGATCGTAAAGTGACGGTTGAATCTGTCACAAGCCTTTCGATAGAATCTATAAGTAACAACCTTAAACTTGGAGTACGGTTACCCAAAGGTAGTTACTATCTCGATTTAATCGGACCACGCCCAACATCGGTTGTTGGTGATTACACTGATAAATACTACTAGATCAGGATGTCAATCCACCACGCAGTGGGAGTATGGTTTACCATTGACCCATTATAGTTTTGTGGACTTTACGGTCTGCTGGGGTGATTGATAACCTATGGCTCTTAGTGGGCTGTATAGGATTCTGATCATAGAGGTTGGTTTGACAGACTTAACCCTGTAAATGGAGTTTTTGTACTCCAGTTTTGTTCAGTCGATTGTAGAACCACCTGAGTGTCTCAGGCCCAGTGGGAGCAATTGGATCTACATAGAAAAGAAACGAATGAATAGGAAAGTTTAAACTTTCAGCGCAAAGTTGAGTGGTATAGGGGTGATTCCCTGACAAGTAGAGAGTTAACCAGACCTTGAACTCTCTCACCACTCAGTCTTGCTAGATTTCGTTAGAAAGCAGAAAATAGGGGTGATACCCTGAGACTTTCTTGCCGAACAACGGAATCTGAATTCATTCAGAATAGAAGGGTTTTAGCTGAGAATGAATAACGAATTCGTTACAAAGCAGAAGATAGGGGTGATTCCCTAATACCTTTTTTGCGAGACTAACGATATCTTAATTTATTCAGAAAGAACCATTGGTAGGAAGCCTGCCATGGCTTATATCCTTTGTGGATTTAAGAGAACCTCTCGGTCATTAAAAGTCGCATGTTTTAAAATATGTGGACTTGACCAGAATATTGATAAGTCTTTTGTAGACTGTGTATCAATATTGGTAAAGTAGTAGCATTAGTGTTCATAAATGATAACACTAAAACGGTTGGAAACAACATGGGTGTGCTATTTGAAGTCGGAAACTGACACGCCAAGATTCTCTGGATGAGAGAATTGGACTATATTCTAAGAATTTGATTCGGTCAAATTCACGAGAATGAGTCATTGGCTATCCCACCTATCTTATTGAATAAGATGATTATGCATATACGGTTGCAGCATTCATCGAGAGTAGTCCTACCCTACCTCTCAGGAATGATTCTCCAAATCTTCGGATAAAGAGAAAATAGGATAGAGTCTCTCTGAGATAAGGGCAAGTCAGCTTAAAACGAGTCAATTGCAGTTGAATCTTGGATTCAAGCAATAAGTAGCGGTTTAGTACGCCCTTAAGTATCGTTAGAGAACGAGGAATCATATGCTTGTATATTCAGTGCAAACTTGAATATGGTTGACTACATCGATTTCGACTTGTAGTCGATTAAGGATGATCATTAAGTTGATCTCGGCTCGGTGTTTACTCATAGTGCTTAGAATTTCCTTTTTTGGTGCGGGAGTAATTCCGTGTCCGATAAGCCGATATCACTTCATTGTGAAAACAAAGTGAAGATATAGCTTAAAAGGATCTTCTCGGTCACCAGAGGTCAAAAGCATATTGAGAGAGAGTACCGCCTGATTGGAAGGACCGGCAACGTTTCAATCCTAAAGATCGTCTCGAGTCGACAACCTAACTAATCAGTGTACCAAGTCAAGTGCTTGGAGGGTACGGCATTGAGTGATATGTCTCATCTGCTTTTAGAGCAAGTGGGAGAGTGTTGTGAATAAGATGAGAAAGGGTGTGCTCTAAAACAATCATTACTTGTCATTTCGTGCAAGTGGGAGATTGTTAGTGTAGTGCCCGAAAGAAAATTTGTGTAATTGTTTTTAACAATGGATGATGATTTTATCTCACCTTATTACTTGCTTTGTGCTTGTAAAGTAATACACTGCTTTGCAAACCCTAAGTATATCTCAGTATGTAACCACTTAACTCGGTGTATGGATTACACGTGAGGATTGAGTTAGTGGACATATGCTTAAACTGTTAGTCCGTGGTGAACTTAATCAGAGTTTAGGGTCTCTTGATTAAAACACCAATAATGCGCCCAGAACACCTTAGGGTGTGATAGTTTTATCCGGACTGTCGGTAGAGGGTACCTACGTGGGGCATTTATATATGATGGCATTCATATAGAACTGGACCGATTTAATCTGAATTTCTCGGTATAATTCCGTAATCGAGGAATCTTATTAAATCATTAGATGATCATATATGGATCAACCTTAATCCTGAGGTGATCACAGGATGCTGCTTGTCCCGGGGTAGTGTTTGATGTGTTAGTTACGGTTCACTTTAATATGTGTTCCAAGCCACTTCTCATTGGCACTATCTCCAGATGAGTGAGTAGTTCGATTTTCACAGACATGGAATCCATTCCTTCCAGTGGAAGTAGAGAGACAGATCCCCTTGTTTGTTAGCCCTAAGAAAGTGATCGATCCCGGAGTTCACATTTGACTAATTAGCTACTAGTCGATATGTGTGCTAATTGATCATTAGGGGTTGATGGTAAATAAGGATAAGATATTTCGAGTCGGGTTCACGGAGACATCCCACTCGTAATGGACGATCTATGGAGGGTTAATCCGTATGTAGTGATTATATCAATGGACGCTTATTTACTCTATGGGTTGAGTATAAGTATACATCTATAATCGTAGAGAGTTCGGGTTTATGGTGGCGTAATCCCGAATTAATAATTAATGTACTTATTCGCTCGATGAATAATTAATTATTGGAGCTCATGGTTATAGGTCCATGGTCCCCGATGTGGCTCTCTGTAATTCGGATGTTTTTCCTGTTTTGGGCCTCAGTGATAATTAATTGGCGGGCTAATTAATTGATATGCAAAATATTATTTAGTGGAAATTTGAATAATATAATACATGAAAAGACATTTTCTGTGGGCCTAAACCCTAGTGTGTGGCGCCTCCTAGCTATTAAAAGGGCAAGAATTGATTTTCTTGTGTGATTAATTATTTACTTGTTAAATAATTAATTAATAAAAGATAATTGATTTGTAATTGATTGATTGATTAATCACAATCTTTTATAAATGGAATTATCCTTTATTGTGATTTCTTTTTAATTATTTATTTAATTAATTAGAAACTTGGAGGCCAAGGATTTACTCTCCTATATAAAGAGAGTTCTTCCAAGACAAAAAAGGGTGTGCAAAATTTCGCCCCCCCCACACTAGAATAAAGAGAGAAAAATTTGTTTCTTGTCTTGGTTTTTTTGGTTGAAGAAAAAGAAAGCATATCAAGGAGGTTTCAAATCCAAGGATCGGTGTCCACCAACCACCGTTTGGAGAACACATTGGAAGATCTTGGCTTCTCTCCCCACTATTGGTAAGATAAACTTAACCCCCTTGTAGTACTTAAGTCCATTAATTATGAATTGTGTCATATAAATCGTGATCCATCCGTTGCGCATAGATCTAACTCGTTTAGATCTAAGAACCTGCATCCTTCATGTACAAGATTCCAATCTCAACCAAAGGAATCACATATGTTAGTAGCCAAAAGGATAATCAAATATCTAAAGCATATAATGAATGTTGTAATACATTTTCCAAAAGATGGTGGATTTAAGCTGATATCATTCTCAGGCTCAATTATGTTGGATGCAAAGTGGATAGAAAAAGCACTTCAGGAACTTGTCAACTGCTAAGCAGCAAATTAGTTTCATGGTTCAGCAAGAAACAAAATTGTATCTCAACATCAATAGCTAAAGCTGAATATATAGTAGTTGGAAGTTGATGTGAACAAGTGTTATGGATCAGACAGCAGCTCAGAGATTATGGAGTAGAAGAAAAGACCATCCCAACTATGTATGATAATACAAGTGCGATCTCAATCACTAAGAATCCAGTACTTCACTCAAGAACAAAACATATAGATGTGAGACATCACTACATCAGAGATCATATGGAGAAGGGTGATGTAATCTTGGATTATATATCTACTAAGAATCAACTAGCTGATATATTTACCAAGCCTATCAGTCATGAAAGATTTTGTAAACTTAGAAAAGAACTGGGGTTGATCGAACTAGACTGATCTGCATCATCTAACATCACTAAACTGAAATGAACAGCTGAGTGACTTCACCAACGGGCTTGACCTTTGCCATTTTGGATGCGCTCACTTGGCAGGCCAACCACTAGATCAACTGAACTCACTCAATTGACTGAAAGGAACATTTTTTGATGAACAACCAAACAACTCAGTAACACAGATCAGCCGAGTATCTGACCAGTAGAATACTTAACCAACACACTAGTTTAGTAAAGCAAATGGGTGATGTGGCAAAATAAATGACCTATGTGGAAAAATAATTTGTATTGAGACATTTAATAAGAAATTGCACATGTGGATATTTTTTTAAGGAATTTAACTTGGCACGAGGATTAAAAGAAGTGCTTTAATTACGGAAGAGGTGGATGGGTTGCTAATGCCTCATATCTCGGTAAATATAATCATTACAACGCCACTATCGTTATTTCCCGTGTAATTATTTACAGAAAATCACGCCAAATCCTCTGACATTTATTCCCAGCCACTAATTCAAATTTCAAACGTCAACTTGTTTCGCACTCATCGAAGAACTATATAATCCACACTCTCAAATTTTGAGCCTTTACGCTTTCATTATTCTCTAAGCAGCAAGAATTCTCTAAGCTAGAGCACCGAGCCCTATGGGCTTCACAGTTTTTAACTTTTGATGAAAGTCTAGCCGGTGAGAAGAGATTGTTGGAGTTAAACAGTTTGGATGAGTTTAAACGCAGGCATATGAAAATGCCAAGATTTACAAGGAAAGAACGAAGCGCCAGCATGATAAGAGGATTCTGATATGCACCTTCAAGGTTGTAGATAAGGTGTTGGTGTACAACTTGCATCTTCGCCTCTTTCTTGGGAAATTGAAGTCAAAATGGGTTCGACCATATGTCGTCATAAAGGTCTTTAATTCCGATGCCTGTGAAGTACAAGATGAACGCCCTGGACAAGTATACATTGTTAATGGCCAAAAGCTAAAACATTACTTCGAGCGTAGTTATAACCCGGAGTTAGAAGTCTTTATGTTGGATGACCCAAATTACGAGTGAAGGAGCTGTACAAGTACAGTCGAGCTGGCGACTATAATCTCAAAACTATTTTTGATAAACCTTTAGTTACTTTGTTTTAAAATATTTTTGAGCCAATATGGTAGCATGCCAATCGAGAAGGTTTTTTTCATAACATATATCTTCTATCATCTGACTCTGGATATATGTGGTTTTTTCCATAGCGATTCTCATGTGATACCCTGGTAAAAGTTTTCGCGTCTTTCTTAGGTCAATAAAGAATAACATGGCTTAAAATGTTTTTGATCATTCCTTAGGTATGCTTAATATCTGCCACCTTATTTTCTTATTGCCCTTCGCATGTTACTCAAAGTTTTTGGAAGTGTTTGAAAGACATGATAATGCTTGGATACTGGATAGCCTGGGAACTGATTCACGACAATCATGTTCCACGATTTATCGTTGCACTTGGACAGACAATTCTAGAGCTAAGTACATTCTTTATTTTCCTTTTATAGTCATTGGGGACAATGTCTAAACTAGTGGGGGTAGTAGGCGGTCTTAGCTTGAAATTGAAATAATTTTCAAAATTTTATGCTATTTTTAGCTTGTCTATTGAATGACATGCATAAGGAATCGGTAGAAAAGGAGCCAAAAATTGATTTGGGTTAGCTATAGCATATTCAATTTAGCATGGATGAATGAGCATGTGTTATGTTACATGAAGTAGTGACTTATTAATTGTTATTTTACCATTGCATTCAAATTTTGAGCACGTAATCTGAGTGAGAAGTATTTGGATTCGATGAAGAGTTATCTTAGACCCATATTTATCGGTGGATATACCTTAACTGATTGTTGTAAGATGATGACAAAGTATGAATGCCACAAAGGTAAAACATGACAAAATCAGGCTTGTGAGAGAGTGGGGATAAAACAAATTAGAGAGAAAAACAACCAAAAAGAAAAAAAAAATAGATAAAGGCAGGAGGGAAGCAAATTTAGAAAGTAAGATGTATGACCCTCGCATAAAAATGAAAACAAACGAGGACCTTGATCACGTGCAAATCACTTACTAGCAATAGGACTAGGTCTATCATAGTAGACTACTGGCAAGTCAAGGTCGAACCCACAAAGACTCGTAAGAACGCAAATTCTCGAGATTGAGCTTGTTACAAATACGGTCTACGACCAACTATAATATAGACATAACTAAAATTGGTGCCACAAACTAACAATAATACGCTAGTTCACACGAAATAAACAAGAGTTTCTAACATATTAGTCTAATTATGAGTGATTATTTATTCCCCCCACACACGCAATAGTCCTCCCCGTTGGTAAATTTTAATTCATTGTCAGCTACGGGTGCAACTCCTAACCTTATCTACTTCCACTGTAAGGACATCAGACAATCTATACGCAACTAACCTCCTTTGTTGGTTGTATTAGTTCATACGCAATAAGACCTAGAGTTGCCGGTTCAAGACCGAAAACCTCCCTAAGCAGCTATCGACTATGACTAGCACATTCCTAGGGATCCATCAAGACAATGTCCAAATTAACACTTCACTAACAGTCCTTCATGCTAATTTACGATCACATGAAAATAGTTGATCAGGCTACTAACATGTAAATTAAATCTATCGGTCAACGTAGCTGGCGTCGATTATCTTGAACTAGTAATTTACTAGGTATTCAGATCTAGCGATATGGACTGTCGCAGATCTGAAGAACACAATGACTACTTCATGATTTCTTCACCTATGAATTATATATATACATACATTGGGTAAAATTAACTAACTACTACATAATTAAACTAAATAAACAATTAGCACATACTAGTCAAATAGAACAAAGACAGATCTACATCTTGGAAAAGACAGAAAATCATACGCTCGAAGACGAGTGTAGATCTCCCTCGGATCTCTTCCTAGCCGGCGACTCCATCATCTCACCGACCAGAACTCCTAAAATAAATAAAATAAAGAACAAAGAACTTTTATTGCATAATAATTGTAAGTTTTGAGGTAAAATGAACTCAAAAGTGGACACACTCAATTCTGAGGCGATGCCTCTTTTTTATAGCTAAATTAACCGACTTAGAAACACCTAGAACTACCACTCATCCAATAAAACATGTTTCGGAAGATTCTAGAGCCTCAGTAAACCGGCAGCGTACCCCGATTAATCGAGGGTATTTTCGTCTTATTCTTTCTGCCGACTTAGCTTGGAAGGTTTTGGAATATCCTAGGCCCAATCCTCCATTCAGTCCACTCCAGATTTGTCCACAATGCTCAGCCCAATATCTCGTTTCCTGAAAATAATCAAATAACGCACGAAATAATATCGAAATAGGGAAATAAATGTTAAGTGCAGATACTTGACTCACGAACCCGACATATGATATTCAACTCAAATGGTTCATAATTATAGGTCGAAACAACAATTTTTAGCTCATAATGGACATAATGCTAATGCCGTAGGATAGACTATTTTAATCGTCATCATCTAGCCCCCATTAGCCCTTTGCACGTTCTCGGGCAGAGTATCAAGGCGGAATGTACCTCCAAGAGCAATCTCCATCAACTACCACATGTTCAATAAAGATTTCCGGTAGAACACATATCAAGCCACAATCCATAAGCTCCCCATTAATCACTACTTACCATGCATCAATGTGTCGTGTGATGAATCCTTCGTGAAGAGAATCAAGTTGTATTAACCCCACAATCTTAACTTACCTGCTCATACACTCGCTAATCTTGCTTTCAGACTTGGTTACACAACATGGTACCTTAATCAGGCCGGGCGGACTTGGGGACCGAGTATTACTCTTAGGTCCTCAATTGTTTTTATTGTTATTTTTCTCTTTTTTGATTTCTTATTTTTTCTTTTTTTCATCAAATAAATTCAATGGCCATGCATTTTACGCTCTATCGGCTCCTACCCTTTTTTTCTCTCTTTCTCTCACAAGCCCGTTTTTCCTCGTTTACCTTTGGTGGCATTCAAGTTTCTTCCCTTGTCCTTCAACAATTTGTTAAAGTATACAGACAGACAAATAATGATTCCCGGTTAAGACAACTCATCATCTAATCTTAAACACTTCTCACTCAAATTACGTGCTCAATTATTTAGTGCAATGATAGAATAACACTTAATAAGTTACTACTTCATGAAACATAACACATGCTCCTTCTTCCATACTAAATTGAATATGCTATAGATGACGTCAACTTGTCCTTGGGCTCCTTTTCTACTGATTCCTTATTCAGAACGTGCAATAGCCAAGCTAAAAATAGTGTTAAAAATTTCAAAATTTTTCCTTTTATCGATTATCCAGCTAAGACCGCCTACCCCCCACTTATTATAGGCATTGTCCCCAATGACTAATAATAAAGAAAAGAAAAGGTACTTAGCTCTGGAATTGTTCAGCTGAGTCAAAGTGAATCCTGGAGTAGAATCATTGGCTCCTAGGTCATCCAAATTCCAAGTTGTTAACTGCATTCCAAGTACTTCCAAAAACTGTGAGTAACATGCGAAGGGCAATAAGAAAATAATATGGCGGTAATTGTGCATACCTCAGGAATGCGCAAATACAGTTTAAGCCACTTTTTTCTTTATTGGCCTAAGCAATACGCGAAAACTTTTATAAGGGTATCACATGAGAATCGTGAAGGAAAAAACCACATATATCTCTGGCCAGACGACCACAGATATATGTGATGAAAAAAACCTTGCGATTGTCATGCTACTTTATTGACTCATAATAACTTAAATAAACAAAAGCAATAAATAAGGGTTTAGAAATGGTTCTGAACTTATAGTCGCCAGCTCAACTGTACTAATAAGGATCTTTTATTTGTACTTTGGATACTCCAACATAAAGACTTCCAGTTCAGGGTTGTACTTGGACTAGGTAATGCTTCAGCCTGTGGCCGTTTACTATGTAAGTCTTCCCAGAGTATTCATTCTTAATTTCACACGTGCCTGAATTGAAAATTTTTGTTACTACTTATGGTCCATACCATCTAGACTTCAACTTCCCAGGAAAAAGACGAAAACGTGAATTGTATGCTAGCACCTTATCTCCAACTTGAAATGTGCGGTTGATAATCTTTTTATCGTGCATACGCTTCGTTCTTTCCTTGTAAATATTTGCATTCTCATGCGCTTGAAGTCTAAACTCCTCCAATTTATTCAATTCCAACAATCTCTTCTCACCGGCTAAACTTTCATCCATGTTTAGAAACCTCGTAGCCCACAGTGCTTTATGCTCGAGTTCTACCGGTAAATGATATGCTTTTCCAAACACTATCATGTATGGTGACATCCCAATTATGGTCCTATAAGCGGTTCTCAGATGCCCAAAGAGCGCCATCTAATTTCAAAGACCAATCCTTCCCTCATGGGATTCCTGAGCCTTCTCTAAGATCCTCTTAATCTCTCTGCTCGTGACCTCCACTTATCCACTGCCTGGGTGATATGTCTCTTTGCAATCTTATATCTAACCCCATATCTCAACATCAATTTTCAAACAACCTATTACAGAAATGGATCCCTCCGTCACTTATTATGGCTCTGGGCACTCCAACCTCGTCAAAATGTTTTTCTTAAGAAATCTCAGGGAAACCCTGGCATCATTAGTTGGTGAGGCCTCTGCCTCCACCCATTTGGAAACATAATCAACTGCTACCAGGATGTAACAATTTGATTTTGACGATGTGAAAGGCCCAACAAAATCAATTCCCCAAACATCGAATAACTCCACTTCTAAGATACTCTACAGTGGCATCTCATTCTGCTTGGAAATATTACCGGTGATTTGATGGGAATGACAGGCTCTTGTAAACTCGTAAGCAGATTTATGAATTGTTGGCCAATAGGATCCACACTTGCAAGACTTTTGTCTTTGCCTTGTCCGCCCATAGTGACCTCCAACTTCTCTAGAATGACATTGGCTCAAAATACTTGGAATCTCATCATCATGAACGCATCTCCTAAGAATGGTAACAGGGCACATCTTGTATAGGTAGGGATCATCCCAATAATAATGCTTCAGATCAGTAAAGAACTTCTTCTTATCCGCATTTTGTGAATTCGTGGTAGGTACCTTTTCCCGCTAAATAATTCACAATGTTAGCAAACCAAAGGTATACCTTGCCCACTCATGATGTATTTTGTCGGGTCTGAGATTCGACTCGAGCTACTACTGAGACGGAAAAAAGTTGTTCATCAAGAAAGCTCTCCCCGATCCCAGTTGGTTGCTCTTCTTCCAACAAAGTTAGTCTTGAAAGGTGATCAGCCACCTGGTTCTTAGATCCCTTTTTATCCTTGATCTCGACATCAAACTTTTGTAAGAGTAGAATCCATCTCAACAATCTTGGCTTGGAGTCTTGCTTGGTTAGAAGGTATTTCAGAGCTACATGGTCAGTGAATACAAAGACTTTCGATCCTATAAGATATGGTCAAAACTTGTCAAATGCGAATATAACAGTTAAGAGTTGCTTATCTGTAGTTGCATAATTCCTTTGGGAACTGTTGAGGGTACGACTGGCATAATAGATAGAATTAAAGATTTTATCCTCCCTTTGTCCCAGGGCTGCTCCAACTGTTGTGTCGCTTGCATCACGCATAAGCTCAAAAGGTTTGTTCCAATCCGGGGCTACCAGAATTGGAACGGTTATAAGCATTTACTTCAATGTGTTGATTGATTTCTTGCACTCTTCTCCAAATACGAAAGTCATATCCTTTGCAAGTAATTCCGTCAAAGGTCTAGAAAATTTAGAGAAATCCTTAATAAACCTCCTTTAAAAGCCTGCGTGGCCAAGAAAGGCTCACAATGTCTTTAAGTTTGTTGGAGGGGGTAACTTCTCTATTACCTCTATCTTTGCCTTATCAACTTCCATTCATTTCTTTGAAATCTTATGACCTGTTGGTCCCTTGGAAAGGCTAACACAAGTTTAGAGGGGGGGGGGGGGGGTGAATAAACTTGTCACCAAAAACTTTCCCAAAACTGAAATTACCCTAGGAACTGAGTTTTTACCAAAGTCAAACTGATGCTCAGCTCAGTTTTGTTCATGTCCCTTAACTTGTGCGGAGTTAAGATGACTAAGCTGAGTTTAAGTTAAACTGACTTAAGCAACAACTGAGTCAACCAGCAACGGATAAAAACAAGCCTTTTGTGTAACATATGTGTTAATAAAAATCTTAGCCTTCTATGTATCAGTTCTGTGCTGACTCAGTGTCTGGTGTTTGTTGAGTGAAATGATGAGATGATTATGCAACAAATAAAACAAACATAAATGCATAAAGTAAATCAACACAAGATTTGTTTATGGATGTTCCGGGTGGTGTAATCCCGTACGTCTCCCCTTCTCCAATGGTGTAGGAGGTATCACTTGAATCTTGAGATAACTGTTACAAAATCCTAGCACAATGACAGTCCTTCACGACACCCTAGTTTCACTGTCTACACATAATGAAGAAATGTAAGATTGCTCCCTTCACTCTGCACACTGATCTTTCGGAGATGGAATGGCTCCTTCACCAGCTCACCACTAACACAAACACAGTCCGCAAACTGCACCAACAGCTGTGGCAACCGAGTTGCAACCGTATGAGGAAAGGTGGAGTTGCTCTCCTCAAACTATGCACAGCCAACCCTTTTTCACAAAGGTTAGGTTTAGAATTAATCAAGAGATTAATTTAGTGAGCTGTTTTCTTCTTCTGGATCTGGCTTTGTAGCTCCAAGATGCCTTCTTTACACCTTAATGGGTTATTGGATCTTTCTTTATAATCCTCAAGGCTATTCTGTTGGCTTCCCCTTTTCTAGATATGCAATCTGATTTTCTGGATCTGGATCTTTAGATATATGCTTGTGAAGCTCCTTTTCAGATCCTTCTCTTTTTTTTCAAGTGATTCTCTTGAGTATTTATAGAGGCGATGTAACGGTCACTAGCTCTTGTAGACGTTACATTTGTTGTTTAGCCAACGTTCATATGTACGACCTTTTGTCGTATTGTCAAATCAAATTCAACAAGGCCTTAACTCAGTTTTCTACTCTTCTTCAAAACTGAGTACCTCGTATATTTGACATCTGACTTTAATTGACTAAGTCAGAGTACACCATTCAGTTTCTTCTTTTCCTGGTAACTGATAATCTTTGTCCTTAAGATTATTCAGCTTTATATGATCTATAGTTCAGTTTCAGGTCACCACAGACTTGCCTGAATCCTGACTTATAGTCATGACTAAATCAGCTACTAACTAAGTTTGCCACCTCAGTTCTTCAGTCTTCGATAACTGAGTCTGTGTCCCCCAGTTCTTCAGTCTTCTAGATGAGCCGACTGAGTCTGTGTCCCTCAGCGAGCTTATCTTCTTCAGTTTTCTAATAAATGAGTCTGAACCCTCAGTTCTTCATATGTATACTCAGTTTGCTTGCTGTGACTCAGCTGTTTGCCTAGTTCATATCTATTACAATGCTTGTCTGAAGCAACATATACAAGGTTCAGACTCTAGATAGAACTTATACATTTTCTCTAGACCATATCTTGCTTCTTCTTCCATTTTGCACTATAACAGTTAGTTATGACTTCATCATCATGGGTTGTAAGTGATCTTACTAATTACGTGACGAATCATCATCAAAACACAGATATTATTTCCAACAATTTTCCCCTTTTTGATGATGTATCATAACCCTCCCTAAAAGCTATAATAAAAGAGTAGTGCAAGAAATCATAACAAATTAAAATAACAAACTAAGAACAACTGAGTTCATTACACAGCAAACTGAATAACTGGACATATTACAATTTTTCTTTTTCAAGAGATAACATCTTTTCACCATGGAAAATGCTTCTTTTTGTTTCCAGAAGTCTTCTTTCTTTTCCTTCTTCACTTGATTCACCATTTCTAGGCTTGTTATCCAGATATTCATTGATCAGCCGATCTGCTTCTTCATTCTCTTGGTTTTTGAGCTTTACCAAAATCTCTTTAATCTCCTCATTCATCATCTTTTCTTCTTCTTCTGAAATCAAGTTATGTTTTTCTTTATCAGCTTTTCTCTCTGATTTCATTTCAGCTTCCCCCTCAGTTTTTGTCTTTTTGCTTTCATCTGCCTTAAACTTTTCAAGAAATCGCACAGACATGACTTCTTCTCGATGTTCAACACAACTTTAACCAAGGCTTCTTCATCTTCCTCAGTTCTTGTTTCTTTGAAAGTCTCTTCTACAATTAAATCTTCAATCAGATTATCAACTGCTCTTTCATTTTGTTGAATAGTCAGTAGATCATCATCTACTTGTCTATCTTGTTCTTCAACCAACTGTCTGGCATATTTTTCTTCAGCTTTCTCAGCATCTGCATCACCTTCAGCTTTCTCAGTATCTGCATCACCTTCAGCTTCATCACCTTCAGTTTTATCTTCCCCCTTGTTTGAAGATATGCAAAAGCTTTCTTCAAATAACTTGCGCAAGGTGATGATGTTGGAGTATTTGTTCAATCCTGAGTAATGTGCTTTTCCAATCAACTCATGTAGATTGTAAAGTTTCACAACAGAGAGTCTTCATCGAGACCTTCGATGATCTCTTTTAATCTTTCCAATCTTTCTTCAAATTCAGATTGATGTGCGCGAGGTCCTTCATTCTGTGATTTGCTTGTAGATGCTTTATGAACTTGAGATGAGGAGTGGCTTCATGATAATGAAAATGAAAATCATAACTTGACAGTTCCTTTTCATACTCAGCCTCGCAAAATTCAGCATCTTGCAAAGCTTCTCTTTGCTCTTTAGTAAATTCTTCATGCATTTCTGTTGGAGAATCACTTTCTTCACGTTCACTTCCTTCGCCATTATGCTTACTCTCTTCGCCATCATCAATCTGAATTACATCTTCGCCGATTTTCCTTGCTCGAAATTTGTTCCACATTCTTCTTTGTCTCCTCAAGGTTCATCATCCAAACTCACAGTTTCTCTTGAGCTAGAGTCCCAAGTTTCTCTTTTTCTTCTTCAACAATTTTCCTCTTCTTCACTCCAGGTGGACACCGACTTGTGTTTCACTGCATTTCGTGGATTTTGAGATGGAGAAATAGTCTAGTATCCTTTGAACTAGATAAGTGAATCCCTTTTCAATAGAAACTTTTCTCCAAAGAGCCTTCCTTCCTTTGGCTTTTCTTTTTGCTCGAGATTTGCTTGATCAATCGCTTGAGAACAAGCTTATCCCCATCCAGTTTCTCTTCAAACCATATAGCATAGATCGCCTTCATCTTTTTCTCGTCGAAAGAGTGTGGAGATTCCATGTGTGACCAATGACGTTTCTGGTCAGAAGAATTGTCAAGAATGCATATTCTTGTTTCTGTTGATAAATGGAACCAATGAAATTCTTCTCATTTTTGTTGAGTGCAGTGACTTTCCAAAGTTTGCCTTTTTCTTCATTTCCAAATGTGAGAGATGAAGATCCTCCAATTATGTCTATACCAAAGACTAGAGAAAGAATATGTTCATTAACAGTAATGCTCTTGTCTTGAACCGTTGTCCTGAAACTCTTTCCATCATCGGTGATTACAGCATTTTTGTAGAAATCTTTGATACTTTCTGGGCACAGAGCAATGAACTTTGTATCAATCAAATTCTCCAGTCCTCGAATCTTCTTGATTTTCTTTGCAATTTGAATTGATAGGGTGGAGTTTGAAATTTTTTGACAGAAATCGTCTAGACTTGTGGTGATTCCTTCATCAATGTTGTATTGCTCCATGGATTTCTGAATTGAGAATTCTTGGTAGAGACTTGAATGCTTTGAAATTGATTGAACATGATTTCGTCAAGATTGCGTTTTTCAATCGTTTTCAAAATGAGAGTTGTGTCGCAATCATTGAGATTTGTAGGGATGTGCATCTACTTTTTCTCCTAGATTGACACGTGGCTTCGAGTGATTTGTCTTGTCAGCTCAAGCATCAGATGGTAGCTGGAAATTTTTCTGCTTTTGACCAATTTGCCCTTCATCAGCTTTTGTTTAGAAGATAGTTTTCTCAGGATTCAGCAATATGAGAACTGAATTAGCCTGCAAAATAATTTTAAGTTTTCTTTGGTACCCATATCTTTTTGGGTCCGGGTGGATTAGTTATGAAGTATTACTTTAGCTTTCTTCGATGAGAGAATTAAGCTTTCATCTCTTTTCTAGATAAACCATTACGCTCGACCTTAGTTGATTTCACAAGGATTCCTTTAGATTTATCATCCTTAATTTCTTTGTGTAATCCACTAGGTCTTCCAAGATCTCGATGTCAGAGTTTACACTCCTTGAAATCTTAAGACTGGTAGGAAGGGAATCATCATTGCTTTTGTCAAATTTACTAGACATTAATCTTTCAAAGAAGATTTGACATCTCGATTTCAAGAAACTCATTCCAATCTTTTGCTTTGCCAAGTTCTATGTCTTTTAATTTTAATTCCAATGTAAGTTTTTGATTAACTTGACAAGCTCGAGTTTCTCCGATCGAGTTCAAATAATGATAATCGAGTTGAAGAATGTACCTTTTCTTGATGGTTTGATACAGTTTTAAGATTTGAATGTACATTCTTTTGTTGCTCTAATGAATCTTCAATATTAATAGTTATTTGCAACAACTTCTTTTCTTCATCTTCTGAGAGATCTCTTAGTGATGAAACTCCTCTGGATTTGTCAACATATACATTGAGATCGCTATCTGCATCATCACTGAGTTGAGGTTCTGAACTTGTCTGAGAATCATTAAACCTCTCAAATATTTGATCCTGAAAGTCAGATACATTTTGCAAACAATTAATCAGGGGGTGCATAAGCCAACTTCTAATTCTGGATGTAATCATTTCAACTAAGTGCTTTTACAACTGATACAGTGAGGTCTTCCAACAACTGGTGTGCAAGCTATCAACAACTGACACTTAAAATCAGTTCTGGATCTCTTCAAAATAGAAGCACTGCTCCGATACCAATTGTTGGTATCGGAAATAACTGATGACCAGTTACTTCAAGCAAACAAACTGATACTGAGATTCAATGATGGATCTCTTCAAAATAGAAGCACTGCTCCGATACCAATTGTTGGTCTCTTGGAAAGGCTAACACAAGTTTAGAGGGGGGGGGGGGGGGTGAATAAACTTGTCACCAAAAAATTTCCCAAAACTGAAAGTACCCTAGGAACTCAGTTTTTACCAAACTCAAACTAATGCTCAGCTCAGTTTTGTTCCTGTCCCTTAACTTGTGCGGAGTCTGAGTCAACCGGCAGCGGATAAAAACAAGCCTTTTGTGCAACAGATGTGTTAATAAAATCTTGTTGGACTTATTTTTAAGTTTTAGTGATGAGTGGCAGACTAGCTGTTATAGTGCAAAGGCAAAAATATGTCTAGATCAAATGTATAGGTTTATTAGAGTTTGATCTTGTATAGGTTTGATCAAACAAGCCTTTGTAAAAGGTCGGTGATTTATATCAAGAGATCGGTCTCTATCAAGAGGGTAGCTAGGTCATGAGACTTATCAAGAACTCTTGAAGATCATAAGGTGAGGCTCAAACTCGTGAATTGAAGGCTAAGGGATCAAACTTAGTAATTAAAGTCAAGGATATGGAATCAGAATTTAGGGAAGTCTGTGATGACCTAAACTGATTACATATACCTTGTGTACAAGGTCTAAGTTCCATAAGTTGGATGGTGACTGGAACTTAGTTATGATGAAATGGTGTAATCTAACTTCACAAATAAAAGTTAGATAAAAGAAGTCAGCTGCATTGTGTTTTAAACACATCAAATTATGGTTCAGCTGACTGATATGTATCTCAGCAGACTCATGAACCTGCTGATACACATACCTCGATTTATTCAAGATTACATTGGAAGAAAACAAGGATAAGTACTGCTAACAAATCAATGGTTGATACTAAAGGGACATTGGGATGATTCAGGACTTTATCCAATGGATACAAGTCGAAGGATGGATGATCGCATTCTGTCAAAAGCAATCTGACTGCGTGTCGATTTATGAACAAGTGATGTAAAGCAAGTCAAATGGGACAAAACATGGAACGGCTATATTTGAATTTCAAATACAAGTCACAAGGACTTCTAACTATAAATAGAGGACTCCAAATTCAAGGAAAGCAATTTGATAAAAGATAAGAAATAATCCTGAGCTTCAAATTCTGATCAAGAAATCACCTCTTGACCCTACCGAGCTTAAGGCTCATCGATCCAGAGAAAATCTTCAAGTGTAATCTGCAATCAAGCTACATCAAGTTTACACACTTGAAGACATCAAGCTGCTGATCATATCATCCAGATCAAGCTGCTGCAACAGAATCATTTACTTGATTCAATCTTTCTTTTACAAGAAATCTCATCAAGGCAGTGAAGCATCCTTGGGTGTGAAAGATCGTTGTTTGTGGTGGAGAGCTGGTGAAGAGGCAATCCTACCCTTCAAGGACCAGTGGAAGACTTTGGAGCAAACAATCCTACCTGCTCCAAGTGTTCAGTTTGTGAAGCCATAGTTATTGGTGAAGGACAAGCAACTTAGGGATATTTGTAACAGATACATCAAAGATCTCTAGTGAATTACCTCCAACATCATAGGAGAAGAGTGGACTGACAGGATTACACCACCTGGAACCACTATAAAATCTGACTACTTACTTTCTGCATTTATATTCTGCACTTAGTTTGTATAACACATCAATCTACTGAATCACACACCTACACTACTGAGTATCTAATACTTGGTATCATATTTAACAACAAGTAATAAGGCTTAATTTTTGATATTATTCCATTGCACAAATTCAGTAAACTCACAAATCGCAGAGACATCGAGTATCAAAGAGTTGTTGAAGTTCTTCGAGTTTGTTAACTCCAAAAGTTTTAAGTTTTAAGTTTATTCACCCCGCCTCTAAACTTAACCAAAGCCTTTTCAAGGGACCAACAATTGGTATCAGAGCAGTGCTTTTGTTCTGAAGTAATCCTACTTGTTGTGCCTGTAAAAATACTTTGAAAACTTTTTCAAGTTACTGATTTTCAAAGCTTTGCCTCATGGATAACAACCAGTATGCTAGAACAATGTCGATGTGTTCTTTAGATCGTTTTGATGAATATAAACGTCGTATGCAGGCTTATCTAGCTGCAACACATGATGAAATGATGGATGTGCTGACTGATGGACCACTGGAGATTACCAAATCAGTAACAGTGGGAGATGTGACACAGTACATTCCAAAGCCAAAAAGAGAATGGAATGCTGAAGATAGAAAGAGAGCAAATCTTAACAATATTGCTATTGATATCATATACGAGAACTACGGATAGCAATATGTATATGAAGGTGAAAGATTGCAAGATCGCAAAGGAACCTTGGGACAAGATCTGATTAATCTGTGAAGGCACTGATGCAATTAAGATGAACAAAATCAGTGTGGCCAAAAAGAGGTTTCAAAAGTTCAAAATGCAACCAAATGAAACCATTGAGCAAATGGAATCAAGATTCAATGCAATCCTGGATGAACTCACCTTACTGAGTGTAAGCTACTCAAAAGAAGAAATCAATTCAAAAATCTTGGAAGCATTACCTGAAAAAGAAGTTTGGGAGATGAAGGTTACTGCCATAGAAGAAATGAGAAAACTACTTGAAGAGGATACCTTCAAATTATTCTCAGATCTTAAAGATTATGAATTCAGCAAGAAATTGGCACATACCACTGAAAAGGAAGAACCAAAGACCACTGTATTAGCTACCAAACATCAAGAAGAAACATCAAGAGCTCAAGATGATCTACTGGATTAGATGCAAGAGCAGATTGCACTACTGAGCAAGAAAATCAAGGATGATGAAAACTGGAAAGGGTTCTCCAAGGAATTTCACTAAGAAATTCAGTGAAACGAAGAAGGATGATTCCAGGAAAGACAATGATTACTTGTGCTTTCAATGCAAGAAACCATGACACTTCAAACTGATCGCCCCGAGTTAAAACAAAGTAAGGAACATGATTATCTTTGCTTCAATCGCAAAAAGCCTGGACATTTCAGCACTGATTGTCCGGACTCATCAAGACCAAAAGTCAACAAAGAAGACATGGCAAGAAGGCTATGGTTCTTTGAAGATGAATCGGGATATGAAGTAGAATCTAAAAAGGAAATGAATCGATGATCATCGCACTTGTTGTCGATATGGATGATTATGCTTTGATGGCAAACATGGATGAAACAGAGGAGGTATACATTCTCGTATCTATAAACACTCCTACGGAAGTGATTGTGAATCAACCTGTGGTTCAAATCCAAAAAATTCAGACAATGAAGAAACTTTGGATGCCATCCTTAATCAACTGAGGATAATACAATCTGGTTATGAGATTGTGAAGGCTAAAAAAGAAGCTCTTCAAGTAGAAGTTGAAAGATTAAAGCATGAATTAAGAATTCTCAAAGGAAAGGAAAAAGAAGTTAGACAGAATCAGCTTAAGCTCATTGTACATTCAAAGAGCTATGAATCTGCTGAACCATCTTGCTCCTCCACTGCATTCAAATATAGAAAGCCTTATGGTGATAGAACAGGTCTTGGATTTGGAACTCAACAATCCAATAAGAGTGGATCCAGTAAGGTCACTGCACCTAGTACCAGGATTGGTCCTAAGTTTATGCCTGCACAAGATCCAACTCCCAAAAGGGTTCTTTGAGGCAAGTGAAGCCTCACCGAGAATGCTTCAAAGAGGCAAAATCAGAAGTCTAAAAGGACATCGCATTTCAACAAAAAAGGGTAAATCCAAAGGTAGGATCGCTGGGCCTTCTAGACTCACTGAGCAGCACTGCTACCAAGTCTGCTGGACCACAAAAAAGAAAAAAACCAGAAATATTCCAAGGATAAGAATCCTAAACCCAAAAATGTTAATCATTCTAGGAATACTTGTCTCAGGGGGAAAGGTAGACTGCTCTCATCGATGATGACTGGAATATTCTCGCCTCACCGCTAGAAACAACAAGTATAACCATGCTGCCAGGGCAAAACCTAAGCAATGGAATCAGCAGAGGACTTATACAAGACCTCAGCAGGGACCTCAGCAGACTCCATATTATAGAGCTGTTCCTAACAGACAGCAATCCAATGGTTATGCTAATGCTTCTAACAATAGAAATCACTTCAAACAACATTACATACCAAAAGGCCAGAAAGCATATATGAATCCTACACAACCAATTGTTAGACCTTATGGATGTGTAGAATACATGTATGAACCAAAGTATGACACTTTTAGGAGAAGACCTTATGGAAACATGCCAGGGGTCATGCTTACCACTGACCATTATGGACCCAAACAGTTTTGGGTACCCAAAATGCATTAATTTTGTTTTGTAGGGTGTCTGGTACTTTGACAGTGGATGTTCCAGACATATGACAAAGAATAAGCACTGTTTGTCAAGTTAAGTGACAAAGGATGGTCCAAGGGTGAATTTTGGCAACAAGAATACACCTGGATACACAAGAGGATATGGCACACTTGTGAGGAATGGATTAACAATCAGGAATGTTGCATATGTGGAAGGACTGGACTACAACCTACTGAGCACTGGACAATTCTGTGACTTGGGATACAAGGTCACTTTTGACAAAAACACTTGCACTGTCATTAGTGAGAGAAGTGATCAAGTTGTGTTGGCTGGAAGAAGACAACAAAACATGTATGTTGTGGATTGGTCTCATCATTGCTCCGAAACATGCCGATTGTGCATACCAAGACGTAACTTAATTGGTTATGGCATAAGAAGTTGAATCATCTAAATTTTGATGATATCAATCAGTTGGTGAAGAAGAAACTGGTGATTGGCTTACCTGAGATCACATTCAAGAAGGATGCTATATGTGATGCATGTCAGCAAGGTAAACAGACTAAGTCAAGCTTCAAGTCAAAGACTAAACAGTCAACAAAAAGAGTTTTGGAGCTGATGCACATGGATCTATTTGGACCAGTAACACCAACAAGTGTAACAGGAAAGAAATACACCTTGGTGGTTGTGGATGATTATTCAAGATACACTTGGGTGATATTTATGAACAAGAAAAGTGAAACACTTCAAAAGATGCCTGAACTTTTGAAGAGATTGCAAAATGAGAAAAGTTTTGATGAGTAAAAATCGATCGAGATATGGTACTGAATTTCTCAATAAAGTTATAAGAGAATATTGTGAGAATGTAATGGTGTACTACATCAACTTGCTGCTGTCTTTGGTACACCTCAAACAAAATGGGGTTTTTGAAAGAAGAAACAGAACTCTAAAGGAAGCGGGAAGAACTATGATTTGTGAAGCATTACTGCCTGAAAGATATTGGGCTGAAGCAGTCAATACAACAAGCTATACACAAAACAGAACATCAGTGAACAAGAAGCTGCTGAAGACACCTTATGAGATTTGGAATGGAAGAACACCTAATATATCTTATCTCCATCCATTTGGAAGCAAATGTTTTATCTTAAATCATAAGGAACAATTGAAGACATTCCAACCAAAATCAGATGAAGGAATTTTCTTGGGATACTCTTCTATCAGCAAGGCATTCAGGGTACTGAACAAACGGTCACTGAAACATGAGGAGACAATCCATGTTGTGTTTGATGAACCTAAGTTCACTGGTATGGAAGATGAAGCTTGTGAAACTACTGAGAATCTACAAGTCACTGATCCAGATTGTGTTGAAGTTTTGGAAAGGTTTAATGACTTAAAGGTTTCTGATTCTTCCCCTGATGAACACCCTGCTGGTAATACTAATGATGCAACAATCGAGTAGCTTTCAGGATCTGCTGAACCCCTATTGAAGAAACAAAGCAGACTCCATCAAGATGAGGTTCCCGAGAATCAATCTAACGGAATCCACAATGGTTAAGGGATCACCCTGCTGAACAAGTTATTGGCAATATACAACAAGGTGTGAGGACTAGAAGACAATTAGAAGCAATGTTTACTTGTTTTCTATCTCAAGTGGAACCTAAAGTTGTTGAAGAAGCAATTTCAGATCCAGATTGGATAATTGCTATGCAAGAAGAATTGAATGAATTTGAAAGAAATCAAGTTTGGACATTAGTGGAAAGGCCTAATCATGCAAATATAATTGGTACAAAATGGGTATACAGAAATAAAATTGATGAATCTGGTACCATTGTGAGAAATAAGGCCAGACTAGTGGCAAAAGGATATTCTCAAGCAGAAGGAATAGATTGTGATGAGACATATGCCCCTATTGCAAGATTGGAAGCTATCAGATTATTCCTGGCACATGCTGCTTAGAAAAACTTCAAAGTATATCAGATGGATGTCAAAAGTGCATTCTTGAATAGCATTTTGGAAGAGGAGGTGTATGTTCAGCAACCTTCTGGTTTTGAAGTTAAAAATCAAGAAGATAAAGTGTACAGACTCAACAAAGCACTTTATGGTTTGAAACAAGCACCAAGAGCATGGTATGAGACTCTATCTCAATTCTTGGTGGACAATGGTATTACAAAAGGCACCATTGATAAGACTCTTTTCAGAATCAATGAAGGGAACAGCACCCTGCTGGTGCAAATTTATGTTGATGACATAATTTTTGGTTCTGAAAATGAATTGCTATGTGAAAATTTTGCAAATCTAATGAAGAGTAAATTCCAAATGAGTATGATGGGAGAAATGAACTACTTTTTGGGATTGCAAGTTAAACAGATGAAAGATGGAATCTTCATTCATCAAACCAAGTATACCAAGGAGTTACTGAAGAAGTTTGGTTTGGAAAACAGCACCAAGGTATCAACTCCTATGAGTACAAACATTAGATTGGATGAAGACAAAGAAGGCAAAGATGTTGATCAGACCTTATACAGAAGAATGATAGGCAGTCTGCTGTACCTTACTGCCGGCAGACCTGATATATCCTTTGCTGTAGGTGTTTGTGCAAGATTTCAATCAAAACCTAAAGAAAGTCATTTAGGTGCAGTCAAAAGAGTTCTCAAGTATCTAAAAGAGACTTTGGGAGTAGGGATATGGTATTCAAAAGATGGAAGCTTCAAAGTTATATCCTAATCAGATTCTGATTATGCTGGATGCAAGATTGATAGAAAAAGCACCACAGGAACCTGTCAGTTAATGGGAAATAGACTGGTCTCCTGGTTTAGCAAGAAACATAATTCTATATCAACTTCCACTGCTGAAACTGAATACATTGCTGCTGGAAGTTGCTGTGCACAAATACTGTGGTTAAGACAACAATTAATGGATTATGGAATTGAAGAAAGAGAAATTCCAATTATGTGTGACAACACAAGTGCAATTGCAATCATAGAAAATCTTGTTTTGCACTCAAGAACCAAGCATATTGATGTGAGACATCATTTTATAAGAGATCATGTTGAAAAGAAAGATGTGGTGGTTCTTTATATCCCTAGTGAAGATCAACTTGCTGATATCTTCCCTAAACCATTGGATAGTGAAAGATTTGCTAAACTAAGGACTGAACTTGGAATTATAAAATTGACTGATATAATCTTAATCAGCAGTGTACTGGAATTCACCAAGGGGATTAGTCTTTGCCATGTTGGGTGAGCTCACTTAGCAGATTAGTCATTGGTATCAACAATTCCATGTACTTATAGTTGGACAATTGAGCAAATGAAGTTGCCAAGGGGATTGGTCTTTGTCATGTTGGGTGAGCTCACTTGACAGATCAGTCATTGGTATTAAATTTCATCTTGTATTATCAGTTGGACAATACAAAAGGATTTAAGCATCAACAGAGCAACTTTATCAGCAGGCTGCTGAGCCAAGTCTACTGATGACAAGGCTGCTGAGGGAAACGTTACACAGTCAAACTTACTAAAGTCAAAAAGCATTTGGCGGGATAATTATCTTATCTTAATAACCACAGTTAACACGATCTAACGGTTACAAAACGTTATGAAAAGTAATGGGCCACATGTCAAGACAACATTCACTCAAATTTAATCATGGTTAAATACCAATGTACGTGCTCTGACAGTTACATCTACCTCTGTCTATATATATACAGATCTTTACACAGAGGATACTCACAACTCTCAGTCTGCTATCACTCTGCAAATTTTCTTTGTGTGAACACAGATTTGAACACTCTCTTCTTCATCTTTTTCATTTATCATGGCACTTAAGGATGATGTTCATATTGGCACCAGTCAAAGTGTGAGAGGTTATGTTAATGAATGTAACTCTACTGACTTAGCCATTAACATTGGACGGAGAATCAGACGTTTTGCTGGGTTGAAAGGTATTATCAACAGGAGATTGCAGAGAATTTCATATATTAATGTACTGGAATTCTGAAGAAACATAGTTATACATGAAGATAGAGAGGCCTTCACTACCACTGTGAATGGAAGAGAGATAGAAATTTCCTCAGACCTGCTGAGAGATTTATTTCATTTTGCACCTGGAAATGATGTTCCCACTAATCCAGAGGCAATGAATCTACCAAGGATGAAGTTTGTGGATCAGATAAAGACCAATGATGCTATACCTTCAAGCTTAGGCATCAATGTGAGACACATTGGATATGAGTACAATCTGCTGAGCAAATTAATGGCCAAAACTATTTTGGGATTTGTTGGAAGTCTAGATACACTGTTTGGACCCAAAATAGACCTGATGATCATCATCTGCAGAAGTATGAAGTTTGATTGGGCTGGATTCTTCATACACTACATGAAGAAAGTGTGTACTGAAGATAGAAATGGTATAAGGAAGTGCAAGGTCAAGCCCCTAGGTCTACTGATTCAGACTCTGTTGAATCACTTTCAGATACCTGATATTTCATCTGAAAAGATCAATCAATCCAGATTCAAGCCAGAGGTTACCACTCCTATCCCTAGTCTGGATGATGATGAAGAAGATGTTGATGAAACTACTGATAGTGATGATGGTGGTGAGCAAGTTAAGAAAGTTGTTAAACCTACTGCACCCAAGAAGGTCACTGAGAAAAGAAAGGCTACTGATACTAGGAAAATAACAGAGTTGTTAAAACCTAGGAAGACAAGGAAGCAAACAGCAGAGTCTGCTGAGTCTACTGAGGGACCAGTAGAGTTTGAAGTTACTGAACCTGTTGTAGTTGCTACAAAGAAGAAGGAATCCAGTAAAAAGAGGAAAGCTGCTGAGATTGAAAAAGAAGATCTTTCCAAAAGAATGAAAGAAATTGCCAAGAAGAAGAAGCATGGCAAAGGAAAACAATTGAGGATTTTGGAAAGTCAGAGAGAACAACAAGAAGAAGAAGAAGTAGAAGAAGAAGGAGAGGCTATTGAGGCTGAGCCCTTAACTATTATCAAGCCTACTAAGGATGTAGAGGTTGTTTTTGAGCAACTCTTTGGAGAATCACAAAGCAGACTCATCGACCCGAGCCTGTTGTAGAAACCGCTGAATCCTCACCGCAAAGGCCCCGAGCCTCATCGATTCTCGCCAAGTTGTTGTTGAGCAACTTGTTGAAGAGCCACATCGGACTCACCGAGTGCTGCACTCATCTGTGGTAATCGAGACATTGGTACAAGACCCTGCAATTCTCGCAATAGTTCAGGGGAAGAGCGTCGTCACGCTAACCCGCCGATGAGCATATAAGCCGTGGGGAACCATGTGTGCATGTGCTGGATGGAGGTAGTAGTACTAACATCCAACCCGAGCAACCTCATCGACCTAGAAGCATCTCGTGGAAGAAACTCGAATTTACTTGTTGAGACCTTTGAGGAGGTCAGCAAGGCATCAAACAGCTTGCCCTAGAAGGTCATTCATGCCCTTTGAAACACCAGAGAAAAAGAAGAAAGAAGGGCATGTTGATCCAAAGCTCCTATTGGTGGCTGATTATTTCTAATGGAAGTTTGGATTTTATAAGGGACAAAAGCCAGCTGCAGAACCAATGACAGACTTTGAAGAATGGGCTTTTGGAAAGTTGGGAGTGGAAAATTTGTTAGATCTGATTGATACCTCTCTATTGCAATCAAGGCTGATAGATCTTTTTGATGAACAACAGAAGGAAGAGGGTATCAAGTTCAGGGACCCCAGAGATGACAGTGATGACTCATCATCATCTGATTCTAGAGGTGATCATCCATCAGGTCCAGGAGGAACCAGTGGGACTGCAATGATCATTGAACCAAGTGTAAGGCGATCCATCAGGCCGATACCCATCGAAAGACAAAGAACTGGACAATTGGATGAGGATTTGGAAAATCTCACCATGGATGATATTGAGGCACAAATCAATGAGGGAATAGAATTTGGTGCAAATAGGATGGTTGGTGAGATAGATGATTTATTTGTTGTTGAACCTGTTGAACAACTTGAGGATCAGCAGAATGTAGATTTGGATGATGAGAGGGTTACTGACCACAGTGAACCTAGTGCAAATTCTGAGGATTCTATTCAATATCAAGACTGGTTTGACACTGAGGAAACCCTAACCAAAACTACAAATTTTATGAGAAGGATTGCTGATATTGGGGAATTTCAAAAGGAAAATATGGATATATTCCTTGATCAAGTTATTGTGGCACAAATTGCACCAGATCCAAGAATAGAAGTGGAGGTATAGGTTGCTGAGGATCAAACAACACCTGGACACAGGTTGGAACAGGAGGTACAGGCTGCTGAGGAACAAACAACACCTGGACAAAGTTTGGAACAAACTTTGGGTTTGGAGGAAACCCCTGCTGTTGTTGTTGAAGAGGCTGCTGTAGTGGAGCCTACTGAAGGAGACAAGACCACTGTAGGTAAAGATGGTCAACAGTCTGCTGATATTGATAAGGATGAGCAACTGTTGGACTATGACTACAGTGATGAAGAATTTCAAATGCCTGAGGGAGAAGATACAGATGAAGAACCACAACAGGCATTTGTACCAGTGTTGGAAGAACCTGCTATTGATCCTATCTTGGAGGAGTACCAAGGCCCTCACCCTGCTGGAAGGGATATGAGTTATGCCGTGGTGATAAGCAGTCAGAGACAACAATACAATGTAGAAGAGCCTGCTGATGGAGCTGCTGGAGGAATGACTGGTGGGGTACCAGCACATGTCCTGGATGAGTTGAGGGCTGTCAGGAATGACATGACATAGTTAAGAACTCAACTTGATAGACAGGAACAAAGATTTGAAGAACTGATGAACATGGTGGATAACAATAGAAAGTCTACTGAGACAGTTGCTTCAAGCTACACATCTACTCAGTATGCCATTGCTGATCTAACACAAGATGTGAGGGGAATTAAACAGGGCAATACACTGAAGGAGAAATTTTTGAAAGATCAACTTGCCTCTATTCATAAGAAGTTAGATAACCTTGCTGAGGTACATAGACTCGCTGAACTCCGCCGTTGTTGCACCTCAACTCTCAGATGGATCCTAAATTTACCGAAGGAATAACCCTGCTGGAGCAAACTATGCAAGGAAGGATCACAGCTATTGACACTAGGACTGAAATTATTGAAGGTCAGATGAACAATCTAGTGTTGACACAGGAGAGTGCGCATGGCCTGCTGTCCCGGTTTGTTGATGATGCCAATAAGGGGGAAGAGGGCCAAACAATAGTAGCAAAAGAGGCTGCTAGAATTTTTGCCAAGAAAAGATGGGAAGATAATACTAATGCATTTAAGGAACCTGCACCTGGCAGACTTCCACTCACCGATGATCTTCTCAAACAATACAAGAAGGTATACTACAACAGAAGGAGACCTTATCATGACAAGGATTTCATGAAGGTTTGAACTCCTTTCTAGGCTTAAAATTTTGGGAAGCAAGAGTTAAAGCCATGAGGGCTTCAAAGAGAGGTGGAAGAGGTGGATAGGTGGTAGAGGTGAAAGGAGTTTGCCTCCAACAAATGCAAATGAGTCACTTAATGAATTCAAGGAAGTATACATGCGTTTGGGCTTTAGAGTACATCAGATAAATCTTACTCTACCTGAAGCATGGCATTGGTGGAAAGAAGTGAATCCTCACATTAACTTCTCTCTCATTGAAAATGAATGGATGAGAGAAATGATTATGGAGATAAGAGCGTACCAGGAACAAGCAGAAAAAGCAAGAGAAGAAAGGGAAAGAAGACAGTAGATCAGCATACTTTATATGTTTTATCATTTGCTGATTCTGGACTGTAATACTTTGAACAACTGATTATAATGAAAGATGCCTACTTATTCTATTTTGTTTTTAATCTTTTCGCTTTGCTTTTAGGAGAGGGTATTGGCATCATCACCAAAAAAAGGGAAATTGTTGGAATTATTTTTAAGTTTTAGTGATGAGTGCCAGACTAGCTGTTATAGTGCAAAGGCAAAAAGATGTCTAGATCAAATGTATAGGTTTATTAGAGTTTGATCTTGTATAGGTTTGATCAAACAAGACAAGAAAAGGTCGGTGATTTATATCAAAGCAGACCGGGTCTATATCAAGAGGGTAGCTAGGTCAGTAGACTTATCAAGAACTCTTGAAGGCAAGATGTAGAATTTGAGGGCTCAAACTCAGTAATTGAAGGCTAAGGGATCAAACTTAGTAATTAAAGTCAAGGATATGGAATCAGAATTTAGGGAAGTCTGTGATGACCTAAACTGATTACATATACCTTGTGTACAAGGTCTAAGTTCCATAAGTTGGATGGTGACTGGAACTTAGTTATGATGAAATGGTGTAATCTAACTTCACAAATAAAAGTTAGATAAAAGAAGTCAGCTGCATTGTGTTTTAAACACAACAAATTATGGCTCAGCTGACTGATATGTATCTCAGCAGACTCATGAACCTGCTGATACACATACCTCGATTTATTCAAGATTACATTGGAAGAAAACAAGGATAAGTACAGCTAACAACCTCTGATTCTATCAAACAAATCAATGGTTGATATTAAAGGGACGTTGGGATGATTCAGGACTTTATCCAATGGATACAAGTCAAGGAAGGATGGATCGTGATTCATTCAAAAAGCGATCTGACCGTGTCAAGATTTATGAACAATGACAGAAAGCAAGTCAAATAGGACAAAACATGGAACGGCTATATTTGAATTTCAAATACAAGTCACAAGGACTTCTAACTCTAAATAGAGGACTCCAAATTCAAGGAAAGCAATTTGATAAAAGATAAGAAATAATCCTGAGCTTCAAATTCTGATCAAGAAATCACCCTGCTGACCCTACTGAGCTTAAGGCTACTGATCCAGAGAAAATCTTCAAGTGTAATCTGCAATCAAGCTACATCAAGTTTACACACTTGAAGACATCAAGCTGCTGCAACAGAATCATTTACTTGATTCAATCTTTCTTTTACAAGAAATCTACTGAAGACAGTGAAGCATCCTTGGGTGTGAAAGACTGTTGTTTGTGGTGTAGCTGGTGAAGAGGCAATCCTACCCTTCAAGGACCAGTGGAAGACTTTGGAGCAACAATCCTACCTGTTCCAAGTGTTCAGTTTGTGAAGCCATAGTTATTGGTGAAGGACAAGCAACTTAGGGATATTTGTAATAGATACATCAAAGATCTCTAGTGAATTACCTCCAACATCACAGGAGAAGAGTGGACTGACAGGATTACACCACCTGGAACCACTATAAAATCTGACTACTTACTTTCTGTATTTATATTCTGCACTTAGTTTGTATAACACATCAATCTACTGAATCACACACCTACACTACTGAGTATCTAATACTTGGTATAATATTTAACAACAAGTAATAAGGCTTAATTTTTGATATTATTCCACTGCACAAATTCAGTAAACTCACAATCGCCAGACTCATCGAGTATCAAAAGAAGTTTGAAGTTCTTGAGTTTGTTAACTCCAAAAGTTCTAAGTGTTAAGTTTATTCACCCCTCATCTAAACTTAACCAAAGCCTTTTCAAGGGACCAACAAATCTTAACCTTCTATGTTTCAGTTCTGTGCTGACTCAGTGTCTTGTGTTTGCTGAGTGAAATGATGAGATGATTATGCAACAAATAAAACAAACATAAATTCATAAAGTAAATCAACACAAGATTTGTTTATGGAAGTTCCGGGTGGTGTAATCCCGTACGTCTCCCCTTCTCTGTGTGTAGGAGGTATCACTAGAATCTTGAGATAAGCTGCTACAAAATCCTAGCACAATGACAAATTCCTTCACGACACCCTAGTTTCACTTTGTCTCACACATAATGAAGAAAGGTAAGATTGCTCCTTCACTCGCAGACACCGATCTTCGGAGATGGAATGGCTCCTTCACCAGCTTACCACTAACACAAACACAGTTCGCAAACCGCACCAACAGCTGTGGCAACCGAGTTGCAACCGTATGAGGAAAGGTGGAGTTGCTCTCCTCAAACTATGCACAACCAACCCTTTTTCACAAAGGTTAGGTTTAGAATTAATCAAGAGATTACTTCAGTGAGTTGTTTGCTTCTTCTGGATCTGGCTTTGTAGCTCCAAGATGCCATCTTTCCTTCTTAATGGGTTATTGGATCTTTCTTTATAATCCTCAATGCTATTCTGTTGGCTTCCCTTTTTCTAGATATGCAATCTGATTTTCTGGATCTGGTCTTTAGATATATGCTTGTGAAGCCCCTTTTCAGATCCTTCTCTTTTTTTTCAAGTGATTCTCTTGAGTATTTATAGAGGCGATGTAACGGTCACTAGCTCTTGTAGCCGTTACATTTGTTGTTTAGCCAACGTTCATATGTATGACCTTTTTTCGTATTGTCAATTCAAATTCAACAAGGCCTTAAATCGCTTTTCTACTCTTCTTCAAAATCGAGTACCTCAGATATTTGACATCCGACTTTAATTGACTAAGTCAGAGTACACCATTCAGTTTCTACTTTTCCTGGTAACTGATAATCTTTGTCCTTAAGATTATTCAGCTTTACATGATCTATAGTTCAGTTTCAGGTCACCACAGACTTGCCTGAATCCTGACTTATAGTCATGACTAAATCAGCTACTAACTGAGTTTGCCCCCTTAGTTCTTCAGTCTTTGATAACTGAGTCTGTGTCCCTCAGTTCTTCAGTCTTCTAGATGAGCCGATTGAGTTTGTGTCCCTCAGCGAGCTTATCTTCTTCAGTTTTCTTATAACTGAGTCTGAACCCTCAGTTCTTCATATGTATACTCAGTTTGCTTGCTGTGACTCAGCTGTTTGCCTAGTTCCTATCTATTACAATGCTTGTCTGAAACAACCTATACAAGGTTCAGACTCTAGATAGAACTTATACATTTTCTCTAGACCATTTCTTGCTTCTTCTTCCATTTTGCACTATAACAGTTAGTTATGACTTCATCATCATGGGTTGTAAGTGATCTTACTAATTACGTGACGAATCATCATCAAAACACAGATATTATTTCCAACATGACCCAACACTATTCCTTCTGTTACCATGAAATGGCATTTTTCTCAGTTAAGTACAAAGTTGGTCTCTTCACATCTCTTCAGCACTCTACTCAAGTTGTCCATGCATTTATCAAAGCTATCTCCAAATACAGAAAAATCATCAATAAAAATCTCTAGAAAGTCCTCCGCCATGTCCGCAAATAATGACATCATATACCTTTGGAATGTTGCTGGTGTATTACAAAGTCCAAAAGGCATTCGATTGTACGCAAAAGTTTCATAAGGGCATGTGAAAGTTGTTTTCTCTCGGTCCTCGGGGGCAATATGGATCTGATAGTAACCAGAATATCCATCTAAGAAACATTAAAAAGCATGACCACTTAATCTTTCTAACATCTGGTCAATGAATGGTAGGGGAAAATGATCTTTTCGAGTTGCGTCATTCAGTTTCCTGAAATAAATGCAAACTCAATGTCCAGTAATTAGCCTCACAGGGATTAACTCATCGAACTCATTCGGTTGGACAGTGAATCCTTCTTTCTTGGGCACCGCATGAATCGGGCTCACCTATTCACTGTCTTCAATTGGGAAAATGATTCCCATTTCCAACATATTTATAATCTCCTCCTTAACAACATCCTTCAATTGTGGCGTCAACCTCCTTTGAGGTTGTGCAACCACTTTCTTCTCGGGGTCTAATGAGATTTTATGCATGCACACCGATGGGCTTATTCCTCGGATATCTACAATCGCCCATCCGAAGGCTCCTTATGCTCTCTCAAGACTTTAAAATTTTCTCCTCCTCTAAAGGTGATAGTAACGATGAAATTATGAGGGGAAGAGTATCATTTCGCAAGTATACATACTTCATGTGAGATGGAAAATGTTTCAACGTTGTTCCTTGGTGGCTCTTCCAACGATGATCTTAACATCTTACCAATCAATTGTAAGTCAAAGAACTTATGCCACGAAGGTCTATGAATTGTTCCTCCTACATCCACAGAAGATATAGGCTCTACTTCTCGCACTTGATCTTTGCTACACCAGGCCAGGTTTGCTCTTTACTTTCTTCATATTCTTTTAGGAGCAAAGTCTCTGCTACTTCAGGGTCTAGTGCCACTTACTGATATAATTCTAAAACAAGCTCGTCTATGGCATCTAGCATGTAACATGCTTCTCCTTCATCTTGTGCATACTTCATTGTTTTCATTACATTGAATACTAATTTGTCCTCATTTACTCTTAGAATTAGCTCACCCTTATAAACATCTATCAATGTTTTACTTGTTGCTAGGAAAGGTCTTCCTAGGATCAGTGGAACGTCTTGGTCAGCTTCCATGTCTAGTATTACAAAGACTACGGGGAATACAAACTTATCAACTTTCACTAGCACATCCTCCACCACTCTATAAGGTTGCTTTATAGACCTATCGGCCAATTGAAGGGTTATAGATGTTTCGTTCAACTCCTTCATGCCTAACTTATGGAAGATGGAGAGCGGCATTAAATTGACACTGGCTCCAAATAACACAATGCTTTGTTTAGGCACACTCCTATAATTGTGCAAGGTATGAGGAAGCTCCCAGGATCTTTACACTTAGGAGGCAGTTTGCGTTGCAAAACTGCTGAGCATTCCTCGTTAAGGCAAATAGTCTCAAGGTCTAACTATTTCCTTTTGGTAGAGACTGCTTCTTTCAAGAATTTTGCGTACTCTGGCATTCCGGCCAGAGCTTTTACCAAAGGTATATTCACTTGCAATTTCTTAAACATCTCTATGAGCTTTTTATAACGAGCATCATCATGATTCGGTTTATATTTCATAGGGGGATATGGTAAAGTAGCAGGATTAATAGTTACAGTTTATGAAGACTTACTGCTGCTCGCTGCCGCTCTTCTTGCTCTATATCTCGTCTGCCTCGTTGAATTTTCAGATGCCCGGTTAATCGGCGTGGTGTCCCGATTTACCGCCCCTATTTTCTCCAGATTCATTGCGTTTTTTGCGACTCTTTCTCGATTCTTCCTGGCGATTGGCATAATCGGTCCAAGTTATTCTTTCCGCTCCCAGTCATAATTGCATTCATGTACTTCGGATTCTTTTCTGTGTTACTTGGCAATCCTCCCGGAGGACATGCTAACACTTGTTCGGTGATCTGCCCCACTTGGTGCGATAGATTCTACACTAAGGCTTTCTGATTGGCCAGTCTTGTATTGTTCTTCTAACAATATGTGGTGACGTTTGCATTCAGGTCAGACATGGATTTTGTGAGTTGATTGACCGTATCGGTCACAGTTGAGCTCATTTTATCCATGGCTGCTTCCCAACCACCTGACTTGTTGAATTGAGGCATGAATCCACCAGTTTGTCTTTGTCTCTCTCCATCTGTAGGATCACTTAGTCGAAAACCAGGGTGGTCGTGAGAACCTGGGCAATATCCGACCCCATAGGGATTTCCTTGCCTCATTAGATCAACTTCTTGAACTTTCTCTACCTTGGCAATGCTATCTTGCATGCCATCTATTTTCTCAATCATTGCCATTAGCTGGCATAAGATCTTCTGAGAAGTATCTTCTCCAAATACGCCTTCAGCTACCTTTGTAGTCTCAATTTGATGCGTTCCCCATTGGCTTGTAAGTGCTATTTGCTACAACTTTTCTTCAGCTTCTTCAGGTGACAGCAACGCAAAACATCTGTTGCTCGATGCATCAAATCTCATTTATTCACTCGGACGCAGTCCGTGATAGAAACTATGCATTCGTATGGGTAGAGTGATATCGTGGTGAGGGCATCTCCTTTGTGCTTCCTTAAATATTTCCCAAGCTTCTTCAAAAGTTTCGGTTTGTTTTTGCTTGAAATTCATGATGTCTTGTCTCATCTATTGTGACTTCCCAGCTGGGCAGTACTTGTTCATAAATTTCTGTAGCAGATCGGTCCAAGTTTGGATCGATCCTGGTGCCAGAGACAATAACCATATCTTCGCTTTGTCTTTCAGAGTGAATGGAAACAAATTCAGCTTAATGTTATCTTCAGGTACTCCTATTAGTTTGACTTTGCTGACTATCTCCAAATGTTAGTGATGTGTACACTAGGATCTTCGTTTGGTACTCCATGGAAGGTAGTGTAATTGGTCACCATCTGTATCATGTTTGGCTTTGGGTGAAAGACCTCAGCTGCATTCTCTGGCTGAACAATTGCTGGCACAAATTGCTCAATCGTTGGCATCGCATAACTATGTAGAGTTCTTCTATCTGCTTGTACCACAACTCCTTCTCCGTTTCCTCTTGCGTTGACACCGTTTTGTCCATTCTGCGCCATGTTGTTTTCTGTATCCTCCAAAGGTGGAATTTCTTCCTCCTTTTCGCTGTGATCTCCTTCGTGTGAACTCACATCGTCCACCACCCTAACAGTATTATCTCGATCTTTCTTTCTATTTTGTCTAGCAAACTTTTCAATCTCTGGTTTGAATCTCTCGAGTTTGGCTGCTGAACTCCATGTAGCATACTACACGACACAAAAAGAAAACAAAAAGTTAGTGACTTGCCTCGGTGGCTGTAACACTCGCCTGGCAGACTCAAAAATACAGACTCTGACTAATGACTCGACGATGAACTTACAGAACCGATTCTGCTCAATCTGGGAGGCTCGATTTACCGCGGTTAACCCCCGATAAATCGGATGCAATTTTTTTTTCCAGATTTAAACATAATGGACTATAAAACTGACTCAACAAAACAGACTCGAATATATACATACACTTAATCTCAAATAAAAAGTATTCTTGACACGAGTACCCGGCAACGGCGCCACAAAATCTTGATCGTGTGCAAAGCAATTACTAGAAATAGGACTATGTCTATCGTAGTAGAGTACTGGTGAGTCAAGGTCGATCCCATAGAGACTCGTAAGAATTCAAATTCTCGAGATTGAGCTTGTCACAAATACAGTCTACGACCAACTATAATATAGGCATAAGTAAAATTGGTGCCACAAACTAACAATACTACGCTAGTTCACACAGAGTAAACAAGAGTTTCTAATGTATTAGTCTAATTATGAGTGATTAGTTATTCCCCCCACACATGCAATAGTCCTCTCCGTTGGTAAATTTTAATTCATTGTCAGCTACGGGTGCAACTCTTAACCCTATCTACTTCCACTGTAAGGACATCAGACAATCTATACGCAACTAACCTCCTTCGTTGGTTGTATTAGTTCATACGCAATAAGTTCTAGAGTTGCCGGTTCAAGGCCGAAAACCTCCCTAAGCAGCTATCGACTATGACTTGCACATTCCCAGGGATCCATCAAGACAATGTCCATTTTAACACTTCACTAACAGTCCTTCATGCTAATTTATGATGACATGCAAATAGTTGATCAGGCTACTAACATGTAAATTAAATATGTCGATCACGTAGCTGGCACCGATTATCATGAACTAGTAATTTACTAAGTATTCAGATTTAGCGATATAGACCATCGCAGATTTGAAGAACGCCATCACTACTTCATGATTTCTTCACCAACGAATTAAATCTATACATACATGGGGTAAAATAAACTAACTACTACATAATTAAACTAAATAAACAATTAGCACATACTAGTAAAATTAAGCAACGACAGATCTTCATCTTGGAAAAGACAGAAAATCATACCCTCGAAGACGAGTGTAGATCTCCCTCGGATCTCTTCCTAGGTGGCGACTCCGTCGTCTCTCCGACCAGAACTCATAAAATAAATAAAATAAAGAACAAAGAACTTTTATTGCATAATAATTGTAAGTTTTGAGGTACAATGAACTGAAAAGTGGACACACTCAGTTTTGAGGCGATGCCAATTATTTATAGCTAAATAAACCGACTTAGAAACACCTAGAACTACCCCTCAGCCAAGAAAATACGTTTCAGAATATTTTGGAACCTCGGTAAACCGGCGGCATACCCCGATTAATCGAGGGTATTTTCATCTTTTTGTTTCTACCGACTTAACTTGGAAGGTTCTGGAATACCCTAGGCCCAATCCTTTCGTTCAGTCCACTCCAGATTTTTCCACAATGCTCAGCCCAATATCTCGTTTCCTGAAAATAATCAAATAATGCACGAAATAATATCGAAATAGGGAAAATAAATGTTAAGTGCAGATTACTCGACTCACGAACCCGACATATGATATTCAACTCAAATGGTTCATAATTATAGGTCGAAACAACTATTTTAGCTCATAATGGACAAAATGTTGATGTCGTAGGATAGACTATTTTAAGTGTCATCAGTCCTTTGATTAGTACTCGGTCCCCGAGTCCGCCCGGCTTGATTAAGGCTTCATGTTATTTTCCTGAGTCTGAAAGCAAGAAGAGCGAGAATGCACACTGATAAGTTAAGGTTGTGAGGTCGCTATAACTTGATTCTTTTCATGAATGAACTATCACAAAAGATTTCTCACACGACACAGTGATGCATTGATGGGTAATGATTAATGGGGAGCCTATGAATTGTTGATTGACATGTGTTTTGATTGAAATCTTTATTGAACATGTGGTAGTTGATGGGCATTGCTCTTGGAGGTACATTCCACATTGATACTCTGCTCGAGGGAGAGCAAAAGGCTTGTTGGGGGGGGGGGGGGGTAGTTGATGACGCTTAAAATGATACATCTCACGGCATCAACATTTCACTCATTCTAAGCTAAAATTAATTGTTTTCGGCCATTATATGAACTATTTGTGTTGAATGATCTATGTCGGATTCAGGAGTCGAGTATTTGGTATTTACGATTATTATTCCCAGAATTAGTTTATTTCGTGTATTATTTGACCACTTTCAGGAAACGAGATTTGGGCCAAGTGATGAGACGGATTCTTGAGAGGACTGGATAAAAAGATTAGGCCTAGGGCTTTCCAGAACCTTCCAAGCTAAGTCAGCAAAGAGAAAATTACAATTTTTCCCTCGTAATAGCGAAGACCACCGCCATAAATTCGATCATCCTAGAAGCTTCGGGAAACACATTTTCTTGGACGAGGGGTAGTTTTTAGGCTAGCTAAGTCAGTGTATTCAGCTATAAATAAGAGGCACCAACCTCAGTTGTAAAGGGTGATATTAAGTACAATTTTCTTAAGACAGATATACTATGCAATAAAAGTCTTTATTTTCTATGAATTCTGGTCAAGAATCTGACGGATTCGCCTTCTAGGGAGAGTTCTGTGGAGGATCTATGCTCGGCATCGATGGTATGATTTTCCGGATTTTTCTAGATGTAGATCTATTGTTTTCCTTTGTGATTAATATGGTTTGATTGTTATTATTAGTTTTGCTTTATAGTAGTTAGTTTATTTACCCCATATGTGTATAGATCTGAATCGTTGGTGAAGAAATCATGAACCAGTGGTTGCGTTCTTCAGATATGCGATGTCCTTTATCGTTAGATTTGAATACCCAGTAAATCCTAATTCATGATAATCGGCGCCAGCTATGTCTGATCGACAAATTTAATTTACATGTTTTTAGCCTGATCAACTATTTGCATGTTTTTGTAAATTAGCATGGACTTACAAGGTGAAGTGTTAATTAGTAAATAGTCTTGATCGATCTTTAGGAATGTGTCAGTCATTCCACGATGGCTGCTTAGGGATGTTCTCAGTCTTGAGCCGGCTATCGCTAGATATTATTGCATATGGATTAATACGACCAATGAAAGAGGTTAATTGCATATAGGCACTTACTGTTTGTCCAATGGAAGTAGCGTAATTTTAGGGGTTAGTACCCGTAGCTGTTAAAGATCTAAAATTCACCATGGGGTAGATCAATGCATAGATAGGGGGAAATAAGTAATAACTCATAGTTATAACTAATACATTTGAAACTCATAGATTTGCGTTTGTGTTTGCTCCTGTGCATCATTGTCACCACTGCACCATTGTTGGTCGTTGACCGTTGTAATTGTTCTCAATCTTGATTAATTCGTGTCTTACGATTCTCTATGGATTCGATTCTTGCTATACCGTTCACTATACTGATGACGCTTAAAATGATACACCTTACGGCATCAACATTTCACCCATTCTAAGCTAAAATTAGTTGTTTTCGAGCACTTGTGTGAACCCTTTGAGTCAAATGTCATATATCGGGTTCAAGAGTCCAGTATTTTGCATTTCATGTTATTATTCCCATAATTGATATTATTTTGTGTGTTATTGGACTATTTTCAGGTATCAAGATTTGGGCTAAGTGTTGAGACGGACTCTGATCGACAGATTTAATTTACATGTTAGTAGTCTGATCAACTATTTGCATGTTATCGTAAATTAGCATGAAGGACTTACAACGTAAAGTGGTAATTAGGACATGGTCTTGATCGATCCTTAGGAACATGCCAGTCAATCCATGATGGCTGATTAGGGGGGTCCTCAGCCTTGAGTCGGCTATTCCTACATCTTATTACGTGTGAATTAATACAACCAACAAAGGAGGTTAATTGCACATAGGCACCTATTGTCCGTCCCATGGAAGTAGCGTAACATTAGGGGATAGGACCTGTAGCTGTTAAAGATTTAAAATTCACCACGTGGTAGATCAATTCATAGATTGGGGAAACAACTAATAACTCATAGTTAGAACTCATACATTGAAACTCATAGTATTGTGTTGCATATATGATCTTGTGATTGATTGTCACCATTATTCTTCCGAACTATTGTTGGTCATTGACCATTGTAATTGTTTTCAATCTTGATTAATTTGTGTCTTAAGAGTCTCTGTGGATTCGACCCTTGATATGCCGTTTACTATACTGCGATACATCTAGTACTATTTCTAGTAATTCATGATTGCACCTCACGCGACATCATGGTTTTTTTGGCACCGTTGCTGGGGACTCGTGTCTAAAATACTTGTTAATTTAAAATTTTGTATATATATTTTCATTCCTGTAAATTATTTCATTTTCTGTTTATTGAGTCCGTTTTGCAGTCTGTAATTATTTGAGTCATAATAGTGCCTATTATGTTATTCTAGAAATTCACCAAAATTGCGAGAAGCCCTACCGCAATTGCGAGCTCTTCCAGAATTTACAAGATCATTTCTTTTCGGTCAGAGTCGTGTCAGTATTCAGAGTCTGTATATTTTTTAGTCTTCCAGACGAGTGTAACAGCCGCCGAGGCAAGTAACTAACTTTTTCTTTCTTTTGTGTCATTGCAGTATTCTACACGGAATGCAGCAGCCAAGCTCGAGTGATTCATACCTGAAATAGAGAAGTTTTCTAAGAAGAAACTAAAGGAAGCACGAGAAAGGACTGAAAGGTTGGCGGACAACGTGAGTTCGCACGGAGGAGATCAAAGTGAGAAAGAAGATGAGATACCAGATTTGGAGGATACTGATGAAATGATGGCATATAGGAATGGAATAAATAGAAGAGATGGAGGGGTAGATGGAGAAAACGGTGCCAATGGAGGAAGAAATAGAGCAATGCAGATAGGAGAACATTACTGAGCTATGCTCTTCCAATGATTGAGCAATTTGTATCAACGATTGTTCAGCCAGAGAATGCGGCTGAGATTTTTCACCCGAAGCCTAATGTGATTCAAATGGTGACCAATTACACTACCTTTCACGGGATGACAAATGAAGATCCAAGTGTGCATGTCAGCCACTTTCTGGAGATAATCAGCACGGTAAGGCCAGCAGGAGTACCAGAGGATAATATCAAGCTGAAGATGTTTCCTTTCACATGAAAAGATAAAGCGAAGCAATGGCTTTTGTCTCTAACAACAGGTTCTCCTGCAGAAATTCATGAATAAGTACTGTCCACCTAGGAAGTCACTTCAAATGAGGCAAGAGATTATGAATTTCAAGCAGAAACCGACTGAAATGTTTGAAGAGGCTTGGGATAGATTCAAGGAAGCACAACAGAGATGCCAACATCATGACATCACTTTGCTAGTGAGGATGCATGATTTTTACCATGGGTTGTAGCCAAGTGAGAAGATGAGAGTAGATGTGTCAAGAAATGGGAGTTTTGTGTTGTTGTCACCTGATGAGGCAGTAGAAAAATTGGAAAAGATAGTTGTTAAAAGTCACTGGGGAACACATGAAGTTGAAACCGCAGGATCAGCTGAAGGCGTATTTGGAGAGGGTACCTCTCAACAGATCTTATACCAGCTGTTAGTGATGAATGAGAAGATGAATGGCATGCAAGACCGCATTGCCAAAGTGGAGAAAGTTCAAGGGGTAGAAGCAACCAACACCGTGGACGTGAATTACTTAAGAAGGCAATGAAATCCTTTTGGGGGCGGATATCGCCCAGGTTCTCACGACATTCGTGGTTTCATATAAAGTGATCTTAATGGTGGCGAGAGACCAAAGCAAACTGGTGGTTTCATTCCTCAATCAAATAGTTCTGGTGGTTGGGAAGCAACTATGGACAAGATGAGATGAACCGTGACCAATATGGTCAATCAACTGACTAAGTCCATGAGCAAGCTTAGCGCTAATTTCACATAGTATTGTCAGAAAAATGATGCAAGACTGACAAAAGAAGAAGCTTTAGTGCCAAATTTGTCGCACCAAGTGGGACAAATAGCCGAACAGGTGTCAGCACATCCTCCGGGATGATTGCCAAGTAATACCGAGATGAATCCGAAGGACGTGAATAAAATTATGAAAAGAAGCAAAAAATAATTACCTAGACCGGTCATGCCAGATATCCAGAAGAAGCAGAGAGAAATCAGAGTTTGAATGCAGCAGAATCATGAGATACAGGGGAGCCTCAATTGCGAGATGGTATCCCCGTAATTGCGAGTATCTGTGGATTCAGCAGACGATCAGGGAAAGCAACAGCAGACAACTGGTAAGTCTTCGAGACCTATAACTATTAATCTTGCATCTTTGCCCAATCCCTTCATAAATCTAAACTGAATCATGATGATAATCATTATAAAAAGTTTATAGAAATGTTTAAGAAGTTGCAAGTTAACATCCCCTTAGTAGAAGCTCTGGCAGGAATGCCAGAGTATGCCAAATTTCTGAAGGAAGCTGTCTCTACTAAGAGGAAGTTGTTGGATCTTGAGACTATTTTATTCACAGAGGAATGCTCAAAAGTTTTGCAACGCAAATAGCCACTTAAGTGAAAAGATCCTGGGAGCTTCATCATACCTTGTACAAATGGAGGAGTATGCCTGAACAAATCCTTATGCGATTTTGGAGCCAGTGTCAATCTGATGCCACTGTCTATTTTCCATAAGCTTTAGTTGGCAGACAGATCTATGAAGCAACCTTGTGTATTGTGGAGGACGTTCTGGTGAAAGTTGATAAGTTTGTGCTTCTTGTAGACTTTGTGGTGTTGGACAAGGAAGCCAATAGTGATATGTCAGTTATCCTAGGAAGACCTTTCCTGGAGTTTAGTAGGACCTTGATAAATTTCCATAAAAGAGAACTGATAGTGAGAGTGAATGAAGATAGTGCCGTCTTCAATGTGCTGAAGACAATGGGTTATGCAAATTATGAAGGAGAAGCATGCTACATGCTAGATGCCATTGATGATCTTGTCTTAAAATTCCAACAGCAAGTGGCACTTGACTATGAAGTAGTAAAGACTTTGCTTTTGATAGAAGAAGAAAGTGATGAGGAACATGGCCCGGATACAGTGAAGGTCAAGTACTAGAAGCAGAGCCTGTATACTCTGTGGATATAGTTCTTTGATCTATAATTGACTGGTAAGTTATTGAAATCATCGTCTGAGGAGCCATCAAAGAATTTAACGTTGAAACCTTTGCCATCTCACATGAAGTACGTGTTGTTACAAGATGATACTCTCCCCCTTATAATTTCATCGTCATTATCACTCTTAGAGGAGGAGAAACTGTTGAGAGTACTGAGGGGGAATAAGGGAGCCTTTGAGTGGATCATTGCAGATATTCGAGGGATAAGCCCACCAGTGTATATTTATAAGATCTCTATAGATCTGGAGAAGAAAGTAGTGGCTCAACCACAGAGAAGGTTGACGCCTCAATTGAAGGATGTAGTGAAAGAAGAGATAATCAAGATGTTATAAATGAGAATCATTTTCCCAATTACAGATAGTGAGTGGGTGAACCCAATTCATGTGGTGCCCAAGAAAGGAGGACTCACTATACAACCAAATGAATTCTATGCGTTGATCCCTGTGAGGTTGATTACTGGACGTCGAGTTTGCATTGACTTTAGGAAACTAAACGATTCAAATCGTAAAGATCATTTTACCCTACCATTTATTGATAAGATGTTAGAGATATTGAGCGGTCATGCTTTTCATTGTTTTCTAGATGGTAACTATGGTTATTACCAGATACACACTGCCCTTGAGGACCGCGAGAAGACTACCTTCACATGTCTCTATGGAACATTCGCTTATAACCGCATGCCCTTTGGACTCTACAATGCACCAGAAACATTCCAAATATGCGTGATGTCACTTTTTGCAGACATGGTGGAAGATTTTTAGGAGATTTTTATGGATGATTTTTCAGTCTTTGGAGATAATTATGATGAGTGCTTGGATAATTTGAGTAAGGTGCTTAAACGATGTGAAGAAACCAATCTTGTGCTTAATTGGGAGAAGTGCCATTTTATGGTCACTGAAGGAATTGTGTTGGGTCACAAGATATCAAAGAAAGGAATGGAAGTGGATAAGGCAAAAATTGAGGTCATTGAGAACTTACAACCTCTGTTGGACTTATTTCTATGTTTTGATGATGAGTGCCAGACTAGCTGTTATAGTGCAAAGGCAAAAAGATGTCTAGATCAAATGTATAGGTTTATTAGAGTTTGATTTATAAATAGGTTTGATCAAACAAGCACTGTAATGGTCAGCTGATTCATATCAGCAGACTGGTCAATATCAGTAGGGTAGTTAGGTCAGTAGACTTTTCTGGAACCTGCTGAAGACTGAAGGCTGAGGGCTCAAACTCAGTTACAGAAGGCTAAGGGATCAAACTTAGTAATTAAAGTCAAGGATATGGAATCAGAATTTAGGCAAGTCTGTGATGACCTAAACTGATTACATATACCTTGTGTACAAGGTCTAAGTTCCATAAGTTGGATGATGTTTGGAACTTGGTTATATTTAAAAAGGTGTAATCTAACTTCACAAGTAAAAGTTAGATAAAAGAAATCAGCTGCATTATATTTTTTACACACAAAGAAATCATTTCAATAGATCGATAGGTATTACAGCAGACTGATGAACCTGCTGATAATATACCTCGGTTAATTCAAGATTACATTTGAAGATTACATGGAAAATGACAGCTAACAACCTCTGACTTATCAAACAAATCAGTGGTTGAGATTAAAAGAACGTTAGGATGATTGATTTTTATCCAATGGTTATAAGTCAAAGGTGTGACAGATTTGCCTTGTAAAAAGGAATTCGGCGAATGTCATCCCATGAATAGTGATGAGAAAGCAAATCGGATGGGACAAAAACCAGGAACGGTTACATTTGAATTTCAAATACAAGTCACATGCAATCCTACCTATAAATAGAGGATTTCCAACTCAGAAAAATGAGGATGATTGATGAACTTTAAGAGAAAATATAAGAGACTTTTCTGAGCTGAAAAACACCCTGCAGAACCTGCTGAACTTAAAGCTACTGATCCAGAAAGATTCTTCAAGTGTATTTTGTATTCAAGCTACATCAAGTATACACACTTGGAGACTGCAAGCTGCTGATTATATCATCCTAATCAAGCTGCTGCAACTGAATCATTTATTCGATTCAATCTTTATTTTATAAAGAACCTGCTGAAAGACAGTGAAAGCACGCTTGTATGAAAGATTGTTGTTTATGGTGGAGTGGTGAAGAGGCAATCCTACCCTTCAAGGACCAAAGTGGAAGACTCAGAGCGACAATCCTACCTGCTCCTGGCCAGTTTGTGAAGCCATAGTCATTGGTGAAGGACAAGCAACCTTAGGAATCTATGTAATAAAGAACATCAAAGATCTCTAGTGAATTACCTCCAACATCACAGGAGAAGAGTGGACTGACAGGATTACACCACCTGGAACCACTATAAAATCTGCCTACTTACTTTCTGCATTTAGTTTATTATACACATCAATCTACTGAATCTAGCAACTGAAATCACACACATACACTACTGAGTATCTAATACTTAGTATCATATTTTACAACAAGTAATAAGGCTTAATTTTGATATAATTCCACTGCACAAATTCAGTAAACAAAGCGTCGAGAGACTCTTGTTTATCGGCCAGCTCACGAGGTATCAAAGCAGACTATTGAAGTATCAAAGAAGTCTTTGAAGTTCTTGAATTAGTTAACTCCAAAAGTTTTAAGTGTTAAGTTTATTCACCCCCCCTCTAAACATAACCAAAGCCTTTTCAAGGGACCAACAACCTCCAACAAACTTAAAGACGTTGCGAGCCTTTCTTGGCCACGCATTATTTTATAAGAGGTTCATTAAAGATTTTTCCAAGACCTCTAGACCTTTGACAGAATTGCTTGCAAAGGATGTGCCCTTCATGTTTGTAGAAGAGTGAAAGAAGGCTTTTAACATATTGAAGCAAATGTTGATAACAACCCCAATTCTGGTAGCCCAAATCAGAACCAACCTTTCGAGCTAATGTGTGATGCCAATGATACGGAAGTTGGAGTAGCCTTAGGACAACGAGTGGATAAAATCTTTAAACCGATCTATTACCCCAGTCATACCCTCAACAGTACCCAAAGGAACTATGCGAGCATGAAGAAAGAACTTTTAGCTGTGATCTTTTCATTTGACAAGTGTAGGTCTTATCTCAAAGGATCTAAAGTCACGATTTTCACTGACCATGTAGCTTTGAAGTATCTACTAACTAAGCGAGACTCCAAGCCAAGATTGCTGAGATGGATTCTACTCTTACAAGAGTTTGATGTGGAAATCAAACAGAAGAAAGGGTCTGAGAACCAGGTGGCTGATCGCCTGTCAAGGTTAACAACGACGGAAGATGAGCAACCTACATAGATTAAGGAGTGCTTTCTAGATGAACAACTTTTTTCCGTCTCAGTAGTAGCTCCAGTTGAATCTCGGCCCCGACAAGTTACATCAAGAGTGGGAAAGGTATACCCTTGCTTTGCAAACATAGTGAATTATCTTGCAAGAAGATACCTACCACCAAAATCACAATCAATGATAGGAAAAGATTCTTTAATGAGTTGAAGCACTATTATTGGGACGATCCCTACCTATACAATATGTGCCCTGATAACATTCTTATGAAATGCGTCCATGATGATGAGATCCATAGTATTATAGAACAATGACATTCGAGAGAAGTTGGCGGCCACTATGGCCCATACAAGACAAATGCAAAGGAACTGCAGTGTGTATTTTACTGGCTATCGATTTATAAATCTGTTTATGAATCGACACGAGCCTGTCATTCAAGCCAAATGACTGGAAACATTTCTAAGCGGAACGAGATGCCACTGCGTTGTATCCTTGAGGTGGAGCTATTTGATGTATGGAGAATTGATTTCATTGGACCTTTTACATCGTCAAAGTCAAATCGGTACATCATGGTAGCAGTCGACTATGTTTTTAAATAGGTAGAGGCAGTGGACTTACCTACAAACGATGCCAGGGTAGTCCTGAGATTTCTTAAGAAGAACATTTTGATGAGGTTCGGGGTGCCATGAGTCATAATCAGTGATGGAGGGTGCCATTTTTGCAACTGTTTGTTTGAAAATTTGATGTTGAGATATGGAGTTAGACATAAGATTGCGACAGCTTATCACCCTCAGACAAGTGAACAAGTCGAGGTGATAATCAGGGAGATCAAGCGGATATTAAAAAAGACGGTTAATCCGAGGAGAAAAGATTGGTCCCTGAAATTAGATGATGCTCTCTGGGCTTATAGAATTGCCTATAGGACCACAATTGGGATGTCTCCATACATGATATTCTTTGGGAAAGCTTGCCATTTACCGGTTGAGCTAGAGCATCGTGCCCTATGGGCTGCTCGGTTCTTAAATATGGATGAAAGTTTAGCCGGTCAGAAGAGATTGTTAGAATTGAACAAATTGGAAGAGTTTTGAATGCAGGCATATGAAAATGCAAGATTAAGAACTAAGCGCCAGCATGAGATGAGGATTCTGAACCGCACCTTCAAAGTTGGAGATAAGGTGCTGGTGTACAATTCGTGTTTTTGCCTCTTTTATGGAAAGTTGAAGTCAAGATGGTTTGGATCATATGTTGTCATTAAGGTCTTTGATTCCGGTACATATGAAGTACGAGATGAACGCTCTGGAGAGGTATACACTGTTAATGGCCATAGGCTGAAGCATTATATCGAGTGTAGTTATAACTGGAATTAGAAGTCTTTATGTTGAATGACCCGTATTACGAGTGGATGATACCTATGAGTACAATTGAGCTGATGACTATATACTCAGAACTATTTCTAAACCCTTATCTACTTTGATTTTGATTATTTTTGTTTGAGTCAATAAAGTAGCATGACAATCGAGAAGTTTTTCATCACATATACCTTAAGCCTTCTGACTTTAGATATATGTGGTTTTTTCCTTAGCGATTCTCATGTGATGCCCTCGTAAAAGTTTTTGTGTGTTGCTTAGGTCAATAAAGAATAAAGTGGCTTAAATTGTTTTTTGCGCATTCCTTAGGTATGCCCAATTACCACCACCTTATTTTCTTATTTCCCTTCACATGTCACTCGCAGTTTTTGGAGATGTTTGAAATACATGATAATGCATGGATGATGGATAGCCTGGGAACTGATGCACGACAGCCACGTTCCATGATTTATTGATACACTTGGATGACGGATTCCAATGCTAAGCACCTTCTCTATTTTTCCTTTTTATAGTCATTGGGGACAATGCCTAATATAAGTGGGGGGTACAGGAGGTCTTAGCTTGTAATTGAAAAAGGGGAGTAATTTTGAAAATTTCACACTATTTTAACTTGTCTATTGAATGTCCTGAGTAAGGAATCAGTAGAAAATGCGGCCAAGAATGATTTAAAGTTGGCTATAGCATATTCAATTCAGCATGAATGAATGAGCATGTGCTATGTCACATAATCTGAGTGATAAGTATTTGGATGAGATGAAGATTTATCTCAGACTGTGAATCGCTATTTATCGGTGGATATACTTTAACTGGTTGTTTTAGGATGATCGTAGCAATCATGAATGTCTCAAAATGGTAAAACCTGACAAAAACGGGCTTGTGTGAGAGTGAGGAAAAGAAAAACCAGAGAGAAAAACTGCCAAAAGAAATTTCAAAAGAAAAATTCAAAAATGAGAAAAGAATAAAGGCGAGAGGGAAGAAAATTCGAAGCGTAAGACGCACGACCCTCGCATAAAATTAAAAACAAACGGGGACCTTTGAGTAGTACTTGGTCCCCGAGTCCGCCTGACCTGATTAAGGTTTCATGTTGTTTCCCTGAGTCTGAAAGCGAGAAGAGCGAGTATGCACTCTGATAAGTTAAGGATGTAGGGTCGCTATAACTTGATTCTTTTCATGAATGCATTATCACAAAAGATCTATCACACGACACGTTGATGCATTGGTAGGTATTGATTAATGGGGAGCTTATGGATTGTTGCTTGACGTATGTTTTACCTGAATTCTTTATTGAACATGTGGTAATTAATGAGGATTGCTTTTGGAGGTACATTCCGCCTTGATACTCTGCTCGAGGACGAGCAAAAGACTAGTGGGGGTAGTTGATGACGCTTAAAATGATACACATCACGGAATCAACATTTCACCTATTGTAAGCTAAAATTAGTTGTTTTCGACCAATTATATGAACCATTTAAGTCGAATGTCATATGTCGGGTTCATGAGTCTAGTATTTTGCATTTCGTGTTATTATTCCCAGAATTTGTATTATTTCATGTGTTATTGGACTATTTTCAGGTAACGAGATTTGGGGGGACTGTTGAGACAGATTATAGAGTGGACTGGATATATAAAGAATCAGGTCAAGGGTGTTCCAGAACATTACCTTACGTTGGTATTGTGAGAAAAGTATGAAAATGCCCCCGTAATTGTGAGGAGGGCCGCCGCTAATTTGAGCATCCGATAAGCTTCAGGAAACGTGTTTTCTTGGACGAGGTGTAGTTTTTAGAGGCTAGCTAAGTCAGTTATTTCACTATAAATAAGAGGCACCAGCCTTAGTTGTAAAGTGTGACATTGAGTACAGTTTCTCCAAGACAAATATACAATGCAATAAAAGTTCTTTTATTCTTTTCCTTTAGTTGTTTATATTCTATGAGTTCTAGTCACGGATCCGACGGATTCGCCTTCTAGGGAGAGATATGTGGAGGATTTTCATTCAGCATCGAGGGTATGATTCTATGTCTTTTTCTAGATGTAGATCTGTCGTTGTTCTTATGTGATTAGTATGTATTGATTGTTTAATTTAGTTCTGCTATGTAGTAGTTACTTTATCTACCCCATTTGTGTATATATATGAATCGTTGGTGAAGAATCGTGGAATAGTGGTTGCGCTCTCCCACAAGTGAGACGGTCTTTATCGCAATTGTGAGATACCTAGTAAACCCTAATTCACGATAATCGGCACCAGCTACATCTGATTGACAAATTTAATTTACATGTTAGTAGTCTGATCAACTATTTGCATGTTATCGTAAATTAGCATGAAGGACTTCCAAGGTGAAGTGATAATTAGGACATGGTCTTGATTGATCATTAGGAACGTGCCAGTCAATCCACGATGGCTGCTTAAGGAGGTCCTCGGTCTTGAGCCTGCTATTCCTAGATCTTATTGCGTGTGAATTAATACAACCAACGAAAGAGGTTAATTGCATATAGGCACCTACTGTCCGTCCTATGGAAGTAGCATAATATTAAGGGATAGCACATGTGGTTGTTAAAGGTCTAAAATTCTCCATGGGGAAAAACAACTCATAACTCATAGTTAGAACTAATACATTGAAACTCATAGTATTGTGTTGCATATATGATCTTGTGATTGATTTTCACCATTATTCTTCCACACCGTTTTCGGTCATTGACCGTTGTAATTGTTTTCAATATTTTTAAATTTGTGTCTTACGAGTCTATGTGGATTCGACCCTTGCTACTTCGTTCTGTGATAGATCTACTACTATTTCTAGTAGTTCGTGATTGCACCGCCACGACGCTTCTTGTACTGCGATAGATCTAGTACTATTGCTAGTAGTTCATGATTGCACCACCACGATGCATCAAATATAACATCTCACTACATTCACAACAACAAATAAACAATCATGGAAACTCAAAATGACTCTGTTTAGAATTCAATCACAATTCATGTATACTACATTCACATAATTACAATCAGAAACATCAAATTAACATAAAATTAATAGATATACTCATTCCAAATCAAATTACACTTTATATACTCCAATAATAATTCAACATGATGATCATATATTCAACATAATAATCATATTCACTGCATCTGAGATATCACAGCAATATAACTGAGTATGACATGTATTCACTGCATTATAAGATTCAAAAACACAAATAATTGACTACAAATCACTAATATATCACTGAATAGTCACTGCATAAACACATAAACACTCATTCAAAACTCAAATTGCAATCATTAAAACACAGAAAAACTCATATCTCAGTGAAAATCAATCAATTTTGAATTCTACAAATAATGCATACTGCAATCACTAAATTACAATCACAAACATCAAATTAACATCCAACTGCACAATTATGCATAATTAAAGCAAAGTAAATAGCAAATCTCGAAAATTACCAGAAAAATGAAGGAATTAGATAATGCAACAAAAATACGATGCAACGACGATTTATGAAGCTGTGAATGACGAATCCGGCGAATCGAAGCAACCGACGATGAATCACGAACATAATCGAAGAGAAGAGAGGATTGGAGAACATAATCGAAGCAAATCTCAGCCTAAATGCAACAGAAAAAATGAAATGGATATTATGTTTGGTTGACTATAGATACGCCGAAAATAAATACACTAAATGCACTAAAGGGCAAAATTGGAAAATAAATGAAATGTGTCCTTATAAATGATTTTTTTGGGTGTCCAAAGTGCCTAATTAAGTCTCAAATCAGATGTGTTAAACAAATATCCATATTTTTAATTGTATTTTTGGGGATAGGGACTTTGATGCTAATGCTCTTATCCATTGGTCTAATTCACCGTGCTCATCTCATGGATATTTTTTCTTTTTACCTTGTCTTGTTTGCCGCCTCAACGCATTCCCTTCTTTCCCGGCATCGTCCCACGCAGAAAGAAAGAGTGCAGAGCCCCGGCCTGACCTGTAGGTCCGCTAACATTAAACGAGGCATTGAACCTGAATTGGCTAACTGAATATCGTGCATTTTATTTCAAATATCTAAAAACACATGATCATAAAATGAGACATATATTAAGTCTATTACAATTGGTTGTATACATAAATTGGAGGATATAGTGGGGTACCGAAAATTTCCTATTAGGCAATGACGAAGCAAAATTCATCGGGTATAAAATATGGGCCCTTTGATCTAGTGATAACTGGGTGAAGATGATTAATCAAGAGAAGATATGAAAGTGAGGAGGAGTTTTCTTGGGGGTGATTTAGACTGAGCCTGGGAATTTCTCCAGGGTGTCTATGTATCCAATGTGCATGTTGGAATCAAGTATGCCGTAATTCTTTATGGTTGTTTATATGAGAGGCGATTGTGCCCTAGGCCTGCGTGGGCCGTGCCCAATGTGGACTTTTTTTTGTGTTATTCAAGTTAGAGATAATTCCAGGATTATCCCTTGATTTTAGGAGATAACTGAGATATTCGTATTCAATGATAAATATCAGAGCCTTAAAGGCTTGAGATTATGTTAGAGACATTTTATTGGTTTGATGATGGTCATACTAGCTGTTATATAGTAAGCCTGAAATAAGTCTAAAAATATCAGTAATGTTTTTATAGGCTTTACTTAGAAGTCTGACATGTTGTATAAATTCAGTCAGACAAGCACTGTAATAGACTGGTAGGACGGCCCAGTAAAATCATTAGAGCAGCTCAGTAAAGACAGCCAAGGAACCAGCTCAGTGTAGTGAGGACCTATGGACTGACTTACAACCAGGGAAGTCTGTGATGACCTTGGGTAAGTCTAAGACTTTTTACAAGTAATGGAATCTATTTTTTCAATATGGTGTACACTGATCTCACCCAAATCAAGGATCAGTGAAGAACAAGGAGCAGTGAAGGGTTTGTCTGAGAAGGAATTGCACCCCTTGTGATAGCTACTGAAGGATTTTTTTCAAGGAGCAGTGTTGAAGACCTAGTCACTGAAGCTTTTGTAGCCAGGGAGTGATAGTCTTGGAGATTGTGAAGCTTGTGTATCCAAGGACAATCATACTATTGTATTGGTGAAAGACAATAGTGAATTCCTCCGATCATCACAAAAGAAGAGTTGATTAAAGGATTACACCACCCTAAACCACTATAACCTTTGTGTTCATTTACTTACTGCACTTTACTTTACAACATATCTTTAATCCATTTTTATATATACTCTGTGTGTGTTTAATATACTTTGAAACAACTTTTAAGAAGTGATTTATCTGCCCAAAAGCTTTTAAAAAAGAAAAGTTTTGAAACTCCAATATAGTCATTCACCCCCTCCGACTATATTCACACCTTCTTTAGGACCAACAATTGGTATTGGAGTAAGCGTTCTATTATCGAACTTATTCGGATCGATTTACGGTAACAAGGAGATCACATACTTTCAAAGTAGTTTTCAAATCATGTTTTATTCATATACACTGTTTATGCGTGACTATGGACTCTTCAAATTACATGTCTAAAGTACCTGTATCCAATGTCAATAATTTTGATGAATATAAAATAAGAATGTTATCTCATCTTGTAGCAACTCATGAAGAGATGCTGGATGTTATCAATGATGGCCCACTCAAGATCATGGTTGTGATATCCACAGGTGCAGATCAAGGAAAAGAAATAGAAAAGACTAAGAAGGATTGGACCAAAGATGATAGAAGAAGAGCAAATCTCGATTTTGTTGCAAAAGATATGATCTTGAAGACTCTGGATAGTAATATGTTAATGAGGATCAAAGACTGCAAAACAGCAAATGAGATGTGGGACAAATTGGCACTTATCATTGAAGGATGAGAGGCAGTCAAAGAAAACAAATTATCTGTTGCTAAACAAAAATTTGAGAATTTCAAAATGAAGACTAGTGAATCCATTGATCAAATGGATAACAGATTCTCAAGCATCATCAGCAAACTATAGCAACTGGGACATACATATCCACAGAAAGAAGTTTTTCTGAAAATCTTGAGAGGTCTACCTGAAAGATGGAAGATCATCACATCAGTACTCAAAGGCACAATAGATCTTACTGACACATTAACACTGATGTCTCAATTAAAAGCTTATGAATTTGAGTTAAACAGTGAAGACAGTGTACCAGCTATGCCACATAAAGCCAGTGCACTAGCTGCACCCAGCAAAGCAAAATAGCTGACTCAACCAACAAAGAGACTCAAGAACTAAAGGGCAAATTGCTTTACTGATCAAACATTTTGACAGATTCAAGAAGAAGCAGTATAAAGGAAGTTCTTCATCAAACAAGAAGTCAAATTCAAGCAAAGACATAAAGAAAAAAGATGATGAATACATATGCTTCAATTGCAAAAAGAAAGGACACTTCAAGGCTGACTATCTTGAAGAAAAAGTCAATGATGTAGAAAAGAAGAGATAAAATTCGTCGGACAAAAGGAAGAGCAAGAAAGCATTAAAGGCTGAAACCAGCAGTGACAGTGATGCAGCAGAATCATCTGACAATGATTCAGATGATCGTGAAGGCACCACCTCAGACAATGACAAAGCATTTCTATGTCTAATGGCTAAAGAAATTGAAGAAACAGAGGTACTATCTAGTTCATACTCTTCAAATGCATCCACATCTGACACTACACAATCTTCTATTTCTCCATTAGATTCTGCAAGTCTAATTCAAAATCTCATGAATAGATTTGAATAAATTCAATCAAATCATGAAATTCTTTAACAAGAATGTGAGAATCTGAGTGAGAAAAATAAAAGATTAAAGAAAGAAGTGGATGAACTAAAAGCTGAATCAACTGGCAAGGAAGTACACATAGATGATCAACAAGCAACAAATGATCACTCATCTGGTGCTGACAGACCAACTAAGAAAACCTCCCTACAGCTAAGGCCACTAGTGCACCACTTGATGCACCATGTTACAAACCGCTAAAAAGGTTTGGATACAGATCTGGTCTTGGCTACAATAGTCATGTTCAGAAAGGAAACAATGGACAACACAAATCTGAACCTAGGACCAACACTGGACCTAAATTCAGAAAAGGACAGACCATAGTTTCAACTACTCATCCTGCACCAGTGAAGTCAAAAACCAGTGCAGTGAAACAACATAATAAATCATCTTAACAGCCTACTAAGGGCAAAGGCATACTGAAAAGTAAAGACATACTTTACCCTTCAGAAGATGATTGGAAGGTTCCACCTCCAAAATACAAAAGAAAACCATTTCATATAAATCCAAATGTATTTGGGAAAATCCAGAAGTGGCATGGTCCTGGATACAAGAATCAATGTGAAAACAAACCTTCTACTATGATTTGGAGAGTGAAACAGGATTCCAAGAGACCGAAAAGTAGAGAAATGTATCAAAATACTTTTAGTAAACCTATTAGAAGCTATTCTGCCATGCCTTATACATATGAGGTTGATACCTTCAACCCTCCAAGAAGAAAATCTTTTGGATATACACTTGGAGTAAAAGGCATGACTGCTAACAGGTATGGACCCAAATAGTATTGGGTACTTAAACTTGCTTAATTTGTTTTGTAGGATGTCTGGTACATAGACAGTGGATGTTCCAGGCATATGACAGGCAATAAAGGATGGCTAACTTATTTTAAAGCTTTTGATGGACCCCGGCAAGAGTAAGGGGGAAGGAACCATGAAGAAGAACAACCTGAAGATTCAGAATGTGGCATATGTCAAGGGATTGAATTTCAATCTTCTATAAGCCTCAGTCAATTCTGTGACAAAGACTACAATGTTCACTTTAGCAAAGAAGGATGCAAAGTGATTCACAATCAAACCAGCACAGTTGTACTTTACAGGGAAAAGAGAAGACAACATTGTTGGAAGTAACTCCCAAAAGACAATTTATGTAATTGTTTTTAGAATTAATAAATGGCAGATTTATTCTCATCTTATTATTTGCTTTGTGCTTATAAGAAATACACTACTGAAAACCCCAAGTCGTATCATATGTAGCCATATAACTTAGTGTGTGTCACACATGAGGATTAAGTTTATGGTGATACACTTGAACTATCAGTCCGTGGTGAAGTTAATCAAAGTATGGGGTCTATTGATTAAACCACCATTAATGCGCCCATAACACTTTATGGTGTGACCGTCTTATCCGGACCGTCGACATTGGTTATCTAAGTGGGGCATTTATATATGATGTATTCATATAGGACTGGACCGATTCAATCTGTGTTCTTCATATAATTCCATGATTGAGAAATCTTATTAAATCACAAGATGATCAAATATGGATTAACCTTAATCCTGAAGTGATTATAGGCTCCTACTTGTTTCAGGATAGGGTTTGATGTGTTCGTTAAGGATCGCTAAGTGGCACGGTCCGAATCACTTTCACGTTGGCACTATTCTGGAATGAGTGAGAAGTGTGTGTCTCACAGATATGGAATCCATTCCTTCATGCGGAAAGTAGAAAGACAATCCTCTTATTTGTTGATCCTAGAAACTGATCGATCCGTGGAGTTCGTATTGGTTATGAACTAATTGATCACTAGTGGGTTAAATGTAAATAAGGATAAGATGTATTGAAGAAGGTTTACGGAAATAATCCTACTTCATTACGGATAGTCTATGGAGGGTTAGTTTGTATGTAATGATTATATCAAAGGACACTTATCGACTCGACTTCGACGTTTTGAGAATAAGTTATATCTATAATCGATAAAGTTCGATTTCGGATTTATGGTGGCGTAATTCGAAATTAATAAGTTGAGTAGAAATATTACATTCGATGAATATTTTATTCAATTTATTGTAGCTCTTGGTTATAGGTCCATTGTCCCGGGTTGGCTCTAACATGCGAGTGTTTTCGTTTCATGGAACCTCGAGAATAAATTAAATAGTTGGTCTATTTAATGAATATGCGAATATTATTTATTTGGTAAATAATATGTAAAGTAGAAAAGACATTTTCTATTAAAAATGATTTAAAAGTGGCGCCTATAATATGGATAAGTTAGGAGAAGAAAGTTTCCTAGATTATCTCATATGTGTAATTAATTAATTATCTATTTGTTAGATAATTAATGGAAAAATTAAGAGATTGATTTTTTGGGAATAATCTCTTATTTTTGTTGCAAAAATATATTTTCCTTTTGGGAATAGGTAATTGTGGTGTGAAAATGATAACTCTCTTGACTAGTTATTTTCCTATATAAAGAGAGTTCCTCCTAGCACAAAATACAACACAATTTGCGCCACCAAGTAAATAAAAGGAAGAAAAAATATTTTCTTGCCTTAGTCATTTAGAGAAGAAAAATCTAGAGTTTTTCTTGTGCATATTCAAGGAGGTTCTACGGCGAGGATCGACGTTCACCAGTCGTCGCTAGGAGATACAGTCCGGAAGATTGTGGCTTCTCCCTTTTGTCGAATTTCTCATCTCTTTCCGTTGAGGTAAATCTACTAACCTTCTTATAGATTGTTAATTAATTATGTGAATTAAAATCATGGTAAAATCGCATGCGAATTTAATTCATAGCTTCCGCTGTGCATGATCGAGTGTCTCGGTTGGTGCTGAGAATCAGATCTGACGATAAAATTATGGATCGGATCCGGATTCGGGTTTTTTTATATCCAGCAAACATGTATGTGGTAGATTGGAGGACGGCAAAAGCATAAACATGTCTGCTTGTCAAGAACAAACAATCACCTAGCTGGATTTGGCACAGAAGACTGAATCATCTAAATTTCAAGACCATAAACAAGAGGTCAAAGAACAAGCTAGTGGAAGGCCTACCTGACATCACATTCAAGAAGGAAAGTATCTGTGATGCATGTCAGAAAGGGAAATAGATCAAGAGTTCTTTTAAGTCAAAGCCACATCAATCAACAACAAAGATCTTACATCTCTTACATATGGATCTTTTTGGACCAGTCACACCAGTGAGTGTAAGTGGAAATAAGTATACTCTAGTAGTGGGTGATGACTTTTCAAAGTTCACTTGGACTATTTTCATGAACAAGAAAAGAGAAACACTCAAGAAACTACCAGAATTACTGAGAAGAATTCAAAATGAAAAGGAACTGAAGATCATCAAGATAAGGTCAAACAGAGACCAGAATTCCTGAATGAAGTAATCAGAACTTACTGTGAAGAAACTGGTGTACTACATCAACTATCAGCAGCAGGAACTCCACAACAAAATGGAGTAGCAGAAAGAAGAAATAGAACACTCTAGAAGCTGTCAGAACCATGATAGCAGAAGCAAGTTTACCAAAGAGATTTTGAGCTGAAGCAGCAAACACAGAATGTTATACTCAATACAGATCCATCATCAATAAACATCAGGGAAAAACACCCTATGAAATATGGAATGGAAGAAAAGCTAACATATCTCATTTACACATGTTTGGATCTAAATGTTTTGTTATGAACATGAATCAACTACATACTTTTGATGAAAAAGCTGATGAAGCAATATTCATGGGATATTCAGACACCAGGAAGGCTTTTAGAGTACTAAACAAGAGAACTTTGGTGATTGATGAATCAATTCATGTAGTGTTTGATGAACCAAACACTAGTGGTGTAGATTTACACACTTTTGAAGAAGAAGATACAAAAAAACAAGTCTACATGGATACAACAATACCAGCTACAATTCTAAATCACTCTTTTGATAATCAAGATGAAGTACCAGCTACTACTACAACAGAGCCACCAACACAAAGTCAAGAAGCTGATAGACAAGCAGGAACAGTAGAAGCACCAGTTCAAGCACAACTTCAACTTGACTTAAATTGTCTTAGAGATCATCCAAAAGAACAAGTCATTGGAGATGTTCATACAGGTGTTAGAACCAGAAGACAACTGGAAAGCATTCTAACTTATTTTCTGTCATAGGTGGAACCCAAAACAATAGATGATGCAATCCAAGATGCTGATTGGATTACAGCCATGAAAGAAGAACTCAATGAATATGATAGAAATAAGGTCTGGGAACTTGTTGATAGACCAGACATGGCCAACATCATTGGAACAATATGGGTGTTTAAAAACAAGATGGACGAATGTGACACCCCGATTTTTTAACGCTTTTATATCGTTTAGTATTTTATAAACAATTTAATTTTACGTTGATTTTAGTTGTCTAAGTTGTCACATTTAAATATTTCTTTTTATGATAACTGACGACTTTAAAATGATTTACGTTACTTGTAGTAACATATATATTATAATTATATATGTGTGTTTATGTATATAAGGGTATATATATTTATACGATTGAATATATGCCAATACATAAATATATGTATATTATGTATTATATGTGTTTTAATGAATATATATAAATGTTGGATAATCATGAAATGGAAATGATATATAAATATTATTACTACATGGAAAAAACGTGTATTGTGCTAGTGTGTGCAACGTGGTTTTGTTTGGTAATTGATGGGTGGAATTTTTGGATAAGGAAGTAAAAATAATTACAAGCTGAGGACCTAATCTTTTGATCAAAAGTTAGCTAGTGACTATAAACGCTATAATATTTTATTTATCTGTCTATGTTAAAAATATACCTGGATGTCCATTAGATGTAATGTGTATCACCCCAGTGTCAAATACTAACCCGTAGCTACTTTACGTAATAGCTAAGTCTCGACACAAGAACGATAAATTAAATGGATAAGTATCGACGTAAATACATGATGAAATCAACGGATGATTTTATACCATAAAACCACGTGTAATATGTCGTATATTTATTAATCGGTACCATATTAGATAAATATCGGGATAATCATCGGCCGACTTTCTTAGCCGCCATGGCCACGTGATATCATGTGATTACCCACTGAACAGATGAATTGATCTATTCTTCGAAGGTGTACAAAAAGTCTAAAAATTAAACAAAAGAGTAAATATTCGCCCGTGAACATAATATTAAGTTACGAATCTAATTTCCGAGGGATCGACCACTGTTCTAAATATAATAAGGCATCTAATTTTTTTTCATTGGAGCGAGACGACTGATCGCCTCAATCAGATCTTGACGGAATCCCCCTTTCCAGAGCGTGCCATAAGGGCAGAAGCTTTAGAATTCATTGTAGATTCGCTTGATCAGTTGAGATGATATTGCGCATTTGCCGACTCTGACTCCCTTATATATATATATATAAATTAGTTAGTTGAACAAATGTTTGATATATACTACTTATGTACTTCATAGTATGCATATGAATAGTAGCATGCAAACTACTACTTTCGTTTAGCCACGTTAGAGAGCTGGTGACTCTCTTGTCTATTTCATTGCTATTTAAGACAAGAAATCATGGCGTATTTTGGTATATCTTTATACATACTACAGAGAAGAAAATATTTTATATTTTATATCAAGAGAAATAGCCATACAAGTTGAGGTGATGTAGAAACGACATCGTAAAGCTCGATAGATACAGGTTCCTTATTTGTTTATGTATTGTTATACATTCCTTTTAACGTTTGTTAACAGTAGATCTATCAAACCTACTTGAATAGATCTAAGTTTTATTTGTTATATCTTATCATCATAATTGTGTAACGCCCCGCTCCCGGATACCGAGCCCTTATCCGGAAGAGAAACGTTCGGCGCGTATAGCATTAAATAAATTTAATATTATACGCAAGCCTCTACGTCGTCGTATCAAATAAAAGCAAACGGAAGCCCAAAAGACTCGGGTCAAAATCATAAATGGTACTATGAGTAGAAAGTAACCATTCTAAAGATGGATAGTTAATTACAACGACGAAACAAAACCAAAGACTTACACATTACGAGATCTTAAAAGTACAACCCAAACTTACATAAGTCTAGGAGTAAAAGGACAACAAGTCTAGTACAACCTTTACAAAAAAAAGAAATAAACTGAAAGCATCTTCAAGGCAGCAACGTCATCAAGCCGTCAGCTACTCTTGGTCAACCTGTTCGTCTTCTCACCCCACAATGCATACAAAAGAAAATGCAAAGGAGGTAAGTACAAAGTACTTAGTAAAAGTGAGAAGCTAATGAATAACTAAGTTCAACAACAAAAGATTATTATTTTTATTATTATTAAATTATCTTTATGAGACCGACTCAATCTATGGTTCACTTCATGTCCATCGACATGTCATGACTAAACGTTTCTAACTTAACTATATCGTATTTACAAAGATGTTTGCGAGGGCACTACACTTAGTGAGGTATGCACTAAGACAAAAGATGCAACCCTATAGAGATAAATCTCTAGCGGTCCCGAGACAGTCATTCCACTTTGTCCGCCAACCCAGAGAGGCGACGGTGGATGTCTATCTCGTTCGTGAGTTTGTCCGGCGGAATGATCACTACTTTATATCTGGCGGGTCTAGAATCCGGCGGTGATCATCACCACTTTATCCGCCAAACCTCACATTGCCGATATTATCATCGTGCCTATCCAAGCTCTCATGATGTTTAACCTTTTACTAAGCAAGTACGTATTTATTAAATAGTTAACTAGCCGCCTAAGTGTTTTCAAATAATCTCCTCACACATACTACTCTCTTCCTAGACCACTAGACACGGACAAGTCCTAGCAATTACAACAGACATTGATGAATGCTAATTCATCAAAGCACAAGCCTATCATGCTCTTCCGACGGATCCGAACTTCAACTCCCTTTAAGAGTACATTCGGTGTTTTAACTGAACGAATCAGAAGCTCAATTCAGGCTTGTCCAAGTTTATACCATTTAATAAGTCATATATAAAGGTTTCATAAAGCTAAATCGTGCTTATAAGGTGAACAACGACCTACAAAGGAAGAAGGACAACACAAGCTAGGCGCCCGTTTAAGGCTCGACGCGCCCGTCTGAAGCTTATTGGACGCCCGTCCACTATACCAGCACGCCCGTCCACCTAAAAAAGCGATTTCAATCACGAATGTAAAACAACACTTGAACGCCCGCCCAGAAAGCCAAACGCTCGTCGAAATGTACTCAAGTAGACGCCCGCCTGCAGAGGCCAGACGCTTCGTCCACTGGGTTCGACTAGAACCCTAAAATCTTCAAGTTCGATCCAAATCAGTTTCTAACCCAAAATAACAGCAATTTAAACATAGTAAAACATAAATAAACATATCTAACCATTCCAAGAACACCTATGATCCTTGATCAACGAAAAACACATCTTCCTAGCATTAAAACATCTTAAACCCCTTAAAACTTGATCTAAACCTTATAAGCGATAATTGGAATCATAGGAAGAGCCTCTTACCTTAATTGCCTGCAACACCGACAAAAAAAACCCAAAGAATCGCAACAATTGTTGATCCTCAACCCCAAAACCTATGTGATCAACAAGAAACCCTAAAATCCTATTTCTTGCTGAAAACCGAAACAGAAAGGGCCTGAAAAACAGAAGATTACCTGGGATTACTGCCATGAAACTATTTTTAGATTAATCTACGCTTCAAGGCGATCGTTTCGACTACTCATGGCTGCGTAAGCAGAGCTACGGATTAAAAGATACGAATTTCTCAAGAATCGAACTCTACGAATACAAAGCTAGGGCTAAACTGAAAACTTACGAAATCGAGAGATGTTATTTTCCAAAGTTGCGTCTCCTCGCGCTGATTATTTTTCTCTCTCGGCATCTTGATCGGATGAGCGGATTGATCACACGGTTCTTCCTATTATTTCGTCTTCTTCTGCGTTGCTTCTCTGTTGTGCGCCGTTCCTCTTTATTTTCCTTGAAGATGCGCACTTGGACTAATGAATAAATTTGGGAATTTATTTCTTTTTATAGCCATTAATTAAATCCTTTATAATTAATAGCTAAATCCTTTAATTAAATCCTTTTTAATCAAATAAATAGGATAAATAATGATTAGGTCGTAGCAAATACGCCCAATGACTATTTTACCCTTTTACGAAAAGTCGGGATGTTACATTCCTTCCCCCTTAAGAGGAGTTTCGTCCTCGAAACTCGAATGTAACCGAGAGGTACTTGAACTCTGGACTTGCGAAGCGTTTTGTCTCCTAACTCGTACAGTCTTCTTCTTCTTCCATTTTCCCAACTCTTCTGCTTGTTTTTAGCCATCTTGAGGTTGCGACGATCCACTTCAATTTTCTCATTGGCTTGCTGTAGCAAATCTGGTCTCGTATTCTGTCATCGCTCCACTTCATCCTAGAAACTCGCATTCTTTTATCTCTATCATCATGAAAGATCGTCAGTAGTACTATTCTAACTCTGGTACATCTTGGTCGCTCCGAGATGAACTGCAATTGCCATCTCGAGGTTTTCATCCTTTATTGTCCTTCCCAATTTTCCGCATTCGACCCCAAAGCCGATTCCGATTCCAACGGTTGCCATCTTCATCTAACTCGTGACCAATGGCTGGTTGGTTCTGACCAATCACTTGTAAACAAAAACCACAGGATCTTCGTCTTGTTCCTTCACGAACTCATCAACTACCTCGAATCTTGCAATCATTGGCTCAACACTCTTTGCTTGCTCCTGCTGACCTATACCCGGAAAGCTGAATCTTCCCAGCCGAAACCACACTTCTGGCAGACTTGACTTCTTTCGATCTCAACTTCCATCATGGCACCACAAGCTTGCTGAAGAACTGCAAGGATTCTGGCTGTAGGGTTTATGAGACTTCTTAGGGAAAAAGGATCATGCATTTGCCAAACTTTCTCCCTCTGACGGTCTAATTTAATCCTTATGCCAATTAGGACTAGATTGGAAAATACATGAAGTTGAAAAGTGACAAGTTGAGTACCAGGTTGGTATGTCAACCAGGTAAGCCAAGGAAGGGTACAACACACTTGAAATAAGAAAGGTTGCTTAGGTTATAAGCAAAACAAGATGATTCCGTGTTGGGGAAAAATTGAAGGTGGTTCCAATATGAAGAATGTGGCATTGTATCATAATACAAATTGTAGCCACCAAAGAAGAAATAAAAATGATTATCTTGTAGATGAAGTTCTTTTGAGATAGTGAAATTCTGCAAGATACGGTGGTCTACAGAGACTTCAGAGGCAACTTGAAAGAATGGTAATAAGCTTTCATAAAAACCTTTAGAAAGTGGAGACGTTAAAGGAAACATCACACAACAGAAAAACAAGTAAAGGTGCATGGTCGAGCACCAGAAGGACTAAGAAAAAGAATTTAGAAATCAAAAGAGAGTAAGAATCTCAACATGAAGGAGCCATGGAGATAAAATGAGCACACCAAAAGGTCTCAGAATAAAACAAACACTTGTCAAGAAGTGTCCAAGTTTGCAATAGTCAAAGAGAGGTTATTTCGAGATTTAAAAGAATTAGAAATTTCCCTCAAGGAATTGTAAGGGAATATCAAAAGTTTGAATAATTAACCGTCAAACAAGATTTTAAGTGAAGAGGAAACGACACTTAAGAATTGTCGGATAATGTTTGATTTCAAAGAATTATTTCAAACCTTCAAAGGAAGTTTAACGATCATTGACGATTCAAATAAAAGGTTCAAGGTTGCACTACTCGAGAGGAATAGTACACTGCCAAGGAATAAATGCTCGAGGTTATTCCTCATGAGGGAAATGGGAAAAGTTAAAACAAAAGGCGTTCAACCGGTGTATCAAAATGGTAATAGAAACGCCAAAACAGAAGATAGGCGGATAAAAAAGGTATATATGGCGGTTCATGGCTCTAAATGGCCTGAAAGAGAGTTAAAACTGAAGGGTATAAGGTACATTAATCTAGATTGAAATTCAATAGAAGTTTTGGAGTTCAAATGTTGGTTGGCTAGAGAGGTTCAGAAGGCATCTTGAAAAGGTCTACCTTCTGCTTGAAACTGGTTTAGCATAAATTGCAAGAAGGTTAAAGATAAGTAACTGAAGAGGAATGTCATGATAGGCTTAAAAAAAAAATATGACCAGCAAACGAAGATATGCATACCTTAAAAGAACAGGCAGCATTAGGTGAAATAGTTACATTATCGACACTACCCTTAGGAGGGAAGCTGGAATAAACACAAGTAAAAAGGAATGTTCTGACATCAGGAGGTTCAGCAAACTTTGACGAGAATTTGTTTCTTGAATTGAGAAGTAAGAAAGAATGGATTTGTTCAAAAGAAGGGCTTATGGAGATATGTTTCGGAGATAATTCATGACACCAAGCAGAGAGGATTTGTTGCGTTTAAAGATCTCAAGTGAGGGATTACATGAGAAACAAATTACCAGAAAAGGTATATTTATAAAAGGGCACGAAAAGGGTCTGAACATCAAACATGACATGTTGGAGGATAGCACTTTGGTTCTCGTTTACAACTGCAAAAGAAACTACAACGTTAGCTTTACAAGCATCCTACTAAAAGATTTAACTCAGGAAGAGATCAGACTTCAGGGAACTCCTAAACATAACGATCGTGACTTACTACCCTCTTAGCCCAAACTCTAAGTCAAGGAGGTGAATATTCCTTTTAGGTTCTTTGTGTATGAATTTTTTTTTACTCCGGATCGACATTATCAATTTTTACTGAGAACAAGCGAAGAGGAATTTGAGCACGATCCAAAGAGAAAAGATTTAGATACCGGAGTTTTCGAGCGATATAAAAATATTAGAATTTTTGGATGAAAGTAAGTTGGTCAAAAGCGATTTATTTCGACGCTTGCACAAGCTGCGAGAATTTTCAGATTAATAAACAGTGTGTTGAATTGCAAATCGAGAGATGTTATTTTCCAAAGTTGCGTCTCCTCGCGCTGATTACTTTTCTCTCCTGCGGCATCTTGATCAGATGAACGGATTGATCACACGGTTCTTCCTATTATTTCGTCTTCTTCTGCGTTGCTTCTTCTCCCGGATACCGAGCCCTTATCCGGAAGAGAAACGTTCGGCGCGTATAGCATTAAATAAATTTAATATTATACGCAAGCCTCTACGTCGTCGTATCAAATAAAAGCAAACGGAAGCCCAAAAGACTCGGGTCAAAATCATAAATGGTACTATGAGTAGAAAGTAACCATTCTAAAGATGGATAGTTAATTACAACGACGAAACAAAACCAAAGACTTACACATTACGAGATCTTAAAAGTACAACCCAAACTTACAGAAGTCTAGGAGTAAAAGGACAACAAGTCTAGTACAACCTTTACAAAAAAAAGAAATAAACTGAAAGCATCTTCAAGGCAGCAACGTCATCAAGCCGTCAGCTACTCTTGGTCAACCTGTTCGTCTTCTCACCCCACAATGCATACAAAAGAAAATGCAAAGGAGGTAAGTACAAAGTACTTAGTAAAAGTGAGAAGCTAATGAATAACTAAGTTCAACAACAAAAGATTATTATTGTTATTATTATTAAATTATCTTTATGAGACCGACTCAATCTATGGTTCACTTCATGTCCATCGACATGTCATGACTAAACGTTTCTAACTTAACTTATCTGTGTTATAGCATGTTTGCGAGGGCACTACACTTAGTGAGGTATGCACTAAGACAAAAGATGCAACCCTATAGATATAAATCTCTAGCGGTCCCGAGACAGTCATTCCACTTTGTCTGGCCAACCCTAGAGAGCTGACCGGTGGATGTCTATCTCGTTCGTGAGTTTGTCCGGCGGAATGATCACTACTTTATCTGGCGGGTCTAGAATCCGGCAGTGATCATCACCACTTTATCTGGCCAAACCTCACATTGCCGATATTGTACTGTGCCTATCCAAGCTCTCATGATGTTTAACCTTTTACTAAGCAAGTACGTATTTATTAAATAGTTAACTAGCCGCCTAAGTGTTTTCAAATAATCTCCCTCACACATACTACTCTCTTCCTAGACCAATAGACACGGACAAGTCCTAGCAATTACACAGACATTGATGAATGCTAATTCATCAAAGCACAAGCCTATCATGCTCTTCCGACGGATCCGAACTTCAACTCCCTTTAAGAGTACATTCGGTGTTTTAACTGAACGAATCAGAAGCTCAATTCAGGCTTGTCCAAGTTTATACCATTTAATAAGTCATATATAAAGGTTTCATAAAGCTAAATCGTGCTTATAAGGCTGAACAACGACTACAAAGGAAGAAGGACAACACAAGCTAGATGCCCGTTTAAGGCTCTGGACGCCCGTCTGAAGCTTATTGGACGCCCGTCCACTATACCCAGACGCCCGCCCACCTAAAACAGTTTCAATCCTGAATGTAAAACAACACTTCGAACGCCCGTCCAGGAAAGTCAAACGCTCGTCCGAAATGTGCCCCAAGTAGACGCCCGTCCAGAGAGGCCAGACGCTCGTCCACCAGGGTTCGACTAGAACCCTAAAATCTTCAAGTTTGATCCAAATCAGTTTCTAACCCAAAATAACAGCAATTTAAACATAGTAAAACGTAAATAAACATATCTAACCATTCCAAGAACACCTATGATCCTTGATCAACGAAAAACACATCTTCCTAGCATTAAAACATCTTAAACCCCTTAAAACTTGATCTAAACCTTATAAACGATAATTGGAATCATAGGAAGAGCCTCTTACCTTAATTGCCTACAACACCCATAAAGCAAAACACCAAAGAATCGCAACAATTGTTGATCCTCAACCCCAAAACCCATGTGATCAACAAGAAACCCTAAAATCCTATTTCTTCTTTGAAAACCGAAACTGAAAGGGCCTGAAAAACAGAAGATTACCTGGGCTTACTGCCGTGAAACTATTTTTAGATTAATCTACGCTTCAATACGATCGTTTCGACTACTCATGGCTGCGAAACAGAGCTACGGATTAAAAGATACGAATTTCTCAAGAATCGAACTCTACGAATACAACGCTAGGGCTAAACTGAAAACTTACGAAATCGAGAGATGTTATTTTCCAAAGTTGCGTCTCCTCGCGCTGATTACTTTTCTCTCCTGCGGCATCTTGATCAGATGAACGGATTGATCACACGGTTCTTCCTATTATTTCGTCTTCTTCTGCGTGGCTTCTTCTCTGTTGTGCGCCGTTCCTCTTTATTTTCCTTCAGAAGATGCGCACCAGACTAATGAATAAATTTGGGAATTTATTTCTTTTTATAGCCATTAATTAAATCCTTTATAATTAATAGCTAAATCCTTTAATTAAATCCTTTTTAATCAAATAAATAGGATAAATAATAATTAGGTCGTAGCAAATACGCCCAATGACTATTTTACCCTTTTACGAAAAGTCGGGATGTTACAAATTGTTTTATGAGTGCTGATTAATGACACCGGGAAGATGTGTAATTTTATATACAAGTTTGAAACTGTTAATCTGGTATTTTCTGTTATATTGATCTGGCATTCTAGGGTTCTATCAACTGTTTTAAACTGTTTTATCTCCGTTAAATTCTATTTAACTGAGATGTATATTTGTATCCTAGGTTCTTTTGTCAAATCTACTAGTTCAATGTGTTTTCGGACTACGACAAAACGTCTCTTGAACACCGCTACTTGATTGTGTGGGTTTTCTTAGCCACTACCTTTGGTTCCAAAGTACCACACAAGTAATCACCGAAGATATTCTTCATTATCTTCTTTGATATCGCAAACGAAGCACAGTCAGACCATACACACTTACCTCGACTTAGTCAATTCCATTATCAGTGATTCTAATCGTCGTGTAGAATCCTACCATCAAACCTTTATCATCAGTTGTTTTCTTACATCTTGTGGGATACTGGTTGTTTTCCACAGTTTAACTTACATCGCCACGATGATACGTTTATCTATCTTGCCAGTTTGGCCCTGTATACCTTGTTTGGCTAAGCCACATATGCCTTTATTATCCTTTCTCTCTACTTCAAGGCTAAGCCATGATTATTGAGATAAACTTGCGATATTCTGATCTCTCAAGGAATCGACATAGTTTGTGAGAGCTCTTCTAGCTTCACCACCACTTGGTGATTAAAATCTTCCACTGACTGGTCACTTATCAGAAGCTTCCATCTGCAACATCCATTTGTCCTCTTTCACCTCTGTTGTGGATATCTTTCTGGAGTCACCGTGAGACTCGTTACCCCTTATACATTGTAGTGATTCGTGTCATACGAGTGTGGATCTCTTAGATCTACATATGTTTGTTAAATGTTTAGTGATAATACATGTAACATACACGTATGTATTTGTGTGATATGTGAAATGTGTAGTTTTGTTATGTGATAAGTGTATTATCACTTATGTGTTACTTGAATTACTGTCTCTGTGATACTGTTTTTGCTACTTCCCTTTGCCTATTGACTGTTCTTGTGATGCCTTATGGCTATGAGTTAAGCTGTGATACGGTGTATCGATACCGTTACTGGGGCCCGCAGGCGGGGACTTGATCGGTTGGGAAAGCTTTGGGCTGACAACTCGGTCATTTCCTAATCCTATTTCGCCTTGGTCAAGCGTGGTTAGGAGGTTTAGCCATGTGAGACTGAAGGCTCTGGCGGATGTTCCGGACATCTTTAATTCTGACTGGCCGTTTATTTCGGCAGTGGAGTGTGAGGTAGCTTCATATGATTCTGAGGGGTTACAAGGTTGGTATCTGGTTATATCTTCTGTCTGGTATGATCTTGACCCTTATGTGGCCATTACTGCTTATATACATATTGTTGTATATATAAATGGGTTTATCTACTATGTGTAGTTTCAACTATTGTGTTTTTGTGAAAGCTACACATTATACATGCACTGAACCTCACTGAGTTTAAAAGCTCACACCTCCTGCGAAACCTTTTTCAGTGTTACAGGTACAACCGGTTACCTCGAGTGGATTCCAGGTGGATGACTAGAAGATAGAAATGATGATGAGAGTGATGTCATTATTTGGGATCTAGCTGGCGCTACGCCAACATGTTAGATAAAAGGTTGTAATTAATCATTTGTAGTCTGATGATGGGAATAATTACGGAATGGTTGTAAATCATTAATGGATTAAATGAATTATCTTTATGGACTTCCTTATTTAAGGATTTTAGTTATGTTCTGAAGTTGCGGTGAGAGCTTCGCAGGCCGCTCCCACACCGACCCCAAGTGGTAGGGAGCCGGGCCGTCACAATGAACAAGGAGCGATTATCAGAAACAAAGCAAGACTAGTTGCAAAAGGATACTCTCAAGCATAAGGCATTGATTACGATGAAACGTTTGCACCAGTAGCAATATTGGAAGCAATCGGACTCTTTCTAGCTTTTGCAGCTCATAAGGACTTCAAAGTCTATCAGATGGATGTAAAGAGTGCATTTCTAAATGGACTCCTGGAAGAAGAAGTGTATGTGGAACAAGCACCTGGATTCCAGATCAAAGGAAATGAAGATAAGGTATACAAGCTCAAAAAGGCACTATATGGACTAAAACAGGCACTTAGAGTCTGGTATGAGACACCGTCACAATTCCAGATTAACAATGGATTCAGCAAAGGAACCATTGACAATACTCTTTTCAAACTAGAAGATGGAACAAACACCTTGCTAGTTCAGATCTATGTAGATGATATCATTTTTGGATCAGAAGATGAAAAGTTGTGCGAAAAGTTTGCAAATCTGATGAAAAGAAAATTTCAAATGAATATGATGGGAGAACTCAATTACTTCCTTGGATTACAAGTGAAATAGAAGAAGATGGGATCTTCATCAATCAAGCAAAGTATACAAAAGACTTAATCAACAAGTATGGTATGGACACAAGTGGAACATCTGAAACACCTATGTGCAAGAATTGTACTTGGAAATGATGAAAATGGGAAGGATGTTGATCAAAAGTTATACAGAGGAATCATTGGATATCTACTCTACCTAACTGCAAGCAGACCTGATATAGCATTTGCAGTAGGAGTATGTGCAAGATTTCAAGCACAACCAAAGGAATCTCATTTGTCAGCAGCTAAGAGAATCATCAAATATTTGAAGCACACAATCAATGTGAGAATTTGGTATCCAAAAGATGGTGGATTCAAATTGATATCTTTTTTAGATTCAGACTATGCTGGATTGAAAATTGACAAAAAGAGAACTCAGGAACATGTCAGATGCTAGGCAGCAGACTAGTATCATCGTTTAGTAAAAAGCAGAATTCCATATCTACCTCAATAGCTGAAGTAGAATATATAGCAGTAGGTAGCTGTTGTTCACAAATATTATGGATCAGACAACAACTAAGAGACTATGGAATAGAAGAGAAGACAATTCCAATCATGTGTGATAACACAAGTGCAATATCTATTACAAAGAATCCAGTGCTTCACTCAAGAACAAAGCACATTGATGTGAGACATCATTTTATCAGAGATTATATGGAGAAAGGAGATGTAATTTTGAGATACTTATCTACAGAAGATCAATTGGCTGATATTTTCACAAAACCACTCAGTCGAGAAAGATTTTGTAAGTTAAGAACTGAGTTGGGAAAGATTGAAATAGATTAAGTTACAAGGAGCAGCTAACTGGAGTAATCAGTGAAGTGACTTCACCAGCTGACTGAACCTTTGCCATTTTGGGTGCGCTCACTTGGCAGGTAAGGAATTGGTACCAGTGAAGTCATCTTCACCGATTGTTAGGAACTGTTTTTGTTACAGCAGCTCAGTAAGCAGGCCACTACACTGGCCTAGTGATCAGCCAAGTCACTCAACCGCTAAATGCTATGAAGGAAACATCAAAGTATAGTGTGAAATGAATCAATTTTTACACATGTGGATAATCAGAGAATTATGGAGTTTTATTTTGTGAAGATTACACACGTGGATTTTGAATCAGACACAAGGATTATTTTATGAAAGTTCTTATTTTACAAGAGAGAATGACGGCAACGCCTCGATTCTAGGGCACTATCATTACATGCCTCAATCCTCTCTCCCATTATCCTTGTTAACCGTGATTTATATACACAAAATCATGCCATTACTCCATCAAAATCTCTCCACATTCAACCACGTTCACACTATCAAATCTCCATTATATAAACAACACTTCAGAATTTTCACAAACTTTACGTCCTCTTTGAAATTCTTAAACCCTATTTTCTCAAGAAATTTCAAAGATTTTTCTCAAAAATCTCAGAAATGGCCTCATCTTTCTCAAATGCTAAGTCCGGCAAACCGTATGTGAAATCAATTGCAACAACATCGTTTTTCCAACCAATCCACTTTAAAAACATGTGCAAAGATAATGAACAAGTAACACGAATGGTGGATGGATGCAAAGATTGAGGGATGATGGCCTTTCACAATCCTCATATTACTGGCATTTGCTACAAGAGTCTCATTTCCTTCTGGAAAACTGCCACATATGTTTCTTGTCTCCTTGCAGAAGACGCTGAAGCAAGTGAGGACAAGATAGTTGCCAATGTCAATGGCACAAAGGTGGTGATTACGGCGAAGGTAATTCACCAGCATCTTGAACTCTCAAATCAAGGGCACGCAAAAGTAGGGCTCGTTCCACAAGACATGGATGCTTTCTGGATGTAGATTGGAAAGGATTCCACTGCGGAAAACAAAAAGTTCAACTGTCTAAGATCTGCTCTCACAAAGCCTTTCAATGAGTTCAGCTTACTGATGGGAAAGAACATTGTAGGAAAATTAGGAGCCATGAATGTCATGACCGAGGCCAGAATGTGACTCTTGGGAATTATCTGCCATGGTCTGGAATTTAATTGGGCCACCTACATTTTCAGACGGCTAAAGGAACAAATCAAAGGAGAGTCCACTGCAGCTGAACAAGGAATTGCTAAAGGAAAGAAGAAAAAGGGATTTTCTGGGTGAAGAAATCCTATGGAATTCCTCTCCACCACCTGATGAAGTGTCTGAACGTCCCTTTCATGACACTTAGGAAAGAGAAAGCAACCCAGTAAAAGGACCACTAGTCAAAGAAAGAAACAAAAGGTCCAAAAAAATCTGGACAAAGAATCCTTTGGCACATTGAGAGATGAGGAAGAATAAGAAGAGCAACATGAGTAACAGTAAGAGGAAGGAAATGATGATGGAGAACAGCAAGAAGACGAGCATATCGAAGATCCTGAAAGGGATATTGGTGACAGAGTTGCAGAATACCTCAACTGGAAAATGGGAGACTCCAGGATTCAACATGAAAATTCTAGAAGAATGTTCGATGAATAAGCTTGGTTCTTTGGATTTCTTGGTGTCACAACCCTTGTAGGTGTGCTTGATGAGACACTACTTTAGGAAATGATAGAAAATGCCAAAGCTCGATTACATAAGTCATCTGATGATGAGGGTGGAAATACTGATCAATCTGATGATGATGATGATGATGATGATGATGATGATCAGAGTGATGTTGATGGTGGAAACAATGATGATGATGGAGGAGCACAAGGTGCAAGTGATCATGCTCAGCATGATGATGATGAAGAAGCAACAGATGCAGTTGATGATGATACCACTTTGCATGCCTTTCTACAGACAAAAGGAACTGCTAAGGCTATACCATCAGCTAAGAAAAATGACCAGCAGAATGAGGCAGCTGAGTGTACTCCTGAGCAAACGCATATTAGAAAACACCTATCTACGGACACATCAGCTGATCCAATAGCCATGTTGGACACTGGATCAGCTGCTACCACACCAGCAAATTCCATCCCCAGCAAAGAGCAAGGGGGAATGAAAGACATTGGTGAAACAAAAATTACAACTACTCAATTAATTGAAGAAGGAGTAGGTGATGCTGATGTCACTAAACCGGTGTGCAAGAAAAGGAACCTGAACTAGTCCCTCCCACACTCACTCAACCGGGGTCTTCTTCACCACCCCCACAAGAAAAAGTCCAACCAGAGCAGGATGCTGTAATATCAATTCAAACTTTTCAAAGGGCAGTGGACTCATTTCTAGATGAACTAGAGCAACAAGCATTGTATCTCAAAATAATGTCTGCAGCCTTCAAGGATGTGAGCCTAACTATACAACGTAGATTCCACGTAGTTGCTGAGTACATAGATGCACAAAATATTGTTGTGTAGAGGAAAAACGATCTCATGCGTCAGATGAATATCAACCTCGGAAACAATTTCACGGGCCTAAGGCAACATGTATCACTTGAAAATGAGGCCATGGCGTCAGCAATGGAACTAGAATGAGAGCTGCGGTTCAGAAATTAACAAATCCTGAAAAAAGGATCACATCCATTGAATCCAAGCTGGAAAGTTTGATCAATACAACTGAGACTACATATAGCATTTTGTTACAATAATAGGATGATGCTGCCAAAAAGGGGGAAAGAAGTGATAAGCCTGAAGGATCAACAGTTAGACCCCCACATTTTACAAATGAAAGCTTAGAGCTAGAGATAGAGATCTAGAAGTCAAAGATGAAGCTGAAGAACAACAAAAGAAAATCTTGGAAGAGAGGGAAAGAACCAACAATGAGCCATGTCTTGGACTACCTTTCCCAATTAGAAGAAGAGATGATGACAGAGATAGATCTGGAAGTCGGCAAAGAATTAGGACCAGCCAGCTGAGAGGTTCTGACAACCAACATCGATCTAGCTCCAGCAGAGGTAGTGGTAGTGGACATAAACACACTGTTGGAAGATTTTCTGGTCAGTAACGGCATTTCACAACCTATAGAAATAAGGAAGAAAAAGAGGCAGCAATACTAGAGAATTTGAAAGCATTTTTCAGAAATCAAGATAGTTTGTATCCTAACTGGAAAAGATGAAGCTTGGGCAGAGTGGCTTGGTTAACAAGATGATGAGTTAAGGGTAGATATGGCAAGGATGAACAATAATGTGAAAAGAGAATATGCTTCCCTGAAGCAAGGAACTGGGAAGGAGCATCTGGCTCAAACAACAGAGCAAATCAATCAGTGCCTCTCACTACAAAGGGGCCTGAGGAATTATCAAATGAGATACATGAAGAGTTTAACAACATGACAACAAATTTCAAACCTATGAGCAGGTTAAATTCTCAACAACAGTGGGTAAAGTACAAAGATCTGGAGTCTGCAGATCCTCATATTGCTGAGGCAAAGCTCGGACTGGAAAAACACTTTGGAGAGCCACATGCACATGAAACCATACATGACTTCAATAGGCTTCTTGACAAAAGGGTGTTTGTAGGCCTCACACCAAATTTTTCTTAGGAATATTGGAAATGGAAATTCCTAGAAATTGACTGGAAGGACATGGAAGGGGTTCAATATATAAACTTCAAGAGGTACAAGCAAAATCTGAGAAACTTGTAGTTGTAATATGTTTTGCTTTGAACATCTTTATGCCCTTCATGGATGAATAAAATTGTTGAGTTTTATTCTTTTTAGCATATGAAAATGCTTACTTTTATTCAGGGTTGTGAGGGTTTTGGCATAATCAAAAAGGGAGAAATTAATAGGAACATTTTATTGTTTTGATGATGGCCATACTAGCTGTTATAGAAAGTCTGAAATAAGTCTAAAAATACCAATAATGTTAGTACATGCTTTACTTAGAAGTCTGACATGTTGTATAAGTTCAGTCAGACAAGCACTGCAATAGACTGGTAGGATGAATTAGTAAAATCATTGGAGCAACTCAGTAAAGACATCCAGGGAACCAGCTCAGTGTAGTGAAGACCTATGGACTGACTTATAACTAGGGAAGTCCATTATGACATTGGGTAAGTCTAAGGCTTTTTACAAGCGATGGAATCTATTCTTTCAATATGGTGTACACTGATCTCATCCAAATCAAGGATCTGTGAAGAACAAGCATACTTAGACATTGAAATATCAATGTAGAAATGAATACAGTAAAACAGATAAGTGAAGGCTCTACCGGATGACTATCAAGAAGAATGGTGAAGAGAATCTCAACAGCCAAGTAACAGCTTATAAGCAGATTCACTGTACCGGTCAAGCAACAGCCAAGTTAAGAAACATGCAAGTGAAGTATGCTATCTGCATTTGATTCTAAACATTAAAGGAAATCAAGCAATTAATGTAGAATCAATCAAGGATTTACGAAGAACATTTGAAGAAAATCCAGATCACAAAAATTGAGGAGAATAAAATCAAGGATTAAATCAAAGATTATTTTCAGCATCAAATAGCCAACGGACGGAATTTCAAATTCAAGAAAAATCAAGGCTATAAATAGAAGGCATTGAATGACAAGAAAAATACAAAAGATATACAATATAGAATACATAAAGAGCAGAAACTCTATCAATTTCAAAGCCTTCTCTCTGAACTTAAAAAGACACATATAGCATATCAACTCAGAATTCAAAGCTACAAATCTACATCAAGCACTGAGATTGATCTACCATTTGTGAATCTTATTCACACCAGTTTGTAGCAATTGAATCGGATTGTTTGAGAAGGAATTGCACCCCTTAAGATAGCTGCTGAGGGATTTGTTCTCAAGGAGCAGTGTTGAAGACTAAGTCATTGAAGCTTTTGCAGCCAGGGAGTGATAGTCTTGGAGATTGTGAAGCTTGTGTAGCCTGTGACAATCATACTATTGTATTGGTGAAAGACAATAGTGAATTCCTCCAATCATCACAAGAGAAGAGTGGATTAAGGGATTACATCACCCTGAACCACTATAACCTTTGTGTTCATTTACTTACTGCACTTTACTTTACAACATTTCTTTACTGCATTATTATATATACTCTGTGTGTGTTTGATTTACTTTGAAACAACTTTTAAGAATGGATTTATCCGCTGCCCAAAAGCTTTTAAAACAAGAAAAGTTTTTGAAACTCCAATATAGTCATTCACCCCCCTCTGACCATATTCACACCCTTCTCTAGGACCAACATTCTTTCTATAATTTTCGTATACTTATTATTATTATTATTATTATTATTATTATTATTATTATTATTATTATTATTATTATTATTATTATTATTAATATTATTATTATTAATATTATTATTATATTCACTAGCCGACCGACGGCGAGACGCTAAGGTCGATTCGACCGAGTTGCGTAGGTCTACTCCTTCCCTGTCCTAACCGACCTGCGGTGGATCGGGGGACTACCTGAACAGCCTTCCTTCATGAGGACTCAGTTCGGCCCCTAAGCCTATGATGGGGCCTCTGGCCCTTACCGTTACGGTATTAGGTTGTTTCTCGTTATTACTTGGGTGTCCATGTGCTTAGCACGTGGAGTGGTAAAATCCGGTATCGTCATAATCCCCCCCAGATCTAACTGAAATCTTAAGTTCAAGTCATATCTGCCTTGTGTGCGGCTCGGCCGTATTGACCAATTTTTAAATTAATCTCTTTGATAGGTGGCAGTGCTTAGTTATGATGCCATTATAACTTTACCAAAAAATGAGGCGTTTTTACCCACGTCTTTTATGTGTGGAGCAGTTTTTGAAGACGTGTTCAGGGGTTTAACGTCAGGTACTTATACCTCTTGTCATATCAACCGTTGTCTCATCTCTTTTAAATTGACGACCTGACGGTGCGAATTCAGATCTACTCCAACTCTTTCTTCAACCTCTGATTTAGCAAGTAAGCTTCTTCTTTACATAGTCACGTTTTTGCCTTTTTCTTGTCGTTATTCTCGTATTATTACGACCTAATGGCCCAAACAACCTTTGTCTTAGAGCAAGAAGAAGTTATGCAACTGTGTAGCAAATATGGGGTGGATCTGGGTATTTATGATCCTCAGATTCCCACTTCTACCAACCCCTATTCTTCGAGCCCCCTTCCGGGTTTTGTGCCATATATGAAGATCACCTAGATGTTGGCCTTCGTCTTCCATTCTATCATGCATATGTTTCCGTCCTTAATTATTATAAGCTTAGCACCACCCAGATAGCCCCCAACGGAGTTTGGGCCATACTAGGTTTTGCTATCACCTGTAGATGGGCCAAAGTTAAGTTCACGGTCGAACTTTTCTGAGCTTTTTACCAGGCTAAATCAAATAAAGATAATCCGGGATTTTACTGGTTTTCCTGCCGGACCTAGAGTTTGTCTTTAATGGTGGATGGGCCATCCTCATACAAGGATTGGAAGACTCGGTTCTTCTTCAATCTCCACGAGGGGGCTTCCATGTTAAATCAATGGAACCCTAAAGAACAGCCCAAGGATAGATATCCTAAGATTCTTGAACCTCAAGCTCTTCACGCTGTTCAGAATTCCAGGATGTATCTGAACCACTACCTTCTTCCGGATGAGATGATTTCGGCGGCTTCTATTGCCGAGGCCGGTCCTGATCCATATGTCCCTCTTAATTCATCTGTCAGGAAGCATGTAGGATTTATGCTTTACTTGTTTCTTTATTTTTACAAGGGTTCCTTTTGTTTGATTATTTCTTGACAAGTCTTTTTGTCTTTTTGCAGTGGATGCCTTTGCCGATTTGCTGAATGTTGCTAACGTGGAGGGGTCTTTGCAGCCTGCCGACCCCAAAGTTTCTTTGGAGACCCAATCTGGAGATCACCTTCATTCCCCGTCTGTTCAGTCCGTGGTACCTCCAAAGAACCCGGACTCTTCTCAAGTATTGGCCGGACTGAAAGATGATGCCATCCTTTCAGATCCGACTTCGATCTTGGAGTCCTCAGAAGTGGCGACTTCAAAGGGTAAGGCCACTATGGAGGCCCATCTGCCCGAGATCGACCTTGATGTATGGTCGAGCAAGAGGATCCGAGTTGAGCCCACTCAAGATCTAATGGTTTCAACAGAGAGGAGAAGAGGACCTATTTTGGATGAGGAGGAGGGGCTTCTAATGTCCGAACAACAACTAGCCGCTGCTGGTCTTAAGGCCATGAAATATGTAAGCTTCCAATTTTCCATCCTTTTTTTTTTTTGCTTATATCCCCTTCTAACTTATATGTTTGGAAGGGTGCCTTGGTGGGTCAAGAGTTATATACTCACTAGATCTGGATCTAACGTGAGTTAGCTAAGATAGAAGATCTCTGAGCTGGAGAAGGTGGCTTCTGATCACAACAAGAAACTTAAACCGAAAGACAAAGAGATCAAGGCCAGGGACAAAGAGATTATGGAGCTAAAAAAGCAAATAAAGGCTCATGATACCAAGTTGGAGCAGCTCAAAGCTGGGAATGCTACTGAGCGTAAGGAATTTGAGGAAAGCGAGTCCCAACTGAAGGAGAGCATTAAGATGCTCAGGTCAGAGGTGGCCGATCTGGAGTTCATAGCTCAATCTTTTCCAGAGCAACTTAGGGCAGCTTCCGTCAAAACCATCAGGGAGTACAAGGCTTTGCAAGAGTTTCTTCAAGCCTTGAACTTGGTACTAGCTCCTGCGATGCAAGGTGGCTATACCATGGGGGTGGATGATGCCAAGATCCACTTTCCAGAGCTTTCTACAGATATTCTGGTCAACGGGAAGTACTACAATCAGGGGGGGTAAGGAGATGTATGCTAATCGCCTAAAGGAATTTTGGGAAGGGGAAGATTTTGTGGTGAAGTACCGCCCTAAACCTCCTAAACCGACCCTTGATGCTTAGGCTTCCGGCCCCAGCACCTGCTAATGCTGAACAGGATTCGGTTCCTTGGTCTGGTCATTTTTTGAATTTTTTCTTTTGACTTTTTTTTGTACCAACTCTATGTATCAACTCTTTATTGCAAATTTTATGCAACTTCCTTTTATTTTTTCAACTTGTTTTTACAATACCTTTTTGCTTTCTCTTCTTTGAATGTCTTCTCAGTCTTTCTATCCAGCCCACCAATGTGACCTTCGACAATGTGGTTGTTTTTTTATGCCGAAGGGCATACTAAGCTTGGGCCTTAGCTTTTGGTTTTTATAAATTACACCGAGTCCGACCTGCGGAACCCAGCTCATCCGTCCTGCAGACTTAAATAACAATTACACTGAGTCTGACCTACGGAACTCAGCGTGTCCGTCTTGTGGACATAAATAACAATTACACTGAGTCCGTACTGTGGAACTCAGCGTGTCCGTCCTGCGGACATATATAACAATTACACTATGTCCGTTCTGCATACATAAATAACAATTACACTGAGTCAGACCTGCGGAATTCAGCTTGTCCGTCCTACAGACATAAATACACTGAGTCCGACCTGCGGAACTTAGCGTGTCCATCCAACGGACATAAATAACAATTACACTGAGTCTGACCTGCGGAACTCAGTGTGTCCGTCCTATGGACATAAATAACAATTACATTGAGTCCAACCTGCGGAACTCAGCGTGTCCGTCCTGTGGACATAAATAACAATTACACTAACTCCAACCTACGGAACTCAGCTCGTCCATCTTGCGGACATAAATAAGAATTCAGCCTTTTGTCAATTTAAGTTAGGCACGGCCTGTAAACTTCAAAGAGAATGCATAACACAACAAAGAAAGAAAAACTTTTATTTAAATATTCTGTCACTCTACAACTTATTCGAGAATATTATCATTGAATTTAGAACTTGTTTAGGCATAATACTTGCGCAAATTGTTAGCGTTCCAGCTTTTGGGAATAGTTCGGCGATTAGCGAATGCCGGCTGATAGGAGCCTTTCCCATGCACCTTTACCACCTTGTAGGGGCCTTCCCAAATCGGGTCTAGCTTCCCTTGGGGCCCTTGATGGCTAACTTCATTTTTCTGCAAGACCAATTCGCCCACCTTAAATTAGGTGTTTTTACCTTGGAATTATAATATTGAGAGAGTCGTTGTTTGTAATTTTCCATCCTGATAATGGCTACGTCCCTCTTCTCCTCAAAGTCATCTTTTGCATGTCTAAGTTTGCTCTCTTTATCTGTTTTAGAGTACAGCTCGGACCTCAGAGATGGGAGTCCAATCTCTGCACGGATTACAGATTAGCATACATATGTTAATGAAAAAGGTGTCTCTCCGGTTTCCGAATTCGGTGTGGTTTTGTAGGCCCAAAGGATGTTGGGTAGGTGCTCAACTCAATTTTCCCCTTCATCTTCCGGACTCTTCTTTAATCCTGTCTTTATGTGCCTATTGGTTTGATCAACTTGTCTGTTGGCCTGAGGGTATCATACCGAGGTGAAGTTTTGTGTAATTCCCAGTTTGGAACATCATTCTCGAACCGTCCTGTCTTCGAATTACATCCCGTTATCAGAGATTTGTACCTTTGGGATACCATATTTGCAGACGATGTTTTCTATAAGAACTTTTGAATAGACTTGTCCGTAATGGTGGTGAGGGGTTTTGCTTCCACCCATTTCGTGAAATAATCCACAACAACTACTAGAAATCTGTATCCACACGGTGCTTGGGGCAAAGGTCCGGTGAGATCTACTCCCCATTGGTCAAAAGGCCATGAGGAAACTATAGGAGTCATTGGTTGTGATGCTTGATGAGACATATTATGGTGCAATTGGCATGGCTTACACTTCTGGACCAATTCTTGCGCGTCATGCTACATAGTGGGCAAATGATAGCCGAAGAGACGACATTTTTGTGCTAGATTCCGAGCTCCCGGGTGATTTCCACATATCCTTAAGTGTATTTCTAGATGGAGATAGTCTCCCTCTTCCCGAGTTGTGCATCTGAGCCATGGGGCAATGTATGACTTTCGGTACAATATATCGTTAAATAAAGAGTACCTGGTTTCTAGGAACTTTATTTTCCTAGCCTGAGTTCGATCAGTGGGAAGAACTCCTCTCTTCAAATAGGATACAATTGGATCCATCCAAGTTTATTTTTGAGTTATCGGTTGTTCTGTCTGTTGCTCGTAGCTTCTTTCTTACAGGTGTTCAACCAATACCTTATTGTTAGACTTAAAATTGGACGCCAGTTTTGATAGCGCGCCTGCTTGCTTATTTTGGGATTGGGGGATCTGGTCTAGCTGTATTCCTTCGAAATCTTTCCATAACATTTGAACAACGGATAAATATCTTTTCCTGAGATCTTCTTTTGCCTCATACTCCTATTTGACATGGTTCACGACTAGTTGGGAGTCACTATAAACCTGTAAGTTCTTCGCTTCAAGCCTTACTGCCAATCGCATCCCGGTTATCAAAGCTTCATACTCGGATTCGTTGTTCATTGCTTGAAAGCTGAAACGCAATGCATAAGGGAACTCCTCTCCATTGGGACTAACCAGTAAGAGACTTGCCTCAGATCCTTCTTTACTGGATGCTCTATCTATGTAGAGCGTCCACTGCTCATTTTTGCAGCTCGGCTGCTCTTGCTTGACGGTGATAGCTGCCCTTTCTACTAGAAAATTGGCCAAGGCTTAGGCTTTGATTGCAGTTCATGGGCAAAACTCCAGGTCATTTCGTCTAGTTCCACAACCCTTTTTGCAAGTCAACCTGATGTTTCCAGCCTAGCTAACACCTATTTCAACGGCTGGTCTGTTACTATCCTTACGGTGTGAGCTTGGAAATATGGTCTCAATTTCCTAGAAGCATGCACCAATGCCAATGCCAACTTCTCAGCGTTAGTATATCGAACCTCTAGGCCATGCAGGGCCTTGCTTACGTAGAAAATCGGACGTTGCATTCGATCTTGCTCTTTTACCAGTACATCGTTTATAGATTCATCACATACTGATAAATAGAGTGACAATATATCTCCTTCTTTTGGGGATGTCAAGGTTGGAAAATCTGCTAGGTAAGACTTCAATTCTTCAAAGGCCCGCTGACTTTCCTCGTTCCACTGGAACGGCTCCGTTTTCTTTTGGATTTTAAAGAAAGAAAGGGCACGCTGTGCCGATCTAGACATGAATCTACTTAGGGTGGACATCTGTCCTGTTAGCCTCTGAACCTCTTTAATACTTTTCAGTGAGGGCATAGTCTGTAACGCATCTAGCTTATCTGGTTTTCTTTGATTCATTCTTTTAAGATCACGTACCTTAAAAACTTGCCCGATCTTATCCAAAACGTGCACTTCTTAGGATTGAGCTTCATCTGGGTCTGCCGTAGCACCCCACAAACTTCTTCGACATCCTTTAAGTACTGGTCAAGAGTCCTGCTCTTAATCAGCAAATCATCAACGTATACCTCCATACATCTACCAATTTGGCCACTAAAGATCCTTTAAGTTGCTCTAGCATTCCTTAGGCCAAATGGCATGGTTATATACAATAGGTTCTGAGCTCTGTTATGAACGAGGTTTTTTCCGTGTCGTTGGGATCCATGGGGATCTGGTGATAACCCCTATAGGCATCTAAGAATGCAAACACCTCAAAATTTGACGGTGGAGTCTACAAGACGGTCTATTTAGGGTAGAGCGTTACAATCCTTAAGACAAGACTTGTTGAGGTCAATGAAGTCTACACACATTCTCCGGCTGCCGTCTGGCTTCTTGACTAGCACGGGATTCGGTAGCCACTCCGGGTATAATACTTCCTTAATAATTTTTGCCTAAAGCAAGCTGGTTACTTCTTTCTGAATCGCGTCCATACGCTCCTGCGCAAAGTACGTCCTTTTTTGTCGAAATGGCTTCCTGTTTGGATCCATGTTTAGTTTATGAACTGTGATGTCCGGGGATAAACTGGGCATGTCTTCCGTTTTTAAAGCAAACACATCTCGGAATTATTTGAGTATCCCAATGAGCTGTTCTTTGTGCAAGTCAGGGATCCAAGCTCCAACTGCTACTGTCAGTTTGGTGTGGCTGTCCCAAAGACAGACATTTTCCACTTTATCTTCCAAGGACCATGTTTCCTCATCTTCTGGGAAAAGTTCCTCCATAAGGACCTGTCGGGCAATAGCTTTTTCGTTGGTATGGTGGCATAGCTGCTCCTGGCTGTTTTTGCATCCCCTTTGACCTCCACCGACCCATACAGGGTGGGAAACTTAAGACTGTTATGAGCTAAGGAGATGGCAGCTCGGAGATCGATCAACGTTGGTCGACACATAACGATATTTTAAGGAGAAGGGGATTGAACAAAAACATAACTGATGCCCAAGGTTCAACTCCTTGGCTCCTGGCCAAAGGTGGTAACCAGCTCAATCCTTCCCATAGGTAAAACAGATGTCCTAGTGAAACCTAATAATGGTGTGGACACGGGGGTTAAATCTCTGTTATCTAGCCTCATCGCTTGAAATGAGTGGTAATACAGTATATTCACTGCATTCCCGGTATCCACACAAACTCTTTTACTAGATTTTGATTAACTATGGCTTCAATGACTAATCCTTCGTTATTCAGTGTCAAAGAGAAGGGGTCACATAGACCATACGCCACTTCAATGGAGAGTATTTGCCTTTTATTTAGCGGCTCATCAGTCCTGCTACTGTCCTCCTCAGGGCCTCCATAGATAGTATTAATCATGGAGGCCTGATGAATTTTTGATGTTTTCTGACCATCATTTTCGCTATGGACGACTAGGACATCGTCTGTATCTAGTACTTGATCCTGCGGGGGATGTGACATTGTTATTTGTTTTCTTTCAACCTCAACGACAATTATTAGTAGAAGGCCCTCCTTCTAGCATCAATTGACGAAGCAAAATTCGTCGGCTATAAAATCTGGTCCCTTTGATCTAGTGATAACTGGGTGAAGATGATTAATCAAGAGAAGATATGAAAGTGAGGAGGAGTTTTTTTTAGGGTAATTTAGACTGAGTCTGAGAATTTCTCTAGGTTGCCTACGTATTCAATGTGTATGTTGGAATCAAGTCTGCCGTAGTTCTTTATGGTTGTTTATATAGGGGGCGATTGTGCCCTAGGCCTGTGTGGGCCGTGCCCAATGTGGGCTCTTTTTTTAATGTTATTCAAGTTAGAGATAATTCTGGGATTATCCCTTGATTTTAGAAGATAATTGAGATATTCGTATTAAATGATAAATATCAAAGCTTTAAAGACTTGAGATTCTTTCCATAATTATCGTATACCTATTATTATTATTATATTCGCTAGCCGATCTGCGGCGAGACGCTAAGGTCGATTCGACCGAGCTGCGTAGGTCTACCTCTTCCTTGTTCTAACCGACCTGCGGTGAATCGAGGGACCACCTAAACAACATTCCTTCATGAGGACTCAGTTCGGCCCCTAAGCCTATGATGGGCCCCTGGCCCTTACAGTTAATGTATTAGGTCGTTTCTCGTTATTACTTGGGTGTCTTTGTGTCTGGCACATGGAGTGGTGAAATCAAGTATCGTCAGACCGCTTACTCATCCAAAAGTGCCATAGTACTATTTGAGAATTTACAATAAAAAATACAATTAATGGAGTATTGGTCACACTCACATGTCATGTATAAGTTTTTCAAATTGAATAATGTATACAAAAAAAAAAAAATCGACAACCATTAATTAAGTTTCCCAAAAAAAAAAAAAAACAATTAATTAAAAAATAAAAATAAAAATTTAGAGAAAGGTATGGGTAACCCCAAGTCCCTATGTTGCGTAAAAGCAGGAGTAGACGTAGATTGCGAATCCCACCTACTGGTTGGCTATAAAATATTCGAAAATTATCGTAATACCCAAAATCCACAACCTTTTATTTTAGTATTTTCTTAATTTTTTTGTGTGTATCATTGTCGGTCTGTCACTCTGTCATCATGTCTATTTCGATGAGTATGTCCCATAAGCAAAGATTTTTTTTTTCCGACTAATAAATAAATGATTAGGAGAATTAGGGATAATGACAGTTTTGAAATAATTTTGAGTTATATGACAGCCACATATTTTTTTTATAAGGAAAAGAATAATTTTTATATTTTTAAAGTTTGAAGGACAAAACAAAACAAAACAAAAATTAAAACAAAATTAGAAAAAAATCCGTGCGCCTTGGACCTGTTGCTGGGAACTTTTATTTCTTTTTCTTTCTTTGCACTTTCCTCTCTAATTTTAAAATACTCATATCTTTTTATATATATATCAAATTGCGATAAAAATTTAACTGAATTTTTTATTTTTTTGATGATTTTCAGTTTGTGACTTAGTTCGATATAATTACATTATTTTTCATAAGATTTATTGTCGAAATTCACTAAGTAAATATCCTCAGTGAATCCAAAAAATGAGTGAATATCGACAGTGAATTTCGAACAATAGTGAATTTCGACAGCAAATTTTTTGAAGTCATGTCGGAATATGTTGAATGTGATCTCAAAATAAAAAGCATGAAAAATAAAAAAATTGATGAAAGAATTTTCAAATTTGAAGTTCTAGATTGAGAGATAAAGATGAATGAGAGAGAAAGTGTTTTGATATTTTTTTATTTTTATTTTTGAAAAAAAGGCGTTAGATTTTTAAAAAAATAAAGTAAAATAGTTTTGTCATATATGCAAAAGTTTCAAAAAGCTGTCATCCTCCCTAATTGGTGAAATGTTGGTGTCATTCTCCCTCATTCCCCCTAAATAATTTACATTCTGTGGTTAGAATGATGCCACATGGTATACTCCTCAAATGGAGTATCTAAGTATGTGTATGATATACCCGAACGGGATTGGAACCCGATCATCTAGATTTGGCCTGATTCCAAGCCCAACAACTGATCATGGGCCTCCATCCCGCATGTCCGCAGTCAATAAGCCGGATACATCTCCACTCCGACACCTCGGACACAGTGGAGGCTATCCATATTATCAGTGGTGAGCTTGAGAGTTGATGACATCAAGACAAAGGAAGATATGAGTCCGACTACTATCAAATCACATTTGTCCGCCGATCTTATCTCGACAATTTGTCCGGTCAACTCATGTATAATTACTCTTAATTATATGCTTTTAAATGTCTTGTCCTGCTTAGGCTAAACCGACTTATCCTTTGTCTATATATATGGGTGAACATTGTAATAGGAAAATGATCCAATAACTAATATATACAGAGCTACTCTGTCAATTTCTTGACTCACATGTGTTCTTATTCATAAGCATCAGTCCGACCACCTTGTTCTTGATAACCACCACCTTCTCACCTGAGAAATCATACGTTAACAACCATATATTCTCACAGTGTAACTGTTACCGCAAACATGATATATCCGACTATATCAGTTGGCTCCGTTACCGGGAAAATCAATTCATACAAACATCTTCACTTTTCTGATCAGCAAAAGCCTTAGTTTATGGGTTGTTCGTGTTGAAATAGTGTCCTAAACTCAATCGGGTTGGACCGGATCTGACCGGATCAGATCATTTCTAATATTTCTTTATGTTTATACATATATAAAATGACTTTTATGTTGTCATATATTTGTTCTTTTAAAGAACCAATTATGAATTGTTATATGATAACGTCCTTAGTATTAAACTGTGATAGAGAAACCATGATAGGGGATTATGGTGGATGAGATCTCTAATCACTTTAACAAGTTTGATACTTAAATGTCTCTAGGCTGATGTAACAGGGCATTGATAGTATGAACAGGCTAGCACGTATTAGATGTCTTCGGTTTTTAAGGGCAGAGATAGATCTCGTCTATCGAAGTGTAGAGACACATGGACTGTACGTGGACGTGTATTAGAGAATGCGTACGTTAGACTGACACTTACACGGATAAATGTCACACTATATGAAGGTTGTGTAATTATCCTTAGGACCGGAGTCTACATGGCATCACGGTGTGGATTGTCATGCTTTGACACTCTTGAGGTTTCCCCTAGCCACGGGGCGATCATGCGGTAGTGATTGTGTGTGATACTAAAGCATGCGGAGTATACATGTTTGGTCGTCTGGGAATCGCGTACCCTATCAGTAGGGGTGAATATCCAAAATGGCCTTCTTATAAGGAATGTCTTACTCTCGTGAATCTTTGCAAAGTGGAAGTAAATGAGTTACTTCGAGAGAGCATGATATCCATATTATAAGATACGGTCGTTAATGTTTGACACTCGACATACGACCGTATGGATATTATTACAGCGATAGGATTGTAAGTTACACGATAAATGTTTCACATGAAAGGTAGTAGTCATTGCATTTGACTCTTCCGATGATCGGGAAGTCACAGTGTGTTGCTGAAGACGCTATCCCGTGATCGTTTGGCATGAAGGGCATTTTAAGTAATTTGCACTTTGTGTCTACGGCCAACATATTCGGAAGCCTATCGCATCACACACATATGAACATCTAGCCGGATTAAAATGTGGTTATAGATGATAACCAAATAAGGAAAGTTTATCTCGAGACTATAAAGGTTATAGTGGTAAATTAATATGGTGATATTTATTTATTATGAATAAATAAGTTACAAGATATTAATTATGTTGATTAATTAAATATACACATAATGTATGTGTGTTGAAATTTATTGTGTATATTATACACATGGATTTTGTAAAATTAATTAATCATAATATTATATTAATTGAAAAAACATATATATATTTGGATATATGTATGAGGCGCCACTTTCCAAGTACATTAGATGTATTTGGATTGTGCACATTGAATAATAAAATAAATAGTATTGTCATATATTAATATTAGATATTAATGACTATGGATTTGCATACATGTGTAATAGATTTATGGTAATAAGATAAAGATATATTCAATATAAAATATTGTCAATATATATCTTGGAAATATAGTTAATATAGGATATTGAATATTAATGAGATAAATCAATCAATTATATTTTCCTTATTTTATTGGGAAAATGTTTTCTTCTCCTCCACTCATATTTGGGGTGCCACTTTGCCTATAAAAGGAAGTGGGTGTCAAGCTCTTTTGTACATCACAATTCCAAGAGCTAATAGTTCTTGTGTAAAATAGAGAGCATATTATAGAGAGTTGGAGAGAGGGGAAAAAAGGCCGGTCTAGCAACCAGAGTTTTCCAATAGCAATCCATGATGGGATTCCGGCGGGCTGTTCGTGTGGACTAGTGGTAGAGGCCGAACACTTGGGCGGCTCTATGCAGAACTACTCTCCTTAGACGGTCAAAGCGTCGATCTTTTAGATCAACCAAGGTAACCACCGTATACTAGATTATTTGTTTATTTCTTAAACGAAGTCGATCTTGGGTAAAAGGAAATCAAATTTTTTAATTCCGATACGTTCCCGCGTAGATTTCTTAACAGTTTGGCCCTCAAACCATTGTCTTTATCAGGAAAGCTGCGGATTCTTAAGGAGCATATTTGGTTCCTGCAAATTTTGGCTTAAATATAGTCTAATCCACCTCAAAGTCGAAAAACACCTTCACCAGTGAGTTCGTAGCTCTACCAGAGCCCATCATATTTCCCAGGTTGGTATAAACTCTTGGTCAGTTCTACTCTTCAAGTACGAAGGAAGTCATTTGCTTGTTGAAACCGCATGGAAATGCACTTTGGGGTATTTTGGATTCTGAGTCTTAGGAGATATTTCTATAGTCAGCAAAATATCTTCAAAATATCTTCTAAATATCTCTAGTCAAACATGGCTGGCGCAAAAAACATGACACCTGCTACACCATGTAAAGCGGGCAACCAGGGCCTTACACGTAGAGCGAAAACGCCATGTGTCGAAAGAGCACCGCATCACGGAGAAATGAGTAGGAGGGTAATGTCCAACGGGGACGAGGCCGGGCAGGACATCACACCTGACATGCGGGCTTATATAAGGGAAAGAACCCGAGCCCACGAGATACATGAGGCGGTGGTCAGACAAAGCCGCGGAAAGGGTATCGCTAGGGCCTCTCATCCGAATCAGGAGCAGGGAGCGGTCTTAGCGGGGGGAACAGCCCAACAACAAAGTCCTTATACAATATCTCTTCGAGCACATATGGCTTACGTAGAGGAAATGCGCATGGGTAACATGCTACTCATTGCAGAGGGTCTGCCTCCTCAACCCGTCAGCAAGTTTATTCCCCCCATACCAGCACCTACAGAGACACTGCTGGAAATACATAAAACCGAATCCGGATCCGATCCATAATTGGATTGTCAGATCTGATTCACAGCACCGATCGAGACGCTCGATCATGCACAGCGGAAGCTGCGAATAAATTCGTATGTGATTTTACCACGATATGATCCACATAAATAATTAATATAACTGTGAGAAGGTTAAAGATTTACCAAAAGGAGAGGGTGAAGCAATCGACCAAGGAGAGAAGCAGCAGTCTTCCGTATTGTATCTCCCAACGACGATTGGTGGACGTCGATCCTCGCCGTAGAACCTCCTCGAATATACTCAAGAAAAACCCTAGTTTTTCTTCTTCCTAATGGCTAGGACGAGAAAACAAAATTTCTCCAATTTTTTTCAAATAGGTGTGGCCTATTTTCTTTAAAATGGCGTGGTTTTTTTGTGTTTAAATTTTGTGTTGGGAGAAACTCTCTTTTTATGGAAAAATAACTAATAAATTGAGAGTTTATCTTTTACACACAAATTTATCTTTTCCTTTTAGGAAAATAAAACATTTATCCAATATGAAAACAAATTTCCTATTTATCCAATAAGAAAACTAATTTCTTATTCATCCACATTATAATTAATTAGGAGAAAATTTCTTTTCCTAAAACCAAATAAAAGTGGCGCCATTTTGTGTGACAATTGGGATAATAGAAAATGTATTTTATATTTTACATATTTTTTACCAAATAAATAATATTTGCATATTAATTAAATAGACCAACTATGTAATGTATTCTCGATGTTCCATAAAATGAGAAAACACTCGCGTGTTAGGAGCCAACCCGGGGACCATGGACCTATAACCAGTAGCTACAATAAATTGAATAAAATATTCATCGAATAGAATATTTCTACCAAACTCATTAATTTCGTAAATCCGAAAACTGAACTCTATCGATATTAGATATAACTTATTCTCAAAAACGTCGAGTCGATAAGTGTCCATTGATATAATCATTACATACAGACTAACCCTCCATAGACTATCCGTAATGAAGCGGGATTATTTCCGTAAACCTTCTTCAATACATCTTATCCTTATTTACCATTAACCCACTAGTGATCAATTAGTTCATAACCAATACGAACTCCTTGGATCGATCAGTTTCTAGGATTGACAAATAAGAAGATTGTCTTTCTACTTCCCGCGGGAAGGAATGGATTCCATATCTATGAGACACACACTTCTCACTCATCCCAGAATAGTGCCAACGTGAAAGTGATTCGGACCGCGCCTCTTTCAGACTATAGCTCCATCATTATGAGTAAACACTGAGCCTGAGATCAATTCACGATCATTCTTAATCAGACAAAAATCAGAATCAGTGTAGTCAACAACAGTCAGGTTTGCACCCGAATACACATGCATATGATTCCTCATTCTCTAGAGATACTTGAGGATGCACTATACTGCTATCAATACTCGAATCCAAGATTTGATTACAATTGACTTTTAATAATCTAACATTCTCTACCCAAAAGAGAACTTATCCCATGTTCTCTATATCTGAAGAATTGAGAGAATTATTCCGCGAGGGGTTGGGTAGGAAATCTCTCGTTGAATTTTGCATACGAAAATGCATTATCATCTTAACCATAAGATGCATGGGATATTGCCAACAACTTGTTCTCATGAATTCGAACGAATCAAATTCTAAGAAGATAGTCTACTTTCTCGATTCGAGAGAATCTTTGGCTTGTCGGGTTTCGACTTCAGACAACACACCCATGTTGTTTCCAATCCATTTGGTGTTATCTTTTATTTACACTAACGTTTACTACTTTAACCAATATTGATTCTCTGGTCTACAAAAGACTCATCAATATTTTGGTCAAGCCCACATATTTCAAACATGTGGCTTATAATTACATAGAGGTTTGCTTTAATCCACCGATGGATATAAGCATAGGCAATCAATCTGTCATTGGCTTTAGGCTAAAACCCTTCTGTTGCGAATGAATTCAAGCTCCGTTATACGGCAAGAAAGTTTCAGGGCATCATCCCTTGTAAACTTTCTGCTTTCCATGGAGTCAAGTAAGGCTGAGTGGTGAGAAAGTTTCAGGGCATCACCCCTATTGAACTATCTACTTCTTAGGGAATTACCCCTAGACCACTTGTCTTTGATTTGAAAGATAAAATTTCTCATTCATTCATCTCTTCTCCACATGGATTCAATTACTCCCACTGGGCCTGAGACACTCAGGTGGTTCTACAAGATTGTGAACAGAACTGGAGTACCAAAACTCCATTTACAGGTTTATGGCTTTGAACAAACCTCATTTTATCAGAATCCTATACAGTCCTTCCAAAAACCATAGGTTATCAATCACCCCCAACAGACTGTAAAGTATGCATAATCACAGCGAGTCAATGGATAAACCATACTCCCACTGCATTTGGGTGGATTGACATTCTGATCTGGTTCAGTAGTATTTATCAGCGTAATCCCCAACAACCAATGTTGGATGTGGTCTGATTAAATCAGATAGTAACTCATTGAACAACTTTACTTCAAGGACCAAGGTTGTTATTTAAACATCCTTTCAGAAAGGCTGTGACAGTACAACCGTCACTTTCCGATCTTAGGAATCTTATAACCAACCTTCACTCATTGCATTAAGATATTTCACGAACAGTACCCACCGGAACGTGTATACAAAATCTCCAGTCCTACCTTCAAGCGCTAGTGATAAATGCCTCTATTTACGGAAGTAGAGTAAATGTACTTCACTCTTTATCCACAAATTCATAGGCATCTTCTAAGTAGACTTCTCGGTGTTACACAATAATGTAAACCGTTAACCAACATCTTAATCGAATTGAGAAGTGTATTTTATCATATCAATAACAATATAAGGTAATCCATGGTTTATCCTTTTAGTGAAATCGTTTCACTCGGAGGTAGGCCGAGCATCAGTGCCAAAGCTGAGCTATAGCCTATATCTGAGCATGGAATACTCATTTCTCTGGTAATATCATAGATTCCTCCAAATATTTAGATAAACTAATCGGCGTTTCGAGTAGTCATTAGACAAAATGTCCATTACTCAAAAGATCCCACTAGCTTGTATCATTCATAAGACCCAGAAGGTCAATATGAACAAGCTATGATACTTCTTTAGCTCTACTACCCTTTCCTAATTGAAAGGATGCTTAGTCATTTTTCCTTTGAGATAGTGTTCTTAGACTGGGAGATAGGAATCACCCTTAGCCAATCTTCAGATATTATCTTTCGGATATATGCACTAATTAATAGATGCTAAGGAGTCGTTTATCTTAATACGGAAACCATTTGCCTTAATCGTTTTTGACGTGTTACATATACCTTTTCAACATTACTTAGTGGTTCTGACTCTATCAAACAAATGTCTGAGTCTCGGAGTAGTATACAAATGTCATATTCACTTTCTTAAGGCAACTATATTGTCGATGTGAAATTGAATCCATTTGTTCTAACGAATCTGAAAATAGAAATTAAAGTTCTACAATATTCAAGGATTAAAATCCGAAATTTCTTTCCTTATATCACTCCCACTATCTTAGCTGAAATAACTGCCCGTTGTCTACTCTTTTTATCATGAATGCTCAGCTACCTTGTTCTTGCAAATGAAATTTAGCTTTCGAGTCAAATTACTCGGTTAAGAAAGTCTCTAAGGATTCATAGGTTAGTTATCCGAAATCACTTTCCTTATCCTATATTTTCTCCGATTAATAATCCGGTTTATTCTTTAACTTATTTAGTTTAGATGACTTACACTTGTAGACATTTACCTACCCATTCTTGGCATTCTTTAAAGGAAATGGCCTTGAACTTAGCAGTTCATTTGAGTAGGAAGTAATCATAAACTATGGGATGCCTAGTGAGATTGATACCAAATCATTCTTGTCATCTTTGAACTAATTCTGTTTTGTCTCTCGCTAATCACGAGTGACTGCAGTGACATACTTATCAATGTCACTTAAGTTCGTAGACTTAAGAGGAACATCCTCTTCCGAAAAATTAATTTTGCATTCTCGATTTATGAGTTCAACGTTCTTGTTAATTTTTCACTTTTACGAAGTCGTTATTAGTCAATATAATATGTTTAGCAGTTTAGATACCTTGAGATGATATGTAGTTGCAAAAATAAATTATGACAGAAATGTAAATCAAATCATACACCAACATATAATAATTTTAGGAATTATAAACGTGATGTCATGCATGTAGTGTATCCTACCATTCCAGGGATTTAATCTCACACCTACAGTGCCGCCTCAGGGTAGGTCAAAGAGGTGACGATTAAATTGAGACAATCTCTCTCAGCAACTAACTGAGAATCAGACATCTCTATTTAATTGCTAATTACATTCCTTTTTCAGCCAAGATATTTCCTAAAATATCCTTTAGAGTGTTACCAACTATTTCAGATCTCAAAGTACGCCCCGAGTATGCCGCCTCAGGGTCGGTCAGTGACTCGATGAGTACCCAAAATCCTATCCTTTCGGAGACCAAGCCTTGAATTTTGATAGTGGTGAAAGCCACCCTCAGGGGGCCGAAATCCAATAGGCTCGAGGCGTCACCTTCCCCGCTCCCACTCGTTATTTTGAAAATCAGGTAGTCTTATTAGGATTTTAGAATTTTCTAACAATCCAAAAACAATAGATCATTGATTGGGGGTGACCCGGATCAGTCCACGTGTCGAGCGAGCGAAGCGAGCAGGCGAGCATTAACAGACGAGAACCATACCCGATCTGGTACCGCCGTGACCAGAGGAAGAAGTGAGGTGACCAGGGCAGGTCCCTGATATAGGAGAAGAAAGAAGACTGAGGCGAGTCCACGACTGGAGAAGCAAGTCGTCGAGGCGGATCCCGACCGGAAGAAGAAGGTCGTCCAGGCCAAGACAGGTCCCTGATCACCTGAAGCAGATCGAAGACATACTTATCTGAATAAAGAGTAGTTATTGAACGTGAGGCGTGGGGGTTTATATAACCGCCCATTAATTCCATTATCACCAATAACCGCCTGAACTACGGTGGGACTTGATTCCAAGCATATACTTGGATACGTAGGCAGCTTATTGATTAAGTTCAGTCCATAAGAAGAAACGAGAACGGTTCTCTGTACAATCCTAGAGCAAGAAAGACCCGATTGCTTATTTGTTACATATTTAGTTCGATCATTGGCGCTAGAAGGAGGGCATTTTTTGTTTCTAGCGGGGGAATTGCAGAGTAATAGAACATGCCACCTAAGAAGAATCAACAAGGGAAAGATGTAGCAGGTTCTTCACACGATCCGGAAAATGTGGACCAGAACCAAGATCGAAACCCAGAAAAGCAACCGCAAGATCAGCCAAATACGAAGGAAATGGCGAAACAACTCTCAGTGGATGCTTTAAAACCATGGGAGATGAGGATTTTTGTGTTCTTTTTGAAAGTGTGAGAAAAGGAAAGGAAAAGGTAGACTATTTGTTGGAGAAGAAAAGCAATTACCTTGTAAAAGCGAGGGGTAGTCATAAGGAAGTTGCGTAATCCGGTGATCAAGTTGTTAAGAGCAAAACCCGTCCACGACGATGAAGGCTGCAAGAGCCGAGTTAGATGCGATGTTAGAAGACGAGGAGGATGAATTTCATCTTGCTTCGCCTTTTGCAGAGTACATTGAAGCATGCCCCTGTCCCAGAGGGTTTAAAATACCCAAAATCAGTCCCTATGACGGAACCAAAGACCCGTATGATCATATGCACCAGTATATAGCGCATATGCAGTTGTACAACGCCCCTGACGAAATGAAATGCAAAGCCTTTCCCGCGCTCCTATCTGGAAGAGCTAGGGACTGGTTCAACAAGTTGCCGTCCAGATCTATCACCAGTTTTACGGTTTTAACAAAGAAGTTTATGAGTATGTTCATTGCGGCCAGACCGTTTCAAAGGAACAGTACGTACTCATTTGCTCACCATTAAGCAAAAGTCCGACGAAACGGTTTTACAATTCATAAAGAGGTTTAATGCAGAATCAACCCAGGTGGCTGATGTAGATGACCGATTTCTGGTAGCCTCATTCGTAGCAGGGCTACGAGAAGGGCGGCTACATGCTAAGTTAAATGGGAAAAACCCCAAAACTATGGAAGAATGCTTGGCCATCGCTTTTAAACATTGTCAGGGTGAAGAGGCTAATCGTGCCAAGCGTGAGTTGGAAAAAGGAGATCTGAGACCGCATTCAAACTGTTCTTTATAAACAGTGCAGTACCCAGCAGGAGGAGCATCAGCACTCTTTCCAGGTGCAGGACGGATAGGGGCATAAGTATTCTTGTTTATCCCAAACCTATCACAGATATCTGTGATATCCGAATCCTTTAATTTGGAGTCAATCCCGTGGCAAGCCATCATTTTCTTGGTCTCGTAGGTCCTCCTCAATGCTCTTATGGGCGCAGATAAACCGGAAATATTGTATTCGGTCGGAGGTGATTCGACTAGGGAAGGAACAATAGAGGCAATCAAATGTGGGGGAAGAATAGAGAAAAGAGGATTTTCACCGGGATTGGAAATTTCAGGCAGATCTGGATTCATAAGGAGCAAAAACAAAAAAGAGAATAGACTTTTATTGCATAAAGATGAAGGACTTACTTGTTAAGCGAGGAGCAAATCATCAAATCGAATCTCTGTATCTTTAAATAATGATGGGCGTTTGCGTAATCCGATAGATTTAACAAGATTTTAACCAAGGGATGGGACGCTTGGGCTACGCATTGATTGAAGTGACAAAGCGTGTGCAATTATGGAGACGTTTGAGTTAACCGAGACAAAGGTGGAGAGGCCATCTGGACGGTACACGTGGAGCGACTTTGGAATTCAGATCTTAATCTATAGTAAAGGCCAGACCTGATCGAATAAGATCTCGGGGGCTTTGATTGGGGTGACCGGATCACCCACGTGTCGCGTAACAAGGTTAACAGACGAGCACAGGCGTAACCATACCCGATCTGGTACCGCCGTGACAGGAGGAAGAAGTGAGGTGACCAGGGCAGGTCCCTGATATAGGAGAAGAAAGAAGACTGTGCAAGGAGTCCCCGACTGAGAAGCAAGTCGATCGGGGCGGATCCCGACCCAGAAGAAGAAGGTCGATCAGGCCAAGACAGTCCACGATCACTTGAAGCAGATCGAAGACATACTCATCTGAATAAAGAGCAGTTATTGAACGTGAGGCGTGGGGGTTTATATAACCGCCCATTAATTCCATTATCACCAATAACCGCCTGAACTACGGTGGGACTTGATTCCAAGCATATACTTGGATACGTAGGCAGCTTATTGATTAAGTTCAGTCCATAAGAAAAAACGAGAACGGTTCTCTGTACAATCCTAGAGCAAGAAAGACCCGATTGCTTATTTGTTACATATTTAGTTCGATCAATCATTAAAATTTAATTTAATCTTCCCACTTGTTTATCGGTTCTAAATACCGTATCACTAGTGTCACTATATTCACGATTTTCCAATTTTATGGATTTATAAATTCTTTGTGTAAACGCTACACAATTAAAATTCACCAAGAATTTCATAATCCTAATATATTAGGACTTATGAATTTCCCACCAAATCGAAAAACAATAAATCACAAATTTAAAGCTCTCACTAGTTTGTTGGTTCCAAATACCGTCTAACTAGTGACTCTATATTCATGATTTTCCAATTTGTCGATTATTTAGAAATCTCTTGTGTAGTCACTACACAACAAAAATTCACCAATGAATTTTAAAGTCCTAATTTTATCATGATAAAAAATTTAGGATCTCAATTTTCCAATAATTGAAAAACAATAAATCATGAAAAGCAATCACCAACTTATCGGTTCCAAATACCGTCTAGTTAGTGTCCTATCTTTTCATGATTTACCAAAATTTCGACCATCAAAATTCTAATTATGTAGACACTACATAATTGAAATTCTCAAAGAATTTTAGATCCCAAAAACAAACTTACCAAGTAAAATTTTATTTTTAACATGTGAATTTTTTTTCCCGATAAAATTCCTTTTCCTTTAATTAATTTAATGTATTATTAATCTAAATTAATTATCATTTCATACATGTCTAATTAATGTCAATATTAATTTTCTACATGTATGCATATGCTAGGAGTGAAATTCATGAATATGATGCATGACATGGTTATATCACATAAATAATCACAAAAAGAAAATAAATGTGAAAAATAAACCACTGAGATGGATGAATTTGGTATTCTCGTATCTAATCTATCATAAAATAAATAAATAAATAAAATCTAAACTAAACCCAATCTAATAGGTTTACTAATTATTATTATTATTATTATTATTATTATTATTATTATTATTATTATTTATTCTTTTTGATTCTGCCGCTGCATGTATAACAATAAACCGCTCCGTTTCTTGAACAAATATGGTCCCAATGAGTTGGTCAAAGACGTCGGCCTTGCATCTGCAGAACGCGGGTTCAAATATGCAATTCCATCCACTGCGCCGCCGCCATCTCCTTTGATGATGATCTTCGGCAAAATTATTTACATACAACAGTGCCGAAAAAGAAAAGAAAAACTATTTTCTAGGAAATTAAATTACATCCAATAAATTACATAATTTCCTATACCCAAAAATATTGGGTTTACAATAGATCTAATGGTAAACAAATACCAACCCCAATCCATCTTGTCAACCAAGAACATTCAACCACGCATATATATAATAAACATATAAAAGATGTAATATTTATTCAATTCCACTCCTTATTAATTAATTATGCAATCAAGATCACAAAATCGCTTTAACCTTGCTCTGCTACCACATGCTGGATATATAGGAACCCGAATCCGGATCCGATCCATAATTGGATCGTCAGATCTGATTCACAGCACCGATCGAGACGCTCGATCATGCACAACGGAAGCTACGAATAAATTCACATGCGATTTTACCACGATATGATCCATATAAATAATTAATATAACTGTGGGAAGGTTAAAGATTTACCAAAAGGAGAGGGAGAAGCAATCGACCAAGGGGAGAAGCCGTAGTCTTCCGGATTGTTCTCTTAGCGACGATTAGTGGACGTCGATCCTCGCCGTAGAACCTTCTCGAATATGCTCAAGAAAAACCCAAGTTTTTCTTCTTCCCAATGGCTAGGACGAGAAAACAAAATTTCTCCAATTTTTTTCAAATAGGCGTGGCCTATTTTCTTTAAAATGGCGTGGTTTTTTTGTGGTTAAATTTTGTGTTGGGAGAAGCTTTTTTTTATAGGAAAATAACTAATAAATTGAGAGTTTATCTTTTACACACAAATTTATCTTTTCCTTTTAGGAAAATAAAACTTTTATCCAATAAGAAAACAAATTTCCTATTTATCCAATAAGAAAACTAATTTCTTATTTATCCACATTATAACTAATTAGGAGAAAATGTCTTTTCCAAAACAAAATAAAATTCGGGGCCATTTTGTGTGCCAATTGGGATAATAGAAAATGTCTTTTCTATTTTACATATTATTTACCATAGAAATAATATTTGCATATTCATTAAATAGACCAACTATTTAATTTATTTTCGAGGTTCCATGAACGAGAAAACACTCACGTGTTAGGAGCCAACCCTGGGACCATGGACCTATAACCCGTAGCTACAATAAATTGAATAAAATATTCATCGAAGAGAATATTTCTACTCAACTCATTAATTCCGGATTACGCCACCATAAATCTGAAACTGAACTCTATCGATTATAGATATAACTTATTCTCAAAACGTCGAGTCGATAAGTGTCCCTTGATATAATCATTACATACAGACTAACCCTCCATAGACTATCCGTAATGAAGCGGGATTATTTCCGTAAACCTTCTTCAATACATATTATCCTTATTTACCATTAACCCACTAGTGATCAATTAGTTCATAACCAATACGAACTCCCGGGATCGATCAGTTTCTAGGATTAACAAATAAGGGGATTGTCTTTCTACTTCCCGCGGGAAGGAATGGATTCCATATCTGTGAGACACACACTTCTCACTCATCCCAGAATAGTGCCAATGTGAAAGTGATTCGGACCGCGCCTCTTAGTGATCCTTAACGAACACATCAAACCCTATCCTCAAACCAGTAGGAGTATGCAATCATTTCAGGATTAAGGTTAATCCATATATGATCATCTTGTGATTTGATAAGATTTCTCAATCACGGAATTATATGAGAAATGCAGATTTAATCGGTCCAGTTGTTGGTCCCAGAGAAGGGTGAAACTATAGTCAGAGGGGGGGGGGGGGTGAATGACTATAGTGGAGTTTCAAAAAACTTTTGTTTTGTTTAAAAGCTTTTGGGCAGCGGATAAGTCCCTTCTTACTAAGTTGTTTTCAAATCAATTTAGACGTTCACAGATATAAGTTATGATCTAGGCAATTTAAATAAATGCTGTAAAGTAAATTGCAGAAAGTAAATTGACACAAGGCTTATAGTGGTTCAGGGTGGTGTAATCCCTTAATCTACTCTTCTCCTGTGATGATCGGAGGAATTCACTATTGTTTTCACAGATACAATAGTATGATTGTCCTTGGCTTCTCAAGCTTCACAATCTACAAGACTATCACTCCTTGATCGCCAATGACTTGATGATTGATCTCTTTTCTTTGCGCTTTGAGATCAAAATCCTTCAACAGCTATCACAGGTTCAACTCCTTCTCAGATTGCCTTTGATTCAGTTGCTTCAGTTTGATGTGAATGTGATTCACACACTAGCTTGATCAATCTCAATGCTGAATATGACTTTGTAGCTTTGATATCTGAGCTGATCACTGGATGTATCCTTGTAAGTTCAGAGAGAAGGTTTTTCAAATTGACAGAGTTTCTGCTTGATTTTTCTTTTCAGATCGTTAGTTTTCTTTGTCTGTCAATGCCTTCTATTTATAGCCTTGAATAACCTTGATTTTGAAATTCCGTCCGTTGGCTATATTAATGAGGGAATAATTCTTGATTGTATTTTTGATTCCCCCTTAATTGCATTCTCCTTGATTTCAGTGATCAGATTTTTCTTTCAAACATATAGCAGAAAATCTGTCCTTGATTGATCCTCTATTGATTGTGCATTTAATGCAAGATCTTCTGTATCTTCAACATATATCAAATCTGATATGGAAAGTGTTACTTCGCCGTTTTCTGAACGGTTGAGTGATTCTTCTGACTTAGCTGTTTTAGATCTTCCTTCACCATTTTGTCTTCACTTAGCCGAAAGTCAGTTTACTTTGCCGATTCATTGTTCTTTTCTTTGCTTCAGTTTAAGGAGAATCTTTGTACTTCACTGATCCTTGATTGGGGTGAGATCAGTGTACACCATATTTGAATATTATGTTTCATCACTTAAAGTGTAACTTGGACTTATCCAAGGTCATCACAGACTTCCTTGGTTATAAGTCAGACCATTAATGTCTTCATTGCTTCTCTGCTGGTGTTTGGCTGGCTTCACTCTGCCGAATATATGTTTTTACTTTGCCGTCCTACAAACTAGTACAATACTTGTCTGACTCAACTTATACAACATGTCAGACTTTAAGTAAAGACTTATACAGAGAATTCTAACTTATTCCGGGCTTACTATAACAGCTAGTATGGCCATCATCAAAACTTAATATAATGTTCCTAACAATTTCCCCCCCTTTTTGATGATGCCAAAACCCTCATAAGCCTGAACATAAGTAATCCAAATTTTTCATAAATAATAGAACAGAAACTCAACAATTTTTATTCATCCATCATAGGGCAATAAGATATTGCATCTTTTTATTTAAAGGCAAATAGAAGCAAATAGAAGTAATTCAAATTGAGTGTAAGGTCTACTTCTTCACATCTTCAAACCTGATGCCTTTGCCTTTCTTTGCCCTTGCCCTTTTCTCGTTGGACTTGCCTTCTTTTCACCTTTGGAGCTGAGCTTAGAACTTCCTTCCCCCTTTTTGGCAGCACCAAAAATTGCTTCAAGATTTGTCGTTTATGCATCAGAATCAGGGAGAGGACCATACCTCCTTTCCAGTATCTTGTTGTTGGTCTCACCAACTTTGATTAGAAGGTCCAGTTGTTTACCAGAGTGCTCCATTATCTCATCTAGATGCTGAATTTGTTGAGTGTGAGCATTGAGAGTGTCCATCGGGGGCTTAAGATTGTTATCAATTGTCTCAGCATGGAATTCAAGATTGGTTTGGACATGGTGAGGGATGAGTTGTTGTAGATTGCAAAGCATGTTTCCTTGTCTCTCCATGACCTCATCTTGGATCTTGATATGATTGATAAGGGCCTCAATCTTGTGGTTGAAGGAGGTTGCTTCACTCCTTAAGGCATTCTTGAGTTTTGCTCTTTGTAATATTGCCTTTCCATGTCCACAATGAGGGGTTGAATGTCCAGATTGAAGACTCTCTCTGGATCAATTTCTTCTGGTGCCACATGGACATCCTCTTCATCCCCATCAGTTTCATTCTCAGCATCTTCATCTTGCTTGTTCTCATTTTCCACTTCAATTTCTCTTTCTTCCTTTTCCTCTTCTGCCTCTTCCTTTTCATCTTGTGCTTCTTCTTCTCTTTCTTCCATCTGTTCTTGTTTTTCCTCAGTGGACACAGGGTCATTTAGAGGTTGTTGTTGAGTGTGAACTTCTTCATCATCCTTTGTTCCCCTTGTGCAATTGTGGGGGAGTTGACAAGTTCGGCTGAGTGAGCTTTATCAGCTGGCTCACTGAGCTGTTTGTCAACTTTACCAATGCTTTTGAAAAGCACTTCTTGAAGAGTCAGTTCATCATCAGAAATCCCCAAATCTTCTTGATTTGCTTCAAGATTTCCACCTTCTGATTATTCATCCTCTGACTCATCTTCTTCCTCATCTCTCTCCTTTTCTTCAGATGAAGTGATTCTATATCCTTCCTCACCTTCCTCCAGGTAGGTGATTTCCTCTTGTTGCTTTTCTTCTTCTGTTGCTGTGTCATCACTGATTGTCACAGGTTCAATCAAGTTGCTAATTCCAGGCAGAGAGATGTTTTCATGTGCTGTCTGGGATCTGGTTCTTCGTTCCACTCCTGATCTACCGCCTTCAGGCTGTTTTCTTTTGCTCCCAGCAGTGGGCTTGGGCTTCATGGAAGCCTTGATGTAAGTAAACATCGTCTTTGACTTGTGTGGAGACTGCAAGTTGGTGGGTTGTACTTTCAATTCGTTGAATAGGTGTTGAAGAGGAAACCCATATGATTTCCTCTCCCAGAAATCGCCCTTTTTCTGTAAACCCTTGCTTGGTGCTTTTATTGATAAATCAATTTCCTTTTGAATTTGATCCTTCAGTCGATTGAAAACAAATGTTGCCCAGTCAAATTTGGTACGTTCGTAGATTATGGCCATCAGTTTGATTCGTACCTCGATTAGGTTTTCCATTGATCCTTTCGCCTTCAATATTCTTGGTGATGACCGGTGCAAATTCAAAGCAAGCGGAAGTTTGAGCTTTGATCTAGGTAGATTATGCGTTTTCTTTGCTTTTTCTTGGGACTTTGGCTATCTCGGCCCAGAATTTTGTGATGTCCGTCGTCACAAGCTTGACATTGGCAGGACCAATTAAGGGGAGTTGAAGGTATCTGTTGAGTGTACCAGGTGTGATGACTATTTCTCTTCCAAAGATTGAGCTTGTTATGCGATCGACTTCAGTCTTCTTTGTGCTGGGCACAAACTTGGCATTTTTCCAAAATGCTATTAGGTTTTCATAGCAGATTCCAGTTATTGGGGGGGTTTAGGAAGGTCATCAGCCCCAAGTTTGTACAGCAATCGACCAAGCGTTGTGCTTGTGCATCGTTATCAGAAAAAGAGAGGTAGTATTCTGGTTTAAAAAACGAACTAGTGATTATTAATTTTTCATAGTATTTTTCTGTTGGAGAGATTGTGGAGGATGAAGCCATTGATAAGCAGTGGATGATTAGAGCAAAATACTTCAAGTTTTCAGAGAGAATCAAAAATAGGGTTTTTAATTTGCAAGAGAGTGTAAAGATTTCTGAAAATCTCTAAGTATCGTTTATATAGGGTGATTTTGAGTAGTGTGAACGTGGTTTGAATGTGGAAGGATTTTATGACATAATGGCGTGATTTTGTGTATGTAAATCACGATATTCGAGCGTAATAGGGGGAGTGGTTTGAGGTAAGTAATGATAGAGCCCGGGAATCGAGGCTTTCATAATTTAAAAAGAATATGGTTATTTCCATGATCACAAGTTGATCTCCACGTGTGTAATCTTCCACAGAATAATCCTCCATAATTTTCTCATTCTCCACGTGTAGTAAGAGTTGATTTTGTTCACACTTTAATTTGTCCAAGTCTTTAATTCGGTGAAGTGCCTTGGCTGGTCACTTAGCCGATGTAGAGAATTCTTCTTTGAGCTGCTCCATTTAACCGTTCCTAACAATCAGTTAAGTTAACTTCGCTGGATACCAGTGCCTTACCTGCTACATCTCCTGTAACGGCAAAGGTTGAACCAGTTTGATGGAGTCACTTAGCCGATTGCTCCAGTTAGCCGCTCTTTGGTACTTAGTCAATTTCAATCATTTCTAACTCAGTTCTCAACATGCTAAATCTTTCATAACTAAGTGGTTTAGTAAAGATGTCAGCCAATTGATCTTTAGTGGGTATGTATTTTAGAATGACATCTCCCTTTTCAACATGATCTCTGATAAAATGATGTCTTACATCAATGTGCTTTGTTCTTGAATGCAACACTGGATTTTCAGTAATAGATATTGCACTTGTGTTATCACACATGATTGGAATTGTTTTCTCCTACTCCATAATCCCTTAGTCGCTTTTTCGATCCAAAGTACTTGTGCACAACAAGCCCACTCGCTTTGCTATATATTCGCTTTGGTGTTGATGTAGATATGGAGTTTTGCTTTTATCTTGAACCATGAGACTAGTCTATTGCCTAGCATTTGACAAGTTCCAGATGTACTTTTTCTGTCTATTTTGCATCCAGCATAGTCAGAGTCTGAATATGATATCAGCTTAAATCCTCCATCTTTTGGATACCAAATACCTACATTGATAGTGTTTTTTGGGTATTTGATTATTCTTTTGGCTGCCAGAAGATGTGATTCCTTTGGTTGAGCTTGAAACCTTGCACATACTCCAACTGCAAATGCTATATCAGGTCTACTTGCAGTTAAGTATAGTAGGGATCCAATGATTCCTCTATACATTTTCTGATCAACATCCTTCCCTGTTTCATCTTTTCCAAGAATTACTCTTGGACACATTGGTGTATCAGCTGTGCCACTTGTATCCATCCCATACTTGTGTATTAAATCTCTTGTGTACTTGGCTTGACTAATGAAAATACCATCCTTCATCTACTTTACTTGAAGGCCAAGGAAATAATTTAATTCTCCCATCATGCTCATCTGAAATTTGCTCTTCATTAGATTTGCAAATTTCTCACATAGCTTTTCATCCTCTGATCCAAAGATGATATCATCAACATAGATTTGTACTAGCAATGTACTTGTTCCTTCCTCTAGTTTGAATGTTGAATCCATTCTTGATCAAAAATTGTGATAGTGTTTCATACCAGGCTCTAGGTGCCTGTTTGACTCCATAGAGGGCCTTTTTGAGTTTGTATACTTTGTCTTCTTTTCCTTTGATTTGAAATCCAGGAGGTTGTTCTACATATACTTCTTCTTCCAAAAGTCCATTTAGGAATGCACTCTTGACATCCATTTGATAGACTTTGAAGTCTTTGAATGCTGCAAATGCTAGAAAGAGTCTGATTGCCTCCAATCTTGCTACTGGTGCAAATGTTTCATCATAATCTATTCCTTCGCTTGAGAGTATCCTTTTGCAACCACCTTGCTTTGTTTCGACAACAAGTTCCTTGCTCATCCATCTTGTTCTTGAATACCCATTTTGCTCCAATGATGTTGGTCGATCTCAGTCCATCAACAAGTTCCTGAGACTTCATTTCTTTCAAATTCATTTAGTTCTTCTTGCATGGTCATTTGTAATCCAATCTGCATCTTGAATTGCATCATCTATTGTCTTGGGCTCCACTTGTGATAGAAAACATGTTAGCATATTTTCCAATTGTCTTACAGTTCGACTCTGTGTGAATGTCTCCAATGACTTGTTCTTGAGATGATCTCGTAGCCAACTTAGGTCGAGGTTGGAGTTGATCTTCACTTGGTGCTTCCATAGCTTCATTATGTGTATGGTCTTGAGTTCGGAGCTTGTTTCATTGTGTTGATATGTGGCTCTTCTTGATTTTGAATGATGATTCAAGATAGAAAATTTGGAATTGTTGTATTTGAATAGATTTCCCTTTGTGTTGCTTCTTCTTCTTGATCTTGAAGATCTTCACCATTTGTATTTGGTTCATAAAAAACTACATGTATTGATTCTTCAATCACCAATGTTCTTTTGTTGAGTACTCTGAATGATTTACTGGTGTTTGAGTATCCCATAAAGATTACTTCATCAGCCTTTTCATCAAAGGTATGCAGCTGACTCCTGTTCAAAACAAAACATTTTGATCCAAACATATGAAAATATGAGATATTAGGTTTTCTACCATTCCATATTTCATATGGAGTCTTTCCATGATGTTTGTTGATGATTGATCTGTTTTGTGTATGGCATGCTGTGTTTGCTGCTTCAGCCCAAAATCTCTTTGGTAAGCATGCTTCTGCAATCATTGTTCTGACTGCTTGTTTGAGAGTTCTGTTTCTTCTTTCTGCTACACCATTTTGTTGTGGAGTTCTCTGCTGCAAATAGTTGATGTAGTACTCCATTTTCTTCACAATAGGTTCGATAATTTCATTTAGAAATTCAAAGGTGCCTCCTCGATCTCGATCTTGATAATTTTCAGTTCTTTCTCATTTGGAGTCTTCTCAGCAAATCTAGCAATTTCTTGAGTGTCTCTTTCTTCTTGTTCATGAAGATGGTCCAGGTGTATTTTGAGTAGTCATCCACCACTACTAGAGTGTATTTATTTTACCACTTACACTTTATTGGTGATTTGGTCCAAACAGGTCCATGTGTAACAGATGTAGAATTCTTGTTGTAGATTGATAGGGCTTTGACTTGAATGAAATTTTGATTTGTTTTCCTTTCTGACATGCATCACATAGACTTTCTTTCTTGAATATGATCTCTGGCAGGCCTTCAACTAGCTTGTTCTTTGATAGTTTGTTGATGGTCTTGAAATTCAGGTGATTTAATCTTCTGTGCCAAATCTAGCTTGTTGATTGTTTATTTTTGACAAGCAGACATGTTTCTGCCTTGGCTGTTCTCCAGTCCACCACATACATGTTGTCTTGTCTTCTACCTGCAAGAACTGTTGTGTTGGTTTGACTGTGAATCACTTTGCATCCTTCTTTGTTGAAGTGCACATTGTAGCCTTTGTCTGTAATTGGTGATGCTCATCGATTGAAATTAAGTCCCTTAACATATGCCACATTTTGAATTTTCAGATTGTTCTTGAGTATTATGCCTTCCCCCTTAATCTTGCCAGGGTTTTCTTTGCCTCCAAATGTGACTTTGGGTCCATCAAAAGCTTTGAAGTCAGTGAGCCATTTCTTGTTTCATGTCATGTGTCTGGAACATCCACTGTCTATGTACCAGACATCCTACAAAACAAATTAATTAAGTTTAGGTACCCAACACTGTTTGGGTCCATACCTGTTAGCAGTCATGCCTCCCATACCAAGTGTATATCCAAAGGTTCTTCTTTTTGGATAATTAAAGTCATCAACTTCATATGTATAGGGCATGGCAGAATAGATTCTAATATTTTTACTGAAGGTATTCTGATACTTTTCTCCACCTTTTGGTGCATTTACATCATTTTTCACTTTCCAATATGCAGTAGGAAACCTTTCTTGCTTCATGTGTCTAGGAACATATCTAGATTGGTTTTTCTTAAACACATGATGCATTTTATGGAATGGTTTCCTCTTGTATTTTGGAGGTGCAGCATTCCAATCATCCTCTGAAGGATAAAGTCTGCCTTTACCTTTCAGAAGACTAATGTTCTTGGTTGGCTGAAATGAAAATTTGGTCTACTGTTTTACTACACTAGGTTTTGACTTCACCGGAGCAGGATGATTTGTTGGAACTATGGTCTGTCCCTTTCTAAATTTTGGTCCAATGTTGGTCTGGATTTAGAATTGTGTTGACCATTATTCCTACTCTCATCCCGATTTGTTGTAGCCAAGACCAGATCTCGGATCCAAACCTTTTGAGGGTTTGTGTGGTGGTGCATTTAGTGGTGCAGTGGTTACCTTTGCCGGTGAGGAGATTTTCTTAACTGATCTGTCAATAACAGATGTATGATCATCTGCTTTTTGTTGATCATTTAAGTAGGTCTCCTTACTGGTTAATTCAGCTTTTGCTTTATCCAGTCTTTCTTTAGTCTTTTATTCTCCTTTCTTAGATCCTTGCATTCCTTTTCCAAAATTTCATGATTCATTTCAATTTCATCAAATTTAGTCATGAGATTTTGGACTAGGTCTGTTGTATCCAATGGGAGACTAGAAGATTGTGCAATGTTAGATGTGGATGCATATGATGAGGAACAGGAACTAGATGTTACCTCAGTTTCATCTCATTCTTTAGCCATTAGACATAGGCTTGTTTCCTCAGAGTCTGAACTATCACCTTCATCTTCATCTAATTCTTTGGTCATGAGGCATAGACATGCTTTTTCATTGTTAGTGCTATCTTCGTCATCACTGTCATCTGTGTCATTATCAGATGATTCTTCATTCTTTTCACTACTGGATTCAGCCTTGAGTGCCTTCTTGCTTCTCCTCTTTTCAGATGCTTTGTATCTCTTCTTTTCATCATCTTTGTCATTTTCTTCAGGACAGTCAGCCTTGAAGTGAGCCTTCTTGTTGCAGTTGAAGCATCTGTATTCATCATCTTTCTTCTTCATTTCTTTATTTGAGCTTGACCTCTTGTTTGATGATGAATTTATTTTGAAAGGCTTCTTTTTGCTGAACCCGTCAAAGCGTTTAACTAATAAAGCTACCTGTTCTTTAAGTTCATGTGTCTCTTTGCTGATGCAATCGGCAAAGTTACTTTGCTGGGGTTCAACCAGTGCATTGATTTTGTGTGTCTCTGCCGGAGCATCATCTTCACCATTCAATTCGAATTCATGAGCTTTTAATTGGGACATCGGTTTGAGTGTCGGTGCTTGCAAGATTTGTTGTTCCTCCGATTCATCGATGTTATGATCTTCCATCTTTCAGGTAGTCCTCTCAAGATCTTAAAGCATACTTCTTTTCGGGGATATGTGTGTCCAGCCATTGCGATTCATCGATAATGCTTGAGAATTTGTTTTCCATTTGATCAATGGATTCACAGCCTTCATTTTGAAGTTCTCAAATTTCTGTTTTGCAACAGGTAATTTGTTTTCTTTAACTGCTTCAGATCCTTCATTAATCAATGATAGCTTGTCCCACATCTCCTTTCTTTGTTTTGCGTCTTTGATTCTCATGAACATGTTGCTATCTAGGGTCTTCAAAATCATGTCTTTTGCAACAAAGTCCAGATTTGCTCTTCTCCTGTCATCCTTGGTCCAATCCTTTTTAGGTTTATCAATTTCCTTCCCTTGATCTGCTCCTGTGCCTACCACAGTAGTGATTATGATTGGTCCATTGTTAATTACATCCAGCATCTCTTCATGAGTTGCTTCAAGATGAGATAGCATTCTTATTTTATATTCATCAAAATTATTAACATTAAAAACATGTACTTCTGACAAGAAGTTTGAGGAATCCATAAGTGCAAATGAAGATATAAATGTAAATGTATAGAAAAGTCATATTTGAAAACTGCTTTGAAAATATGTGATCTCCTTGTTACGTAAATTAGATCTCGAGCAGGTTACGATACTAGGAACACCGCTCCGATACCAATTGTTGGTCCCAGAGAAAGGTGAAACTATAGTCAGAGGGGGGGGATGGGAGGGGTGAATGACTATAGTGGAGTTTCAAAAAACTTTTGGGCAGCGGATAAGTCCCTTCTTACTAAGTTGTTTTCAAATCAATTTAGACGTTCACAGATATAAGTTATGATCTAGGCAATTTAAATAAATGCTGTAAAGTAAATTGCAGAAAGTAAATTGACACAAGGCTTATAGTGGTTCAGGGTGGTGTAATCCCTTAATCCACTCTTCTCTTGTGATGACCGGGGGAATTCACTATTGTTTTCACAGATACAATAGTATGATTGTCCTTGGCTTCTCAAGCTTCACAATATATAAGACTATCACTCATTGACTGCAACAACTTCAGTGATTCAGTCTCTTTTGCTGCTCCTTGAGATCAAAATCCTTCAACAGCTATCACAGGTTCAACTCCTTCTCAGATTGCCTCTGATTCAGTTGCTTCAGTTTGATGTGAATGTGATTCACACACTAGCTTGATCAATCTCAGTGCTGAATATGACTTTATTGCTTTGATATCTGAGCTGATCACTGGATGTATCCTTGTAAGTTCAGAGAGAAGGTTTTTCAAATTGACAGAGTTTCTGCTTGATTTTTCTTTTCAGATCGTTAGTTCTCTTTGTCTGTCAATGCCTTCTATTTATAGCCTTGAATAACCTTGATTTTGAAATTCCGTCCGTTGGCTATATTAATGAGGGAATAATCCTTGATTGTATTTTTGATTCCCCCTTAATCGCATTCTCCTTGATTTCAGTGATCAGATTTTTCTTTCAAACATATAACAAAAAATCCGTCCTTAATTGATCCTCTATTGATTGTGCATTTAATGCATGATCTTCTGTATCTTCAACATATATCAAATCTGATCTGGAAAGTGTTACTTCGCCGTTTTCTGAACGGTTGAGTGATTCTTCTGACTTAGCTGTTTTAGATCTTCCTTCACCATTTTGTCTTCACTTAGCCGAAAGTCAGTTTACTTTGCCGATTCACTGTTCTTTTCTTTGCTTCAGTTTAAGGAGAATCTTTGTACTTCACTGATCCTTGATTGGGGTGAGATCAGTGTACACCATATTTGAATATTAAGTTTCTTCACTTAAAGTGTAACTTGGACTTATCCAAGGTCATCACAGACTTCCTTGGTTATAAGTCAGACCATTAATGTCTTCATTGCTTCTCTGCTGGTGCTTGGCTGGCTTCACTCTACCGAATATCTGTTTTTACTTTGCCGTCCTACAAACTAGTACAATACTTGTCTGACTCAACTTATACAACACGTCCGACTTTAAGTAAAGACTTATACAGAGAATTCTAACTTATTTCGGGCTTACTATAACATCTAGTATGGCCATCATTAAAACTTAATATAATGTTCCTAACACCAGTCCTATATGACTACATCATATATAAATCCCCACTTAGATAACCAATATCGACGGTCCGGATAAGACGGTCACACCATAAAGTGTTCTGGGCACTTTAATGGTGGTTTAATCAATAGACCCCATACTTTGATTAAGTTCACCACGGACTAACAGTTCAAGTGTATCACCATAAACTTACTCCTCGCATGTGACACACAGTAAGTTATATGGCTACATATGATACTAATTGGGGTTTTCAACAGTGTATAATATATAAGAACAAAGAAAATAATAAGATGAGAATAAATCTGTCATTTATTAACTATAAAAACAATTACATAAATTGTCTTTCGGGCGCTACTTCCAATAGATACAACCCACTCTAAATCCACAGAAAATGATTCAACCTCAACGGACAGAGAGGGAGGGATGCAGTCATGCCACTTCTCAACCTAAGGAGGGAAGAAGGTCAGCTTTAGCTCGTCTAGGGCCCTTGGTCGACGACCGCAGTGCTGCCCCAGAATGACCTAAAAATCCCCGCCAGGTCCGTACCCGCATTGAGGGGCGGGGAGAATCATAGCTTGTGGAAAGTCATACCTGGCTCCCCATGATCCCTGAGGATAAAAGCGAGCTAGGCATAATGAAAAAAAATAGAGGAGTTACAAAAGGGTAGGACCGGAAAGGAAGTTAAGCCCGCGTGGGTACCAGTGTACTTCATCCTAACATCTTAAAGGTGGCTCCATGAGGTGGTACTCACTATTCTAATTTCACCAATTTTCATGGGGCAATAGACCCTTTGGATTGGCTTTCAGCCTTCCAAAGAAGAATCAGTCTATGTACACCTAGCGATGAAGCATGGTGTATAGCTTTTGTGGGATCAATGCAAGACAGAGCGGCGTCATGGATTAGCGGACTTCCTCCAAGTTCGATCCTATCTAGGGACGATTTAATAAGTAAATTTATAGCCGAGTTCAAGTCAGTGGGTGGACCTAAAAAGACCCATATTGACCTTCACGAGGTCCGACAGGGTGAAAATGAATCCACTCATAGCTATTATGAGCGATTTTACAAAGTGTATGAGTTAACCAGGGGCTTAGCGGACAACATTGTGATGAACGACTTTGAAATAGAAAGTGAGTCCAGGCTATTTGAAATCATACTTTGCTCTCACACCACCAACGAACCTCCATGAAAAATGCTGGGTTCGACTAGGAAATATATTATGACCGGAACGAAGGATCTTCATCATCCTACATGGGCAAACAGGGGGCTGAGCGCAGTCCGCCAAAAGATAGCCACAGTAATCGTGATCGGGATATCAAAAAGCCAGAGAGATTTAGAGAAGAGACTTTCACTCCTCTCAAAATCTCATACACTCAAATGTTAAATAAAGTAAGAGACGAGCTCCCTGAGCCGTACCCCATGAATCCAGACCCTTGTCGCGACACAACCAAGTATTGTGGATTTCCTAGAGGTAAGTGTCACACCACCAACAAATGTATGCTGTTCAACAGAGAAATTGAAAAGCTATTAGCACACGGCATGCATGATCAGTACAAGAAGGACGCCGGGGGGCCGAACCGAATGGATCGACAAGCCCGTCAGTATGACAGACAAATCCGCATGATCATGGAAAATCTCCTCAGCAATAATCAAATCAAAAGCCGCATCGGTTCTATCAACGAGCATGTGGAGAAGCCAGCTGTCCTGCACGGGAATGAGCAACCCCTTGCTTTTACCCGAAGCGAGCTGGTGACTTCTATTAACGTGGAGGACATGTGTCTTTATGTTTCGGTGGTAGTCAACCGGGCTTGCGTCAACAGGTTATGTTCGATACGGGAGCATGTCAGGATATATTGTACTATAACTATTTCAAAGAGCCCAGATTCAGCGACTCAAACTTGTGGCCGCACAATGGAACCTTTGAGGGCTTCACCAACCATAAGATACAGGTCAAGACGGTCATCGATCTAGATGTGCAAATGGGAGATTATGCGCCTTTCCGAACTGAAAATGTAACATTTCTCGTGGTCGACCTTCAATCAAATTATAACATGATAATTGGAATGCCAGCCTTGAAGCAGTTTCAGATGGTAACCTCCATCCCGCATCAGCGGGAAAAGTTTTATGTTGGGGATAGGATTGGGGTGTCGGTCAGCGAACCCGTAACCGTCCTCACATTTATTCATGAAATGAGAACTGAGAATAAGAAAGCTCGCTTCGAACAGTCTGAAGGTATGTAGGGCATTAGCATGATCAGATCAGTGGGAGAACCCCTCCCCATCAAAGTGGAGTGTGAGACTTTTCAAGTTAGGGATGAGCACGAATTTACAGCGGAGGATGACTTAATCGAGGTAGTTGTTAACGACGAATATCCCGGTCAAAAAATCAGGATAGGAGCTCACCTAGGCCTATCGAAGAAAGAAGCTCTGATTAATCAGCTCAAAGAAAACCTGGATGCATTTTCCTGGGTGGTTACAGATATGAGAGGAGTTGAGTCCGACGTCGCTCTCCATCATCTCAATGTCGACTCTACCTTCAAACCGATACAACAGCGAGCCCAAAAATTCACCAGTGAAAAGGAAGCTACGATTAAGGTAGAGGTTGGAAAAGTTCTTCAAGAAGGAATAATCAGAGAGCTAGCATGACCTACTTGGCTGGCAAATGTGGCCATGGTGAAGAAACATAATGGAAATTGGAGAATGTGTGTTGACTTCACAGACATCAAAAAGGCTTGCCCAAAGGATCCTAATCAGCTTCCCCGAATTGATCGACTGGTTGATTCCATCGCTGGTTTTGAGGTTCTTAGTTTTCTAGTTGCATACTCGGGATATCATCAAGTATGAATGGCTGAGTGCGACAAAGAAAAAACGGCCTTCAGAGATTCTAGGGGCCTTTATTATTACGAGATGATGCCCTTCGGGAAAAAACGCTGGTTCGACTTATCAGAGGATGGTCAAAAAAGTTTTCAGCTCACAGATCGGGAAAAACATGGAGGCCTACATAGATGACATGGTTGTCAAGTCCACAAGTGATGGTCACGCCGTCGACCTCCAGGAGACTTTCAATAATGTTCGGAAACACTCAATGAAACTCAATTCGGCCAAATATACGTTTGGTGTCTAGACATGCAAGTTTCTGGGGTTCATGGTTAGTCACCGAGGGATCGAACCTAATCCAGAAAAGATTCAAGCATTGCTCGATATACCGGAGCCTACCATGATCACGGAGGTACAGAGGCTCAACGGCAGAATCATCGCTTTAGGCCGATTAATCTCAAAATCGGCAGAAAAATGTCTCCCCTTCTTCAAAATACTCAAAGGTGACAAATCTTTCTCATGGAGTAAGGAATGTTCTCAAGCTTTTCAGGCTTTGAAAGAATATCTAGGAAAACCACCTCTTTTGGTTAGCCCTATAGAAAGGGATGTTTTGTTTTTGTACTTGGCAGCCTCGGACCGGGTCGTTGCCGCCATACTTGTCAAGGAGGCCGGATCCCTCCAAAATCATATTTATTATGTAACAAAGGCTCTCAGTCCGGTGGAGAGTCATTATTTTAATGTTGAAAAGTTAGCCTACTCGCTTGTTGTCACTGCCCGCAAACTTAGGGGTTATTTTACTTCACACACTATCATTGTCTTAATGGCAGCCCAATGCGTCAAATCCTACCTAGACCAGACCTTTTAGGTCGTCTGCTTCGATGGGCTATCGAGATTACCGAGTTCGATATTTGATATCAACTGAGGAAGGCTATAAAAGCTCTAGAATTACCAGATTTCATTGTTGAAATGAGCATCAGTTCGATGCAACCAAGCTCGCCTGTGCCACTTGAGACCACTACGGCCTCGAACAAGCCCGATCAACGCTTGAAATTATATGTTAACGGAGCATCGAGTTGGAATGGATGTGGGGCCGGTGTTATTCGGATGGAGCCAGGGACGACAAAGAAATCGAAAAATCTCTAAGGTTCGAGTTCCCAGCCACAAACAATCAAGCCGAGTATGAGGCAGTTATAGCCGGACTTAAGCTAGGAAAGGAAATAAAAGTGGAAAATGTTGAAGTATACTGTGATTCTCAGCTCATCGTCAACCAAATCTCAGGGGACTATAGGATGCATTGCGGCATCCTGGGAAAATACAGTGAGATTGTCTAACGATTGAGATCTGACTTCAACTACTACGAGTTCATCATAATTGGAAGAGAGGACAACGAGCATGCATATTATTTCTCTAGGATATCTCTTGAAGAAGAGATCGTGGATATTTTAATAATGGTGGAACATCTTGCTGTCCCTACCATTAAAATAAAAAAATTCATGGAAATCGATGCACCAACGCCGACTCCATGTTGGATAGATGAATTTCAAGCTTATATAAAATCGGGCACCTTGCCCACAGACACGAATAAAGTTTGCGCCCTCAGAAAAAGAGTCGCGAGGTACGTCATACACGACGGAATGCTTTACAGAAGATCTAACACCAAGCCTTTATTGATGTGTGTCTGAAAGGAAAAAAGTGATAAAATCCTCATAGAGCTTCATCAAGGAGTGTGTGGGGGCCATCCCACTAGTCGCTCCTTGGTCCCGAAGGTTGTAACACCGACGTATTACTGGCCGACAATACTTAAGGAGTCGGAGAAATTAGTCAGAGAATGTCCGGAATGCCATAAACATGTGGACATCCCAAGACTGCCATCAGTTGAACAAAGCATTGTGGTCTCACCTTGGCCTTTTGACATGTGGGGACTCGACCTCATCGGACCCTTCCCTTCTGATGACGGTTAAAATAGTCTATCTTACGGCATCAACATTCTATCCATTATGAGCTAAAAATAGTTATTTCGATCTATAAATATGAACCATTTGAGTTGAATAGCATATGTCGGGTTCGTGAGTCGAGAAATCCGCACTTAGCGTTTATTTTCCCAGTTTCGATATTATTTCGTGCATTATTTGATTATTTTCAGGATATGAAATATTGGGCTGAGCATTATGGACGAATCTGGATTGGACTAAATGAAAATAATGGGCCTAGGGTATTCCAGAACCTTTCAAGTTAAGTCGGCTGAAGAAAAAGGACAAAAATACCCCCGGTTTACCAAGGAGGGGCGCCGACTTACCGAGGCTCGAGATCATTCCGAAACGCGTTTTCTTGGACGAGGGGTAGAACTAGGTGTTTCTAAGTCGGTTTAAATAGCTATAAATAAGAGGCTTCACCTCAGAACTCAATGTACCCAAATTATTCAAGGCAAATGATGCTGTAAAAGTTCTTTGTTCTTTATTTTATTTATTTTATGAATTCTGATCAGAGAGACGACGGAGTCGGCGCCTAGGGAGAGATCCAAAGGAGATCTACGCTCATCTTCAAGGGTATGCTTTTCTGTCTTTTCCAAGATGTAGATCTATCGTTGTTCTATTCGAGTAGTATATTTTAATTGCTTATTTAGTTTAATTATGTAGTAGTTAGTTTATTTTACTCCATGTGTTATAGATTATATTCATTGGTGAAGCAATCATGAAATAGTAGATGCGTTCTTCAGATCTGCAATGGTCTATATCGCTAGATCTGAATACCTAGTAAATTACTAATTCATGATAATCGGCGCCAGCTACGTTAATCGATAGATTTAATTTACATGTTAGTAGCCTGATTAACTATTTGCATGTCATCGTAAACTAGCATGAAATACGAATAGTGAAGTGCTATGTTTGGACATTATCTTGAATAGACCCTAGGAACGTACTGATCAATGTCGACAGCTGTCTAGGCGGGTTTGCGGTATGAGTTAGCGCTGAATATCGACATCTCTAGTTCTTTATTCGTATAGGCTATTACGGACCAATTAATGAGGGTAGCTTGCGTGTAGATTCTCTACTACCATTGTCGGAGTAGATAGGGTTAGGAGTTGTACCCGTAGCTGAACAATGAATAAATTCATCAATGGGGAGGACTGTTGCATATGTGGGGGAATAACTAATTACTCATAATTGAACTAATACATTAGAAACTCGTTTTGCTTCGTGTGAACTAGCATAACCATGTTAGATTGAGGAACCAAATTTACTACTGTCTATATTATAGTTGGTCATAGACCATTATTGTAACAAGCTCAATCTTGATAATTTGACGTTCTGACAAGTCTCTGTGGGATCGACTTTGACTCGCCAGTACTCTAATACGATAGACCTAGTCCTATTGCTAGTAAGTGCTTTGCACGTGATCAAAATATTCTGGCGCCGTTGCCGGGGACTCGTGTCAAGAATACTTTTTATTTAAGATTGAGTTTTCTGTATATATTTGAGTATGTTTTATAGTCTGTTAATACTAAGTCGTCGCAGTCGATTCACTGTTGAAATCAGGAAAAAATAGCTTCCGGTTTACCGAGGTCCACCGCGTAAACCGTGGAGTCTAAATACAGCGCGAATCGTTTCATTAATTTAACGTCGAGTCGGTGAGTCGAGTCTATATTTTTGAGTGCCAGCGTGTGTAATAGCCACGAGGCAAGTCACTAACCCTTTTATTTTCTTTTTGTTGAGTCTTGAGTTCGCAAGAAGGAGGATACATACAACAATATGGCAGAAAATGGACAGAATGCAGCAGGAGTTGTGGTACAAGCAGATAGGAGAACTCTACAGAGTTATGCAATGCCGACGATTGAGCAATTCATACCAGCAATTGTTATGCTTGAGAATGCGGCCGAGGTATTTCACCTGAAACCGAATATGATACAGATGGTGACTAATTACACTACCTTTCATGGGGTACCGAACGAAGATCCTAGTGTACACGTCACCAACTTTCTGGAGATGTCAGCACGGTCAAGCCAGCAGGAGTACCTGAAGAAAACATTAAGCTAAAATTGTTTCCATTCACTCTGACGGACAAAGCGAAGATATGGTTATTGTCTCTAGCACCAGGATCGATCCAAACTTGGACCAATCTGTTGCAGAAATTTATGAACAAGTACTGGCCGCCTGGGAAGTCACTACAGATGTGACAAGACATTATGAATTTCAAGAAGAAACCCACTGAAACCTTTGAAGAAGCTTGGGAAATGTTTAAGGAAGCACAGCGGAGATGCCCTCACCATGATATCACTTTGCCCGTACGAATGCATAGTTTCTATCACGGATTACGGCCAAGTGAGCAAATGAGAGTTGATGCATCAAGCAATGGATGTTTTGCGGTTGCTATCACCTAGAGAAGCTGAAGAAAAGTTGGAGCGAATAGCAATGACAAGTCAATGGGGAACGCATCAAGTAGAAACGGCCAAAGTAGCTGAAGGCGTATTTGGAGAAGATACTTCTCAAAAGATCTTATACCAGCTAATGGTGAAGAATGAAAAGATAGATGGCATGCAAGATCGCATAGCCAAGGTTGAGAAAGTTCAAGAGATTGAAGCAACCAACACTGAGGATGTTAACTATATAGGGAGGCAAGGATATCCTTATGGGGGCGGATATCGCCCAGGTTCTCACGACCTCCCTGGTTTTAGACTGAGTGACCCTACTGGGAGTTTTCGACAAAGTGATTCTAATGGTGGAGAGAGACCGATACAAACTGGCGGATTCGTGCCTCAATTCAACAAGTCTGGTGGTTGGGAAGCAGCCATGGATAAAATGAGCTCAACTGTGACCGACACGGTCAATCAACTTACGAAATCCATGACTGAGCTGAATACAAACTTCACCACATATTGTCAGAAGAATAATACAAGACTGATCAATCAGGAAGCATTGGTGCAGAATCTGTCGCACCAAGTGGGGCAGATTGCAGAACAAGTGTCAGCCCGTCCTCCGGGAGGATTACCAAGTAATACTGAGAAGAATCCGAAGGACGTGAATGCAATTATGATTAGAAGCGGAAAGGAACTTCCTGGACCAGTTATACCAACTGTCTAGGTGGAATCAGAAAGTAGTCAGCAGCAGAATGCCGCAGAATCTAGAGAAAAAGAGGGGCCGGTAAACCGGGACACTACTCTGGTATACCGGGCCACGAAAATTCGAGTAGATAAGCGAGCGAGAGCGACAACGATCGATGAGGTAAGTCTTCATGAACTGTAACTATTACTCCTTCTACTTTACCCTATCCCCCTAGGAAATATAAGCTGAATAATGATGATGTGCGTTATAAAAAGTTTATAGAGATGTTTAAAAGGTTGCAAGTGAATATACCTTTGGTAGAAGCTCTGGCCGGAATGCCAGAGTATGCAAAATTCTTGAAAGAAGCAATCTCTACCAAAAGAAAGTTATTAGACCTTGAAACTACTCCCTCCGTCTCAAAATGTTTGGGACGTTTGACTTTTCAACCCCTTACGAAAAGTTTAATTAATCCTTCGAATTTCATCAAATGATCTAATACTTTTTACATTTATGTACTTTAAGTTTCACTTTATCATAACCCTAATGATATTACATCAATTAACGAAATTTCAAGGATTAATTAGACTTTTCGTAAGCGGCTAAAAAAGGAAATGTCCCAAACATTTTGAGACGGAGGGAGTATATGCCTTAACGAGGAATGCTCAGCAGTTTTGAAATGCAAACTGCCTCCCAAGTGTAAAGATCCGGGGACCTTCCTTATACCATGCACAATTGGAGGAGTATGCCTAAACAAAGCATTGTGCGATCTTGGAGACAGTGTCAATCTAATGCCACTCTCCCATCTTTCATAAGTTAGGCATGAAAGAGTTGAATGAAACATCTTCAATTAGTAGATAGGTCAATGAAGCAACCGTGTGGAGTGATGGTGGATGTACTGGTAAAAGGTGATAAGTTTGTATTCCCTGTAGACTTTGTGGTGCTAGACATGGAAGCTAACCATGATGTTCCATTGATCTTAGGAAGACCTTTCCTCACTACGAGTAAAACCTTGATAGATGTTCATAAGGGTGAGCTGATTTTGAGAGTGAATGAGGATAAAGTAGTATTCAATGTGATGAATTCGATGAGATATGCTCAAGATGAAGGAGAGGCATGCTACATGCTAGATGCCATAGATGAACTTATTTTAGAATTATATCAGCATGTGGCAGTAGACCCTAAAGTAGCAGAGACTTTGCTCCTGAAGGATGAGGAAAGTTATAAGGAAACCTGGCCTGGTTGTAGCGAAGGTCAAATGCGAGAAGTAGAACCTATATCATCTGTGGATTTAGGAGGAACCTTTCATAGACCTTCGTGGCACAAGTTCTTTGACTTACAATTGACTGGTAAGCTATTAAGATCATCATTAGAGGAGCCATGAAGGAACTTAACGTTGAAACCTTTGCCATCTCACCTGAAGTACGTGTACTTACAAGATGATACTCTCCCTCTTATAATTTCATCGTTATTATCACCTTTAGAGGAGGAGAAACTTAAGAGTACTGAGAGAGCACAATGGAGCATTTGGGTGGACGATTGCAGCTATTAGAGGAATAAGCCCATCGGTGTGTATGCATAAGATCTCTGTAGATCATGAAAAGAAAGCGGTAGCTCAACCTCAAAGGAGGTTGACACCACAACTGAAAGATGTTGTTAAGGAAGAGATCATAAAGATGTTGGAGATGGGAATCATTTTCCTAATTGCAGATAGTGAATGGGTAAGCTCAATTCATGTGGTGCCCAAGAAAGGAGGATTCACTGTCCAACCTAATGAGTTTGATGAGTTGATCCTTGTGAGACTAATTACTTGACATCGAGTTTGCATTGACATCAAGAAACTGAATGATGCAACTTGTAAAGATCATTTTCCTCTACCATTCATTGATTAGATGTTAGAAAGATTAAGCGGCCATGCGTTTTATTGTTTCTTAGATGGATATTCTGGTTATTATCAGATACACATTGCACCTGAGGACCGAGAAAAGACCACTTTCACATTTCTCTATGGTACTTTTGCATACAATTGCATGCCTTTTGGGTTATGTAATTCACCAGCAACATTCCAAAGGTGCATGATGTCATTATTTACCGACATGGTGGAGGATTTTCTAGAGATTTTCATGGATGATTTCTCTGTATTTGGAGATAGCTTTGATAAATTCTTGGACAATTTGAGTAAATTTCTAAACAGATGTGAAGAGACGAACCTTGTACTTATCTTGGAAAAATGCCATTTCATGGTTACAGAAGGAATAGTGTTAGGTCATAGGATTTTGAAGAAAGGAATGGAAGTTGATAGGGCAAAGATAGAGGTAATAGAGAAGTTACCCCCTCCAACGAACTTAAAGACGTTGCGAGCCTTTCTTGGCAACGCATGATTTTATAGGAGGTTTATTAAGGACTTCTCTAAAGTTTCTAGACCTTTGACTGGATTGCTTGCAAAGGATGTACCTTTCGTATTTGGAGAAGAGTGCAAGAAAGCATTCAACACATTAAAGAAAATTATTATAACCGCCCTAATTCTGGTAGCCCCAGATTGGAATAAACCTTTTGAGCTTATGTGTGATGCAAGCGACACGGAAGTTGGAGCAGCCCTGGGAAAAAGGGAGGATAAAATCTTTAAGCCTATCTATTACTCCAGTCGTACCCTTAACAGTGCCCAGAGGAATTATGCGACTACAGAGAAGGAACTCTTAGTTGTCATCTTTGTATTTGACAAGTTTCGACCTTACCTGATAGGATCGAAAGTCACTGTATTCACTGACCAGGCAGCTTTAAAGTACCTTTTAACCAAGCAAGACTCCATGCCAAGATTTTTGAGATGGATTCTACTCTTACAAGAGTTTGATGTTGAGATTAAAGATAAGAAGGGATCTGAGAACCAGGTGGCTGATCACCTGTCGAGATTAATTTGTTGGAAGAAGAGCAACCGATTGAGATCAGGGAGAGCTTTTCTGATGAACAACTTTTTGCCATCTCAATGGTTGCTCGAGTTGAATCTCAGTCCCGACAACATACATCAAGAGTCGGCAAGGTATACCCTTGGTTTGCCAATATTGTGAATTATCTAGCAGGAAGATACCTACCACCGGAATTCAATAATGCAGATAAGAAGAAGTTTTTCACGTATCTGAAGCATTATCATTGGGATGATCCCTACCTATACAAATTGTGCCCTGATGCCATTCTTAAGATGTGTGTCCATGATGACGAGATTCTAACTATTTTGCACATGTGTCATTCTAGAGAAGCTAGAGGTCATTATGGGCCAGACAACAACAACGAAGGTACTGCAGTGTGGATTCTATTGGCAAACAATTCAAAAATCTGCTTACGAGTTTACATGAGCCTGTCATTCCTGTCAAATGACCGGTAATATTTGTAAGAGGAATGAGAAGCCACTGCATAGTATCTTAGAAGTGGAGTTATTCGATGTTTGGGGAATTAATTTTGTTGGGCCTTTCACATCGTCAGAATCAAATCGTTACATCCTGGTAGCAGTTGATTATGTTTCCAAATGGGTGGAGGCAGTTTCCTCACTTACTAACGATGTCAGGGTTGTCCTGAGGTTTCTTAAGAAAAACATTTTGACGAGGTTTGGAGTGCCCAGAGCCATAATTAGTGACGAAGGGAGTCATTTCTATAATAGGTTATTTGAAAAATTGATGATGAGATATGGGGTTAGACATAAGATTGCAGTAGCATATCACCCCCAGACGAGTGGACAAGTGGAAGTCACGAACAGAGAGATTAAAATGATCTTAGAGAAGATTGTGAATCCCACGAGGAAGGATTGGTCTTTGAAATTAGTTGACGCTCTTTGGGCATATAGAACAGCTTATAGTACCACGATTGGGATGTCACCGTATATGATAGTGTTTGGAAAAGCATGTCATTTGCCGGTAGAACTCGAGCACCTAGCGCTGTGGGCTACGAGGTTTCTAAACATGGATGAGAATTTAGCCGGTGAAAAGAGAATGCTAGAGTTGAATAGATTGGAGGAGTTTAGACTTCAAGCATATGAGAATGCAAGGATTTACAAGGAGAGAGCGAAGCATCTTCATGTTAAGAAGATTCTGAACCGCACATTTCAAGTTGGAGATAAAGTGCTAGTGTACTACTCGCGTCTTCGTCTTTTTCCTGGAAAGTTGAAGTCTAGATGGTATGGACCACATGTAGTCACGAAATTCTTCAATTTAGGTGCATGTGAAGTTAGACATGAATACTTTGGGCAGACTTTCACAGTTAACGGCCACAGGCTGAAGCATTACCTAGAGCACAAGTATAACCCTGAGTTGGAAGTCTTTACGTTGATAGAGCCAGAATATGAATAAAAGAGCCCTACTAATACAGTCGAGCTAGCGACTATAAATTCAGAACTATTTCTAAAACCCTTATTTATTGCTTTTGTTTATTTTATTTTGAGTCAATAAAGTAGCATGACAATCACAAGGTTTTTTTCATCACATATATCTTCAGTCACCTGACTAGAGATATATATGGTTTTCTCCTTCACGATTCTCATATGATCCCTCATAAAAGTTTTCATGCCTTGCTTAGGCCAATAACAGAATAAAGTGGCTTAAACTGTTTTTGCACATTCCTCCGGTATGCACAATTACCGCCACCTTATTTTCTTATTTCCCTTCGCATGTTACTCACCGTTTTTGGAAGAATTTTGGACCGCAGGTAACGACTTGGAAGAAGAATGACCTAGGAGCTACTGATTCTGCTCCAGGATTCACTTTGACTCAGCCGATCAATTCCAGAGCTAAGTACCTTCTTCTTTCATTATTATTAGTCATTGGGGACAATGTCTATAATAAGTGAGGGGTAGGCGTCTTAGCTGGATAATCGAAAAAGGGAATATTTTTGAAATTTTAAACACTGTTTTTAGCTTGCTTATTGCACATTTTTGAGTAAGGAATCGGTAGAAAATGAGCCCAAGTTCAATTTGAAGTAAGCTATAGCATATTCAATTTAGTATGAAAGAATGAGCATATGTTATGTTACATGAAGTAGTAACTTATTAATTATTATTCTATCATTGCATTCAATATTTGAGCACATAATCTGAGTGAGAAGTGTTTAAGATTAGATGATGAGTTGTTTTAACCGGGAATCATTATTTATCTGTCTATATTCTTCAACAAATTTTCGTAAGACAAAGGAAGCAAGTAGGATGACGAGAGGTAACCAGGACAAACGGACTTGTGAGAGAAAGAGAAAAAAGTGAGGAAATCTGTCAGAAAAAGAAAAATGAAAAAAGGTAGAAAAAGAAAAAAAAAATGCAATAAAGACAGTGAGGGAAGAGAACTCGTGTAAAAAGGGCACGACCCTCGCATAAAAAGAAACAAACGAGGACTTAAGAGCGATGCTCAGTCCCCGAGTCCGCCCGACCCGATTAAGGTACCATGTTGTGTAACCAAGTCTGAAGGCAAGATGAGCGAGTGTATGTGCAGGTAAGTTAAGATTGTGTGGTTAATACAACATGATTCTCCTCACGAATGCACTATCACGACTGATTCATCACACGACACATTGATGCGTGGTAAGTAGTGATTAATAGGAAGCTTATGGATTGTGGCTTAATGTATGCTTCTGCCGGAAATCTTGATTGAATATGTGGTCGTTAGTGGAGATTGTTCTTGGAGGTACATTCCGCCTTGATACCCTGCTCGCGGATGAGCAAAAGGCCAGTGGGGGGTAGCTGATGACGGTTAAAATGGTCTATCCAACGTCATCAACATTCTATCCATTATGAGCTAAAAATAGTTTTTTCGACCTATAAATATGAACCATTTGCGTTGAATAGCATATGTCGGGTTCGTGAGTCGAGAAATCGGCACCTAGCGTTTATTTTCACTATTTCGATATTATTTCGTGCATTATTTGATTATTTTCAGGATACGAAATATTGGGCTGAGCATCATGGATGAATCTGGAGTGGACTGAATGAAAAGAATGGGCCTAGGGTATTCCAGAACCTTCCAAGTTAAGTCGGCTGAAGAAAAAGGACAAAAATACCCCCAGTTTACCAAGGAGGGGCGCTGACTTACAGAGGCTCGAGATCCTTCCGAAACGCGTTTTCTTGGATGAGCGGTAGAACTAGGTGTTTCTAAGTCATTTAGATAGCTATAAGTAAGAGGCTTCACCTTAGAACTCAATGTACCCAAATTATTCAAGGCAAATTATGCAATAAAAGTTCTTTGTTCTTTATTTTATTTATTTTATGAGTTCTGGTCGGAGAGAGACTTTGAGTCGTTTGCCAGGAGAGATCCAAGGAGATCTACGCTCATCTTCGAGGGTATGATTTTCTGTCTTTTCCAAGATGTAGATCTATCGTTTTTCTATTCGACTAGTATGTTTTAATTGCTTATTTAGCTTAATTATGTAGTAGTTAGTTTATTTTACCCCATGTGTTATAGATCTGATTCGTTGGTGAAGAAATCATGAAATAGTAGTTGCGTTTTTCAGATCTGTGACGGTCTATATCGCTAGATCTGAATACCTAGTAAATTACTAATTCATGATAATCGGTCCCAGCTACGTTGACCGATAGATTTAATTTACATGTTAGTAGCCTGATCAAGTATATGCATGTCATCGTAAACTAGCATGAAATATGAATAGTGAAGTGCTATGTTTGGACATTATCTTGAATGGACCCTAGGAACGTGCTGATCAATGTCGACAGCTGTCTAGGCGGGTTTGCGGTATGATTTAGCGCTCAATATCGATAGCTCTAGTTCTTTATGCATATGGGCTATTACGGACCAATTAAGGAAGGTATCTTGTGTATAGATTGTCTACTACCATTTTCGGAGTAGATAGGGTTAGGAGTTGTACCCGTAGCTGAACAATGAATAAATTCATCAATGGGGAGGACTGTTGCATGTGTGGGGGAATAACTAATTACTAATAATTGAACTAATACATTAGAAACTCATTTTTCTTCGTGTGAACTGGCATAACCTTGTTAGTTTGAGGAACCAAATTTACTACTGTCTATATTATAGTTGGTCGTAGACCATTATTGTTACAAGCTCAATCTTGATAATTAGACGTTCTTACAAGTCTCTATGGGATAGACCTTGACTCGCCAGTACTCTACTACGATAGACCTAGTCCTATTTCTAGTAAGTGCTTTGCACGCGATCACCTTCGGGAAAGGGTGGATGCAAAGTTATCATAGTTGCGTGGATTATTTCACGAAGTTGATAGAGGCCAAACCTTTTGTTAACATAGGTGTGAAAGATTCAGTTTATTTTCTACGCCATCATATATGGTCTCGTTTCGGTATCCCGCGGGCAGTGGTGACAAACCATGGACCATAGTTTAGAGATAAATTCTCTGATTTCTGCAGGGAATACGGCGTCAAACACTGGAATTCATCCATAGCTTATCCCCAGGGTAATGGCGAAGCCGAGGCCGGCACTAAACAGATAATCAAGATGCTTAAAAAGAGTGTAAGTGAGAAAGCAAAGGCAGGCGGTTGGGTCGATGAGCTGCCCGCCATATTATGGGCACTCCGCACTACAATCAAAACACCCACTGGAGAAACACCGTTTGCTCTAACTTACGGATCAGAGGCCACGACTCCTATCGAAATGGTGCTCCCAAGTATCAGGGGCTGTATATGATCCAACGGACAATCTACTCAACAGACAGATCGACCTAGACCTAGCGGAGGAAAACAGGTTAGCGAAGTACCATCGGCTCGTGAACTATAAGCAAACCGCTAAACGACATCACAACAAACTAATCCGTGACCATTCCTTCAAGGTCGGTGATTTCGTTCTTCGAAACAGGAAGGCCGCAGGTCTTCAGTGCGACATAGGTCCATATCAGGTCACCAGAGAAATCAAAAAAGGGACTTATATTGTTAAGAATCAACAAGGTTTGGAGTTCAAAAGACCATGGCATGCGGACAACCTCAAAAGGTACTATATGTAATCGTCTAGGGTTATGGCTATCCTCTCGTTTACAACATGAGTGGTTAAGCTTTCTTACTTGTAAGTTTCACTAACCTAACGGGCTGAGGCGAACTTAATAAAGCCCAATTTTACATTTTCCTTTCCGTACATGTTTTCATATCCTTGAAGCATGTCCGCCGTGCATGTCGACTTGATTTTCGATGAAATTTTCAACAAAGGCCTCGGACTCATCTTGGGCTTTATTAAAAATTGGGGCCATACTCTGGAAATTTTCAAACATGCAATCGGACAGTTGTTTAAGATACGCCCGTAAGCTTACAACTCTGAATCTTATCTGAAACAAGGAGGTCGGATACTATTAAGCCGGACTCAAAACATATCGGACTCGATATACACAGAAAATTCGAGCAAATACAACATACATTCAATCGCAAATGGAACTTCATATATTTAGAAAATGAAGAAAATATCGTTACAAGTTGAGCAATGCAGGTTGAAGAAAAGTTTATACAAAACAGCATCATACATAGCGAAATCAAAATAATGTTTATACAAATCTAGGCATCGTCAGGCCGCATATCTACATTGCCGATGTTCTCAGTGCTAAGGGAAGGATGCAACATTCTATAGCATTAGCATCGAATTCAGTTTGCTCGGCCTCTGCTTGATGGCCAGCCTCCTCCCGAGTAGCCTGATTCACTAAATCCCGAAGATTTTCAGCTTCGACCGGAGGCGCCTCCCAAGCATCAGCATAAGTTTCCAGCTCGATGTCGGTGTAAGGGATGGAAGGATGATAAACCTTCAAATGATCGGAGAAGGGAGGGGTGACGATCCAATCCCGTAGAGTCTCAAGGCTTGGTACGTCACCGCCCGAGCCCACGAACATCTTGTGAGGTGATAAATACCTTGATCATACCCCATCAAGAAGTTTTCTCCGGCTGCCTCCTTCCTCGCGGCCTCTATCCGGGCTTCAACCCCGGAACTCAAATCGGCCAGCCTTTGCTTCAGATCAGCATTCACCTTTTGTTCGGCCTTCTAGTAGCCCCGGGCTTGGTCAACTTGCATCTGCTAATCTTTCATGTATTGAGCAGCCTCTTTATCCTTCTGAGTCAGCTCGCGGTTAAGATTTTCAAGACGCTCGGAGTTCGCCCGGGCCTTAAGTTGATTCTTCTTTGCCTAAGCCAGCTGTTTCTTCAGATAAGCATTATCAGCAAGCCGCCTTTTCAATTCGACGTTCTCGGCCTCAAAAGCACAAAGACGAACCTTCAGATCGGCTGCGACTACTTCAACGGCCTTTAACTCTTTGCCGACAGCTGAGCTCGACGAAATGGTGTCCTTATAATCCGTGATGAGCTGCTTCAGACCGGTACCGACCTAAAAAAGGAGAGAAGGGAAAGAAAACCTAAACAAACTTATAGAGAAATAAAAGAGGCCAAAAAATAAAAGGGCAAAAGAAAAGTAAAGAGCGAACATATGTTTACCATGCTCACCGTTGCCCTATACTAGCCCCATGAGTCAACAATGTTCTGTAAAAAAGCACGACGGGGGTCGGTCTAATCAAATAGTACTATCCGGTGTGCGATACCGCGACCAACCTCCAACTGGATGGGATTGGGAAGGCTCCACTTCAAATGCCTCAGTGAGGCCACATCGGCTAACGCCCTAGAATTCGTGACCGCCCTGGGCATGTCAATAGGCAGCTGGCGCATGAATTCCCTATCTATCCATACAACAGGAGGACCCCGAGGTCCAACAGGTACACCAAAAAAGGGCACCATCGCGGTCGTGCCCGCCAATGAGGATTTTCGGCCACAGATTTGCCTTGGTCAGCAGCATCTTTGGATTTGCCTTGGTCAGCAGCATCTTTGGATATATCCTGAGAAGAGGGGCCGACCTTTGGCTGGGTGTCGCCCATCTTGGATTTTTTGGGTTGACGAGCCTCCTTCTCGCCATCCCCACAACCAGCGGGGTCGGCCTCATCAGCAGCTCTTCTCTTCTCGACAACCGGAGCCTTAGTAAGAATAGTTAGTTTCAGACTTTTGCCCGCTCCGGCTTTCCCCACAGTTTTTTTAGCGGGGGGAGAGACCACTTTCCTAATAGTAGATTTCGAGACTCCACGCGCTAAAGCTGCGCCCGCCGAGTCATTGCGGATGCGACCATTGGAAGGTCGGTCTTAACCCCCTTCAACGCACTGCTCCTATTCACCTCGCCGGAGGTCTTCCAGGAAGCAAGGAGATTTCCTTGTCTCAAAGCGTCCATGGTACCTACATTGGGATAGAATTAATCAGTACATAGTCAAGAGAAAGAAAATGAAAGCAGGCAAATCGAAATAAATGATAAACTAATAAAATCTTACTTGGAGCCCGATTTGAAGAATTGCATAAACAAATAAGACACCAAGAGGGCATGCCTCTACCAAAATGACATTCCCCATACCAATCGGGGTCACAAGGCAATGGTTCAACCACTACCAACGGATCCCCAATACCCACACCGGAGAGTCCGGTCATCCTAACAAAAGGTTGGTCGACGTCTAAAAAAAGACTCCAATTAAAATCCTGATCTTGACCCTACCATTTTCGAGTATACCCGAGCAACTCTTTAAGCTCGGCTATGAACTCGTCATCAGCATCCTGAGTTTTCACATCCGCCAAATGATCGGTTTGTTCGCAGGAATTTTCTCAAATGGCCAGTCAATTTGAGACTCTACCCTTATACACCTCTTGTTCCAATCAGAAACCTTATCGAGATGATCAAATAAAAGTCGGGGTCTACCGCTGCTCGACCTACTGTGGGGTTGAATCTGGCCATCTTCACCTTTCTTGTTGAAACCGTAGAAGTAAAATAAGACCGGCAGTGATGGTTCTCGCCCGCGTAGCCGGCTTCTCACTATAAAGACCATCACTACTCGGACAGTCCCAAGTGTAAGGTCACATGGAATGACCCGAAGCACCTCCATAAATCTGATGAAAAATGGGTCAAAGGGCGGTCGAAGTCCAGAAACGAGATGGTCGTAGTGCAGCCAAATGTAATCTACGTCATCTCGGCCACAAACGTGGATTATATTTGTCACGTCCATACTGGTGAATCGGTAGTCAGCCGTAATGTTATAACCCGTCAGGGACTGGGTATAATCAAACTGATCTCGGATCTCCCTTCATCGACTGCCAACTTCATTATCAAAACTTTTTTGATCGTCCAACTCGCGTGTGGCCACAGTGGACCTTTCTTTGTCCGGTCGTTTATTTAGTTCAGATAGGTCCGCGGTTTTCTTTGGGGCCGTAGTTTTCTTGGGCACCGTAGTTTTCTTCATTTCCACGACTTCCTTGAACCCCGCACTTGGAGCAGCTGCCCCTCAAGTCACTTGTTGGAAGTAGCACCCGAAAGACAATTTATGTAATTTGTTTTTGTAATTAATAAATGACAGATTTATTCTCATCTTATTACTTGCTTCGTGCTAGTAAGTAATACACTGCTAAAAAACCCAAGTAGTATATGTAGCCATATAACTTAGTGTGTGTCACACATGAGGATTAAGTTTATGGTGATACACTTGAACTATTAGTTCGTGGTGAACTTAATCAAAGTATGGGGTTCATTGATTAAACCACCATTAATGCGTCCATAACACTTTATGGTGTGACTGTCTAATCCAGACCGTCGACATCGGCTATCCAAGTGGGGCATTTATATATGATGTAATCATATAGGACTGGACCGATTTAATGTGCATTTCTCATATAATTATATGATTGAGAAATCTTATAAAATCACAAGATGATCGTATATGGATTAACCTTAATCCTGAAGTGATTACAAACGCCGCTTGTTTCAAGATAGGGTTTGATGTGTTCGTTAAGGATTGCTAAGAGGCGCGATCGAATCACTTTCACGTTGGCACTATCTCGGAATGAGTGAGGAATGTGTGTGTCTCACAGATACGGAATCCATTCCTTCCTGTGGGAAGTAGAAAGACAATCCCCTTATTTGTTGATCCTAGAAACTGATCGATCGGCCGAGTTCGTATTGGTTATGAACTAAATGATCACTAGTGGGTTAATGGTAAATAAGGATAAGATGTAGTGAAGAAGGTTTACGGAAATAATCCTGCTTCGTTACGGATAGTCTATGGAGGGTTAGTCTGCATGTAATGATTATATCAATGGACACTTATTGACTCGACTTTCTGAGAATAAGTTATATCTATAATCGATAGAGTTCAGTTTCGGATTTATGGTGGCGTAATTCCGGATTTAATAAGTTGAGTAGAAATATTATGTTTGATGAATATTTTATTCAATTTATTGAAGCTACTGGTTATAGGTCCATGGCCCCCGGGTTGGCTCCTAACACGCGAGTGTTTTCTCGTTTTGTGGAACCTTGAGAATAAATTAAATAGTTGGTCTATTTAATGAATATGCAGATATTATTTATTTGGTGATAATATGTAATATAGAAAAGACATTTTCTATTATCCCAAATGGCAATGAAAATAGTGCCACATTTATTTGGTTTTGGGAAAAGAAATTTTCCCCTAATTAATTGTAATATGGATAATATAATTATTTATGTGTTAAATAATTATAAATAAGAAATTGGTTTTTGTGGAAATATTACATATCAAATAGTATGTAATATTTATTTATTTCGTGTATACATTATTTGTACACTTTATTTGTAAAAGGACATATTAATTGTGGTACATATAAACAATTAATATGTTAAACTCTAGTTACTTTATGTCATAGACATACTTTTACTTTTACATGCATGCTTGGCGCCCATATCTAGTACCCAAGCTAGCTAGTATCTCCCATCAATTGTAACTATTTATTCTCCTTTCATTTGATGAATAAACTAAGTTGAAGTTTACTCTAGTGTTTATCACTTTCTCAAACTCTCTTCATGGAATCGGAGCCTTACTGAGTTCTAAATTCCGCTGCAAACTCAGTTTTGTTATTTCAAAAATGTCTGCTTTATTCTTGACAGATTCTTCTTCATCATAGACTCTATTTCGCCTCAAAGAGACCTGGGTCATGAATCTTCTTCATACACAAATCATAGACTTGATGGTAACAACTACTTGCTATGGTCAAGATCTATGAAAATGTACATCTCTGGACAAGGTAAGATGGGATACCGTCGGATCGAAACTCGCCCGCGAAGATGATGACCCGGATTTGAAGCATGAGACACTACTAATAATCAAGTCATGACCATCCTCAAAAGATCAATGACAAAAAAAATTAGTGAGAACTTTATGATGTATGATACTGCAAAGGAAATCTGGGATAATGCCAGAGATCTTTACATCAAGAAAGACAATACATCAGAACTGTATGAACTTGAAGCTCAGATTCAAAACTGCAGACAAGGAGATATGTATGTAACTCAATACTTCAACCAACTATCTAGGGCATGGCAACACCTAGACATGTTGGAAACTCACCCCTGGAATGATGTTAAGGATGCTGCCCTTTATAATGACATTATTGAGAAAAAGAGAGTATTCAAGTTCCTTACTGGACTGAATCCTACTCTTGATGATGTGAGAGGAAGAATCCTTGCCACAAAACCTCTCCCCAATCTCAAATCCATGTTTGCTGAGGTCAAACATGAGGAAAGTAGGAGGAAAGTGATTTCTTTGAACTCCCCCGCCGACAACAACTCGCTTTGAGAGTGCTACCTGTGATCGTCGGGAAGCTGCTTGAGGTTCTTGAGACATCTAGGAAGCCCTCTTGAACCAGAGCCCTCTTGGGCAGAGCCAACTAATACTCAAGCAACCCATCGACTCTCAAAGAACTGCGATATTGATGATAGACCTATTGCTATCAGGAAGGGAAAAAGATCTTGCACTACTGATCATTCTATTCATAATTATTTATCTTATGATTAGTTATCTCCTACTTTTGCCATGTTTACACAGGACTTGGACTCTCACTCCATTCCAAAAAATATTCAGGAAGCTCTTAAACATGATAAGTGGAAGGCTGCAGTAAAAACAGAAATGACTGCCCTCCTGGATAATCATACTTGGGATCTAACTACTCTCCCCAAAGGCAAGAAGACAGTCAGCTGCAAGTGGCTATTTACTATCAAATACAATGCTAATGGTACAATTGACAAGTATAAGGCCGGACTTGTTGCAAGGGGTTTCACTCAAACTTATGGCATTGACTACACAGAAACTTTTGCACCAGTGGCAAAAGCCCGAACAACTGTCGGGGATCGATATCTCTTGTTGTCCAACTTGATGGCCCTTCACCAATTGGATATCAAAATGCCTTTCTCAATGGTGACCTTCTTGAGGAAGTCTACATGAGGGTACCTCCTGGTTTTACCAATCCTCACACTCAAGGAAAGGTTTGTAAATTGAGGAAATCACTATATGGCCTAAAGCAATCACCAAGAGCCTGGTTTGGGAAACTCACTACTGTGGTTAAAGCTGCTGGATATCATCAATGCAACTCAGATCACACCATGTTTATCAAAACACTAGCCGAGTAAAAGATCTATTCTTATTGTATATGTGGATGATATCATCCTCACTTTGGTGATGACTCTCTCTTGAGATCCGAATTTGAAGACTCTATTGGCAAAGGTTTTTCAAGTCAAGGATTTGGGCTATCTTAAATACTTCCTTGGTATGGAAATTGCAAGAAACAACCAGGGTATCTCTATCTCTCAAAGGAAATATGTCTTTGGACTCTTTGAAGGAAAGCGGTATCTTTGGGATGCAAACTCTTTGTATCCCCAGAGAGACCCCAGTAATACCTCTTTGCATGGTGACATTCTTTGTCGGGAAGGATCAATATCAAAGACTTGTAGGGAAACTCATCTATCTGTCCCATACAAGACCTGATATTGCATATGGAGTTAGTCGGGTTAGCCAGTTCATGCATTGCCCTACTGAGCAACATTGGGATGCTGTGAACAGGATACTGAGGTACTTGAAATCCACTCATGGCCAAGGCCTGCATTTCACCAAGTCTGCTGAGAGATCTATCAAGGTTTACACCGATGTTGATTGGGTTGGGTGTCACATAGGCGAGAAGGTCTACTACAAAGCTCTTTGTTCTTATGTATGGGGAAATCTTGTCACTGGAGGAGCAAGAAACAACCTCTTTGCCTCTCGAAGCGATCTTGAAGTCGAACTCAGGCACTAGTTTTGGGTATTTGTGAAGCTCTATGGATAAAAAGGGTCTGGCCCGAACTTCAAAGCAGACCTATTCAAAGACCCTATTACACTCTCTTTGTGACAATAATTCAAAGCATTATGCATGGCGGAGAGGATCCAGTCCATCATGATAAATCCAAACATGTGGACATTGACAGACACTTCCTGAAGGAGAAGATTGATGCCAAGATTATTCAACTCCAGTATGTTCCCTCAGCAGACCAGAATGCTGAAATTCTCACCAAGGCCATTCCACCACTTATGTTCAACAGACTTAGTAGAAAACTTGGCTGTATAAACATATACAACCCAGTTTGAGGGGGGTGTGGAAATATTACATATCAAATAGTATGTAATTTTTATTTATTTCGTGTATACATTATTTGTACACGTTATTTGTAAAAGAACATATTAATTGTGGTACATATAAACAATTAATATGTCAAACTCTAGTTACTTTATTTCATAGACATACTTTTACTTTTACATGCATGCTTGCCGCCCATATCTAGTGGCCGCCCAAGCTAGCTAGTATCTCCCATCAATTGTAACTATTTATTCTCCTTTCATTTGATGAATAAACTAAGTTGAAGTTTACTCTAGTGTTTATCACTTTCTCAAACTCTCTTCAGTTTTCTTATTGGATAAATAGGAAATTTGTTTTCCTATTGGATAAAGGTTTTATTTTCCTAAAAGGAAAAGATAAATTTGTGTGTAAAAGATAAACTCTCAAATTATTAGTTATTTTCTTATAAAAGGAGAGTTTTTCCATACACAAAATTTGGAACAAAAACCAACGCCATTTTTAGGCAAAATAGGCGAAGCCTATTTTTGAATAAAATAGATATTTTTTTTTCTCGTCTTAGCCATTGAGAGAAGAAAAACTAGGATTTTTCTTAAGCATATTCGAGGAGGTTCTACTACGAGTATCGACGTCCACCAGTCGTCGCTTGGAGATACAATCCGGAAGATCACGGCTTCTCTCCGGTTGGGGTAAATCTACTAAACTTCTTGTAGATTAATTTATTATGCGAATCATATCATGGTAAAATCGAAAAACGAATTTCAATTCGTAGCTTACGTTGTGCATGATCAAGCGTCTCGATCGGTGCTGTGAATCAGATTTGACGATCCAATTATGGATCGGATCCGGATTCAGGTTTCTGTATATCCAGCATGTGGTATCAGAGAGAGGTTGAAGCGATTTTGCGATCTTGATTGCATAATTAATTAATAAGGAGTGAAATTGAATAAATATTACATCTTTTATATGTTTATTATATATATGTGTGATTGAATGGTTTGGTTGACGAGATGGATCGGGGTTGGTACTTGTTTACCGTTAGATCTATTGTAAACCCAAAATTTTCTAGGTATAAGAAGTTATGTAATTTATTTGTTCCAATTATTTTCCTAGTAATTAGAATTAGATAATTTTCGGCGGCTCTGTTATATATAAATTTATTCAAAGATCATCATTGTTGGTCCCTTGAAAAGGCTTTGGTTAAGTTTAGAGGGGGTGAATAAACTTAACACTTCAAACTTTTGGAGTTAGCAAACTCAAGAATGTCGAGTAGCCTCTTATTCGCTCGAGAATCATTGACCACTTAGTAGTCTCACGACGATTGATATTACCGGATTTGTTGCAGCAAAATATATTTATTTAAAGACTTATTACTTTTTGTTAAAAGAATGATACTAAGTATTAGATACTCAGTAGTGTAAATGTGTGAATCAGTTGCTAGTTTCAGTAGGTTGATGTGTTCAGTATACTAAATGCAGAAAGTAAGTAGGCAATTTTTATAGTGGTTCCAGGTGGTGTAATCCTGTTAGTCCACTCTTCTCCTATGATGTTGGAGGAAATTCACTAAAGATCTTTGAGGTTGTAGATACACAAATCCCTAAGCTGTCTGTCTTTCACCAATAACTATGGCTTCAGAAACTGAATATTTGAAACAGGTAGGATTGCTGCTCCAAAGTATTCCACTGGTCCTTGAAGGGTAGGATTGCCCCTGCTCCAGCTCCACCACAAACAACAGTTCTTGACACCTAAGTGTTTCTCTGTCTTCAGCAGGTTTCTTGTAAAAGAAAGTTTGAATCAAGTAAATGATTCAACAGTCAGCAGCTTGATCAGGATGAAATGATCAGCAGCTTGATGTCCTCAAGTGTGTGTTCTTGATGTAACTTGATAGCAGGTTACACTTGAAGATAATTCTTGATCAGTCAGTTGAAGTTATGTGTATGTCAGCAGGGTGATTTTCTTGATCAGAAACTTGATAGCTTTGAGTAGATTATTTGTTTTTCATCACTTTTCATCATCTGTATCTGAATCAAGAGTCTTCTATTTATAGGTGAGAATCCTGTGACTTATGTTTGAATTTCAAACATAGCCATTTCAGATTTGTCTTCATCTTGACTTGCTTTCTGTCTCTGTACATAATACTGACACTGTCAGTTTGTTTTTTGTAAGTTTTCAGTCTGTCCACCTTTTCACTTATGTCTATTGGTTAATCCTCTGAATCTTTCCAACTTTCTTTTTATCTTGGCCATTGATTTGTTGACAATATCAAGGCTTGTAATCCATCCTTATCCTTGTAATCTTCCAATATAACCCTTGATTAAATCGAGAAATATACTCAGCAAATATCTGAAGTATAACAGCCTGCTGATGTACACATTTCTCAGCAGGTTTAAGTCTGCTGTGTTTTAACAACACATCAGCTGACTTCTTCATATCTAACTTTTTAATTGTGAAGTTAGAGTACACCATTTTGAACATAACTAAGTTCCAGTCACCACTTAATATATGGAAATTAGACCTTGTACACAAGGTGTATGTAATCAGTTTAGGTCATCACAGACTTCCCTAAATTCTGATTCCATATCCTTGACTTTAAATACTATGTTTGATCCCTTAGCCTTCAATAACTGTGTTTATGCTCTCATCCTTCGTCTTTCAAGAGTTCTAGACACTCTAATGACCTAGCTACCTTCATCGATCTAGACAGTCTGCGTCTGATCGGTGACCTAATTACTGATGCTTGTTTGATCAAGCGTATAAAAGATCAAACTCTAATAAATCTATACATTTGATCTAGACATCTTTTGCCTTTGCTCTATAATGACTAGTCGGCACTCATCATTAAAAATTAAAATATGTCCAACAATTTCCCCTTTTTTAGTGATGATGCCAATACCCTCCATATAGCAAAGCAAAAAGATAAGAACACAAACAGAACAAATTCAGTCATCTTTCATTAATATTATATTTGTTCAACAATATTACAAACTAGAATCAGCAAAGTAAAACAGGTAGTGTAAGTGTGCTGATCTACTTTCTGTCTTTGTCTTGTTCTTTCTTCTCATCTAACTCTCTAATTTCTTTGATAATATCCAGCATCCATTGGTTTTCAATTGTGGAAAATTCAACCCAATGATTCAGTTGTTTCCACCATTTCCAGGCTTCTAGTAGAGTTAATCTTGTATTATGAACATTGAAGCCTTGTCCCATGTAGAAGTGTTTGAATTCATCCAGTGAATCCCTTGCTGACTGAACTCCCAGTCTTTGACCTCTTTCAACTCTAAAAGAAGCTCTCAGTGACTTGACCCTTGTTTCCCAAAGTTTAAATCCCAAGAAGGAGTTGAGTCCTTCCTGAAATCCCATGTCATGATAGGGTCTCTTCTTTCCATAATATAGCTTTTTGTATTCCTTCAGGAGGTCATCAGTCATTTGAACTCTGCCAGGTGCAGGTTTCCTGAACTCATTTATTTCATCCTCCCATCTCTTCTTTACAAAAATCCTTGCAGCTTCCTTTGCTTCTGCTGTAAGGCCCTCTTCCCCCTTATTGACATCATCAACAAACCGGGACAGTAGACCATGAACACTTTCTTGTGTAATCACTAAGTTTGCAAGTTGACCTTCCATTATCTCAATTCTTGTGTCAACTCAGTGATTCTTTCTTCAATTGGTTGTTCCATCAGAGTGATCCTCTCAGTAACCTTAGGATCAAGGACAACATGTTGAGGTGCTTCAGCAGGTTGAGGTACCACAACAGGCTTGGGTGCCACAACAAGCTTGTCCAACTTTTTGTGTAAAGAGTCAAGCTGTTTAGTCAAATGCTTGTCTTTGCTTGTTGTGGTGGTCTTGATACCTCTTACATCTCTAATTAATTCATTTATGGCAAATTGAGCAAATGTGATGATGGAAGCAACTGTCTCAGTAGTTCTTCCCCTGTTCTCCACAAGATTCATCAAATCTTCAAATCTCTATTCTTGTGTACTAAGTTGAGTCCTTAACTGTTCAATATCAGTCCTTACAGATCTCAATTCTTCCAAAACCTGTGCTGGTACTGCACCAGCCATGCCTCCTGCCATTTGTCCAGCAAAATCATCAGCAGGCTCTTCAACATTATAGTTTGCCCTTTTTATGCTGACAACCATGGCCCTTGTCCTGTCCCATTCAGTAGGTTCAGGACCCTCCTCAATCACATCTTCAAAAATCTCTTCAAGAATAGGATCTTGTGCAATGTGCCTCTTAAAAAATTGGTACATGTGCCGGTTGAGGTTCATCAGCAACATGTTCTTCCTTAGGCATTTGGAATTCCTCATCACTAAAGTCATAGTCCAACAGCTGTTCATCCTCATCAACAACAGTCTGCTGACTATCTTTACCTTCAGTAACCTATACTAAAACAGTCTTTTCCATAGTATGTACAAGGGATTCCTCCAATCCCATCAATGGTTCCAACCTTTGTCCCAACACTATTTGTTCCTCAGTGATTAGAACCATCTTTTCCGACTGTATTCGAGTCTTTGCTTGTAACTCAAAGAACTTTGAACCACCTCTTCAACAAAAACATGAGGAAACTCAGCCAAGTTTTCCTCTAAAACTCCTTTAGCTTCAGCAACCTTCTGTAATTGATCTGCAACTTGTGACAAGGTTTCTTGAGTGTCAAACCACTCCTAATACCGTGTTGAGTCCTCTGAACTCGTATCAGCTTCTTCAAACATAACAACATAAAAAATAGTGGATATTCTGGCTTCTTCCAGTGATGTTGCTACAGCAAGCTGTCTCTCCAAATCTTCATTATAAGAAGCTCCCAGCTCTTCATTTAACATATCAGTCTGCTGATCCTCAATAGACTTGGCACCCTCAGCAGGCTGATCTGGTACTTCCTTAGTAGACTCTTGTCCAGTCATTTCAGTAGATCCTTGCATTGTTGTACCACTGGACTGTCCGGGGAACATAGGATGATCATCATCTGAATCAGATAATGAAGAATCATCACTACCAGGTGTGAACTTGAGATCTTTAAACATGATGTTCTTTTTCTGCTTCCCATATTCTATAATTGCCATCAGCCTCATCTCCAGCATAGAAGTGTCAATCAGTCCAATTAAACTTTCTACTTCTAACTGTTCAAATGCCCATTCTTCAAAACCAGTCATAGGGTCAGCAGCTGGGTTTTGTCTCTTGTAAAAACCAAACTTCCATTCAAAGTACTTTCGAACCCTTTTTGAAGTCGACATCCACTCTTTCTTTCTTTGACTTCTTTTCTTTCCTATCATAGGGCATTTTAGGCCTTCTTGGGGCAGATTGCTCAGCTTGTTGTCCCTCAAAGGCTTCAACAAGGTGATTCAATGTATCTATAGCAGATACAAATAGGTCAGTAGGTTCATCAGGTTGTATATTTGTCCCTACTACCTCCAACTGTTCCACACTAGGTTCCCCTGACTTATATGCACATCAGTAGGATCTGCAATAGTTTGTTCTTCCCCCTGAGTTGTAGCATCTACAGCAGGGTCAGGTAAAACAGTGTGTTGTGGTTCTTTAATTTGTTGCTCAACAACAACAACAACATTAGCATCCTCAGTAGGCTCAACAACCTCTTCTCCTACTTCCCTTTGGTCTTCCAGGACCCTTAACTCTTTGCCTTTACCATGAACTCTCTTCTTTGCAACCTGTTTCCTTTTTTTGCAGGTTGTTCTTCTATTTCAACAACTTTCCTCTTTCTTCTATCTTCTTTTAGCTGTTTTTTCAAAATTTCAGCAGCAGTTTTCTTTGTAGCTTCAGTAGGCTCAGTAGCCTCAACTTCAACTGGAACTTCAGTAGATTCAAGCAGCAGTTGTCTCTGTTGTTCTTTGCCTTGTTTTCTTAGGCTTTAAAAGCTCAGTGATCTTTCTTGTATCACTAGCCTTTCTTTTCTCAGCAGCCTTCATAGGTGCAGCAAGTTGTGTAACTTGCTTAGCTTGCCCACCACCATCATTATCATCTCCATCATTATCACTTTCAGTTGCCTCATCATTATCTTCATCATCCAAACCAGGAATAGGATCATTTATTTCTGGTTTATATCTAGACTTGTTGATCTTTGCAGGTGCAACATCAGCAATCTTCAAGTGGGCCAGCAGGGCCTGTATCATCAAACCCAATGGCTTGGTCTTGGACTTTCTTGTTCCATCTCTAATCTCAGTCACAACCTTTTCATAAATTGAACAAAGAATCCAGCCCAATAAATCTCATACTCTTGCATATGATTATCAGCATGTCAATCTTCGGTCCAGATAGAGTATCAATACTGCCACTAAATCCAAAAATGTTCTTGGCAATTATCTTGCTCAGTAGGTTGTATTCCAATCTGATATGCTTCACATTGATATTCAGTATTGAAGGTATTGACTTGTTTGTTTTTATTGAATCAACAAAGTCAAGTCTTGCAAGCTGCATAGATTCAGGATTTGTAGGAGCACCATTTCCAGGTCCAAATCCAAATACTTCCCTCAGCAGATTTGAAGTGATTTGAATCTGCTGAGCATTTACAGTGGTAGTAAATGCCTCTGTATCATCCTTTATCACTATGTTCTTTCAAAAATGAACAACATTAGTGTAGAAGATGCTGTCTATTCTCAGATTTAGAACATCCACTAGTCCTTCGTATCTCCTTATTCTTCTGCCAATGTTGATGGATAATTCTGTCTTTTGAGCATCAGTGACAAAGCCTCTAACACTTTGGCTTGTACCAATATGAACATCTCGTTTATCCGCCATTGAAGAAATTTGAAAAATATGAAGAAGAAAGTTTGCAAATCTGTGTTCACACTGTGTATTCTCAGAGAAAATCGATCTGAAGTTGTAAGCATCTTCTCTTTGTATATGTCTGTATATATAGGGAAGGGTAGTGGGTAGAAACTGTCAGGAAAGTATTGTACACGTACTATAGCATTTAACCACGATTAAAGTTGGAATAAATGTGATGTTTCCACGTGTCCCACTAACTTATTCTATAAAGAGTTGTAAATGTTGGATATTGTAACCGCAGTATAAAAGATAAGAATAATATCCAATTACTGTTGACTTTCATTTAAGTTTGAATGTCTTGTAACGTATACTTCAGTAGGCTTGATCTTCAGTAGAGTTGGGTCAGCAGCCTGCTGATAAAGATGGCTCAGCAGCCTCATGACAAATTACTCTGTTGATATTTACACACTCTAGTTTTGTCCAACTGATGAAGTTTAACACCAATGACTGATCTGTCAAGTGAGCTCACCCAACAGGACAAAGGCCAATATTCTTGTCAACTTCATTTGCTCAATTGTCCAAACTTATTTAAATACATGGAATTGTTGATACCAATGACAAGTCTGCTAAGTGAGCTCACCCAACATAGCAAAGACTAATCCCCTTGATGAATTCCAGTACACTGCTGATTAAGGGCATATCAGTCAACTTTAATAATGCCAAGTTCAGTTCTTAACTTAGAAAATCTTTCATTATCCAATGGTTTTGTAAATATATCAGCAAGTTGATCTTCAGTAGGGATGTAAAGAACCACCACATCTTTCTTCTCAACATGATCTCTTATTAAATGATGTCTCACATCTATGTGCTTGGTTCTTGAGTGCAAAATAGGATTTTCTGTGATTGCAATTGCATTTGTGTTGTCACACATTATAGGAATTTCTCTATCTTCAATTCCATAATCCCTTAATTGTTGTCTTAACCATAGTATTTGTGCACAGCAGCTTCCAGCAGCAATATAATCAGCTTCAGCAGTGGAAGTCGATATTGAATTTTGTTTCTTGCTGAACCAGGAAACAAGTCTACTTCCCATCAACTGACAGGTTCCTGTGGTGCTTTTTTTTTATCAATCTTGCATCCTGCAAAATCAGAATCTGAGTAGGATATAACTTTGAAGCTTCCATCTTTTGAATACCATATCCCTACTCCCAAGGTCTCTTTTAGATACTTGAGAATCCTTTTGACTGCAGCTAAGTGACTTTCCTTTGGTTTTGATTGAAATCTTGCACAAACACCTACAACAAAGGATATATCAGGTCTGCTGGCAGTGAGGTACAACAGACTGCCTATCATCCTTCTGTATAAAGTCTGATCAACATCTTTGCCTTCTTTATCTTCATCCAATCTGATGTTGCTACTCATAGGAGTTGATACCTTGGTGCTGTTTCCATGCCAAACTTCTTCAGTAGCTCCTTGGTATATTTAGTTTGATGAATGAAGATTCCATCTTTCATTTGTTTGACTTGTAATCCCAAGAAGTAGTTCATCTCTCCCATCATACTCATTTGGAACTTGCTTTTCATGAGATTAGCAAACTTTTCACATACCAATTCATTTTCAGAACCAAAAATTATGTCATCAACATAAATCTATACCAGCAGGGTGCTGCCCCCTTCATTGATTCTGAAAAGAGTCTTGTCAATGGTACCTTTGGTAAAACCATTGTCCACTAAGAATTGAGATATGGTTTCATACCATGCTCTTGGTGCTTGTTTCAAACCATAAAGTGCCTTGTTAAGTCTATACACTTTATCTTCTTGATCTTTAACTTCAAAACCAAGAGGTTGCTGAACATAAAACTCTTCTTCCAGAATGCCATTCATGAATGCACTTTTGACATCCATCTGGTATACTTTGAAGTTTTTCAAAGCAGCATATGCCAAGAATAATCTTATAGCTTCCAATTTTGCAACTGGGGCATATGTCTCATCAAAATCTATTCCTTCAGCTTGAGAATAGCCTTTTGCCACTAGTCTGGCCTTATTCCTTACAATGGTACCAGATTCATCCAATTTGTTTCTGTATACCCACTTAGTTCCAATTATGTTTGCATGATTAGGCCTTTCCACTAGTGTCCAAACTTGGTTTCTTTCAAACTCATTCAATTCTTCTTGCATAGCAATTATCCAATCTGGATCATATATTGCTTCTTCAACAACTTTAGGCTTCATTTGAGATAGAAAACAAGTAAAACATTGCTTTCAATTGTCTTCTAGTCCTTACACCTTGCTGTATGTTACCAATTACTTGTTCAGGATGGTGATCCTTCAACCATTGTAAATCTTGATTTGTTTGATTTACAGGAGCTTCATCTTCAGTAGGCTCTGCTGTTGCTTCAGTAGGAGGTTCAGCAGATCCTTGAACTACATCTGTTGTTGCATCAGTAGTGTGCATGTTCTTCAGCAGGGGCAGAGTCAGAAACTTTTAAGTCATTTATCATTTCCAAAACATAAACACATAAAAGATCAGTGACTTGGAGATTTTCAGCAGGTTCTGAAATCTCATCTTCCATTCCAGTAAACTTTGGTTCATCAAATACAACATGTATTGATTCTTCATGTTTCAATGTCCTTTTGTTCAGTACTCTGAATGCCTTGCTGACTGAAGAATATCCCAAGAAGATTCCTTCATCTGATTTTGGTTGGAATGTCTTCAATTGCTCCTTATGATTTAAATTAAAACACTTGCTTCCGAATGGATGGAAATATGATATATTTGGTTTTCTTCCATTCCATATCTCATAAGGTGTCTTCAGCAGCTTCTTGTTTACTGAGGTCCTATTTTGTGTATAGCATGCTGTATTGATTGCTTCAGCCCAATATCATTCAGGTAATAAAGCTTCACAAATCATAGTTCTTCCTGCTTCTTTCAAGGTCCTGTTTCTTCTCTCAGCAACCCCATTTTGTTGAAGTGTACCACCAGCAGCAAATTGATGCAGCACACCATTTTGTTCACAATATTCTCTTATGAATTTATTGAGAAACTCAGTACCCTTGTCTGATCTGATCTTCACTACTGTCAAACTTTTCTCATTTTGTAATCTCTTCAAAAGTTCAGGCATCTTTTGAAGTGTTTCACTTTTCTTGTTCGTAAATACTACCCAAGTGTATCTTGAATAATCATATCTTGAATAATCATCCACAACTACCAGAGTGTACTTCTTTCCTGTTACACTAGTTGGTGTTACTGGTCCAAATAAATCCATGTGCATTAGCTCCAAAACTCTTTTTGTTGATTACTTAGTCTTTGACTTGAAGCTTGACTTTGTTTGTTTATCTTGCTGACATGAATCACATATAGCATCTTTTTTGAATGTGATCTCAGGCAAACCAATCACTAACTTCTTTTTCACCAATTGATTAATATCATCAAATTTGAGATGATTCAACTTCTTATGCCACAACCAATTCAGTTATGACTTAGTATGCACAATAAGGCATGTCTCTAGAACATCAGTGGACCAATCCACAACATACATGTTTTGTTGTCTTCTACCAGCCAACACAACTTTTTCACCTCTTTCACTAATGACGATACAGTAGCCTTTGTCAAAAGTGACCTTGTAACCCATGTCGTAAAATTGTCCAGTGCTTAGTAGGTTGTAGTCTAGTCCTTCCACAAATGCAACATTCCTAATAGTTAATCCATTCCTCACCAGTGTACCATATCCTCTCGTATATCCTGGTGTGTTCTTGTTGCCAAAATTCACTATTGGACCATTATTTATCACATAATTTGTCAAAAAGTGTTTATTCTTTGTCATATGTCTGGAACATCCACTGCAAAGTACCAGACACCCTACAAAACAAAGTTAATGTATTTTAGGTACCCAAAACTGTTTGGGTCCATAGTGGTCAGTGGTAAGCATGACCCTTGGAAAATTTCCATAAGGTCTTCTTTGAAAAGCATTGCACTTTTGTTCATATATGTATCCTACATTTCCATAAGATCGAACATTTGGTTGTGTTGGATTCACATATGCTTTCTGGTCTTTTGGTAATAATGTTGTTTGAAGTGATTTCTGTTGTAAGAAGCACCAGATAACCATAGGTTTGCTGTCTGTTAGGAGAAGCCCTGTTATATGGAGTCTGTTGAGGTCTTGAATAAGTCCTCTGCTGAGTCCTCTGCTGATTTCATTGATGAGGTTTCACCCTAGCATTATGGTTATGGTTGTTGTTGTTAGGTGTAGTGCCCGAAAGACAATTTGTGTAATTGTTTTTAATCATGAATGACAGAATTTATCTCACCTTATTACTTGCTTTGTGCTTGTAAAGTAATACATCATTTGCAAACCCTAAGTATATCAGTATGTAACCACTTAACTTCGGTGTATGGATTACACGTGAGGATTGAGTTAGTGGTGATATACTTAAATCGTTAGTCCGTGGTGAACTTAATCGAGTTTAGGGTCTCTTGATTAAAACACCAATAATGCGCCTGAGAACACCTTAGGGTGTGATAGTCTTATCCGGTTTGTCGGTAGAGGTACCTACGTGGGGCATTTATATATGATGGCATTCATATAGATTGGACCGATTTAATCTGTATTTCTCGGTATAATTCCGTAATCGAGGAATCTTATTAAATCATTAGATGATCATATATGGATCAACCTTAATCTGAGGTGATCACAGTCTGCCGCTTGTCCCGGGGTAGTGTTTGATGTGTTAATTACGGTTCACTTAAATAATGTGTTCCAAGCCACTTCTCATTGGCACTATCTCCGGATGAGTGAGTAGTTCGATTTTCACAGACATGGAATCCATTCCTTCCTCTGGGAAGTAGAGACGATCCCTTATTTGTTAGCCCTAAGAAAGTGATCGTTCGGCCGAGTTCATATTTAGACTAATTAGCTACTAGTCGATATGTGAACTAATTGATCACTAGGGGTTGATGGTAAATAAGGATAAAATATTCGAGTCGGGTTCACGGAGACTTCCTCTCGAGAATGGACGATCTATGGAGGTTAATCAGTATGTAGTGATTATATCAATGGACGCTTATTCACTCATGGGTTGAGTATAAGTATACATCTATAATCGGTAGAGTTCGGTTTTGGGTTTATGGTGGCGTGATCCCGGAATTAATAATTAATGTACTTTACATTCGATGAATAATTAATTATTGGAGCTACCGGTTATAGGTCCATGGTCCCGGTGTGGCTTACGTAATTCGGACTAATAATCTTGTTATTTGGGCCTCATTGATAATTAATTGGTCATTTGGGCTAATTAATTGATATGCATGGATATTATTTAGTTGGGCTAAATAATATAATACACATAAAAGACATTTTATGTGGGCTTTTTTTTTTTGACCCAATATGTGGCGCCATTAATGTCCTAATAATTAGAGAGAAATTAGTTTTCTTGGATAATTATTTAACATGTGATTTATCTTTTATTTGTTAAATGATAATTCATGGAATAATAGATAATAATATGATTTATCTTAATTTGTTTGGGATAATCATTTTATTTATCTTTTATTTGGAAAAGGATTAATGTGATAATTATCACTTAATTATTTAATCCTTGGAGGACATTGATTACTCTCTATATAAAGAGAGTTCTCCCAAGTCTAATGGCAAGGTACTATTCACGTCACTATTCACCGAGAGAAATTGGCCGAAAAATTTCGGCCTCTATTCTTGGGGGTTCGAGTTGGAAAAATCTTGGGATTTTTCGGTTGCATATCAAGGAGGCTCGTGTATCAAAAAGAGTGTCCACCAACCGCCGTTTGGAGAACACATCGGAAGATCAAGGCATCTCTCCCGGTATTGGTAACTTAATTTTAACCCCCTTGTAGTTTATTTAAGTCCTTTAATTATGCGTTATGTTATATGAATCGTGATCCGTCCGCTGCGAATAGATCTAACTTTGTAAGATCTAAGAACCTGCATCCTTCAGTTGTTTCTAGCAGTAGGGGTAGGAATATTCCAATCATCATCAGTAGGGAACAATTGACCTTTCCCCCTGAGATAAGTATCCTTAGAATGATTAACACTTTTAGGTTGAGGAATCTTATCCTTGGAATATTTTTGATTTTTGCCCTTTTGTGGTCCACAGACTTAGCACCAGGTTTGCTATCAGCAGGTCTAGAAGGTCCAGCAGTCCTACTTTTGGATTTACCCTTTTTGTTAGGTACTGTTGACCTTTTTGACTTCTGATTTTGCTTTCTTGAAGCCTTCTCAGTAGGTTTTACTACCTCAGCAACCCTTTTGGGAATTGGATCTTGTGCAGGCACAAACTTAGGACCAATTCAGGTACTAGGTTCAGTACCCTTACTGGATCCACCCTTAGTAGATTGTTGAGTTCCAAATCCAAGGCCTGTTCTATCATCATAAGGCTTTCCATATTTGAATACAGTGGTGGAACTAGATTGTTCAGCAGATTCAGCAGCTACTGAATGTACAGCAGACTTATGTTTATTCTGTTCAAAATATTTTTCCTTTTCTTTGAGAGTTCTTAATTCAGCTTTTAACCTTTCAATTTCTGCTTGAAGAGCTTCTTTTTTAGCCTTCACAATCTCATATTCAGATTGTATTTTCCTCAGTTGATTAAGGATGCCATCCAAAGTTTCTTCATTGTCAGAATTTTTAGGATTTGAACCACAAGTTGATTCACAATCACTTTCAGCAGGAGTATTTATAGATACATAGTTGTATACCTCCTTAGTCTCTTCCATATTTCCCATTAAAGCATAGTCATCCATATCAGCAACAAGTGCAGTATCATCAAGTTCATTTCCCTTTTCTGTTTCAACTTTAAAGCCTGATTCATCATCAGCAACCATTTCTTTCTTGCCAGATCTTCTTTATTGATTTTTGTTCTTGAGCAGGTCTGGACAATCAGGTCTGAAATGTCCAGGTTTCTTGCAGTTGAAGCACAGATAATCAGGTTCCTTTTCGCTTTAAATCAGACGATACCAGTTTGAAGTGTCCTGGTTTCTTGCAATGAAAACACATATAATCATTATATTTCTTGGATTCTTCTTTCTTCTTTTCACTTGATTTCTTTGTGAAATTCCTTGGAGAACCCCTTCCTGTTTTCATCATTCTGATCTTCTTGCTAAGTAGGTCAATTTGCTCTTGCATCTCATCCAATAGATCATCTTGACCACCTGATGATTCTTCTTTATGTGCAGCAGCTAATGCAGTAGTCTTTGGTCCTTCCTTTTCAGTCTCAGGAACAAGTTTCTTACTGAAGTCATATGCTTTAAGATCTGAAAACAATTTGAAGGTATCTTCTTCATGTAGACTCCTGGATTCTTCTATGGCTGTAACTTTCATTTCCAAAACCTCCTTTGCAGGTAGGACTTCTAAGATTCTTGTATTGATCTCTTTTTTTGTATAGATTACATTCAGCAGGGTGAGTTCATCCATGATAGCATTGAATCTTCCATTTTCTCAATGGTTTCATTTTATTTCATCTTGAAATCTTGGAACTTTCTTTTGGCTACACTGACTTTGTTTTTCTTTACAGCATCAGTGCCTTCACCGATGAGTTGTAATTTTTCCCAAAGATCCTTTGCAGTTTTGCAATCCTTCACTTTCATGTACATAGCTATCCAAGGTTCTGTATATGATATCAATAGCAATATTGTTGATGTTTGCTCTTTTTCTATCTTCAGCACCCCACTCTCTTTTTGGCTTTAGAACATACTGAGTTTCACTACCCACAGTTATGGCCTTAGTGATTTCCAGTGGTCCATCAGTCAGCACATCCATCATCTCATCATGTGTTGCAGCTAGATAAGCATGCATACGATGTTTATACTCATCAAAAAGATCGAAGGAACACATCAACATAGTTTTAGCATACTGGTTGTTATCCATGATGCAAAGCTTTGACCATCAGAAACTTGAAAAAGTTTTCAAAGTATTTTCACAAGCACAACAAGTAGGATTACTTGCAAGCGAATAAGCTTTGCTCCGATACCAATTGTTGGTCCTTGAAAAGGCTTTGGTTAAGTTTAGAGGGGTGAATAAACTTAACACTTAAAACTTTCGGAGTTAACAAACTCAAGCAATGTCGAGAGCTTTCTTATTTGCTCGAAGAGTCTATTGTGACGATTGATATTATAGGATTTGTTGCAGTGGAATATATTTAGCTAAAGCCTTATTACTTGTTGTTAAAAGAATGATACTAAGTATTAGATACTCAGTAGTGTAAATGTGTGAATCAGTTGCTAGTTTCAGTAGGTTGATGTGTTCAGTATACTAAATGCAGAAAGTAAGTAGGCAATTTTTATAGTGGTTCCAGGTGGTGTAATCCTATCAGTCCACTCTTCTCCTGTGATGTTGGAGGAAATTCACTAGAGATCTTTGAGGTTGCAGTTAAACAAATCCCTAAGCTGTCTGTCTTTCGCCAATAACTATGGCTTCACAAACTGAATATTTGAAACATGTAGGATTGCTGCTCCAAAGTATTCCACTTGTCCTTGAAGGGTAGGATTGCCTCTTCACCAACTCCCCCACAAACAATAGTTCTTGACACCTAAGTGCTTCTCTGTCTTCAGCAGGTTTCTTGTAAAAGAAAGTTTGAATCAAGTAAATGATTCAGCAGTCAGCAGCTTGATCAGGATGAATGTAGGAAGTAGGAGCTCAGATCTAAACAAATTAGATCTATGCGCAGCGGATGGATCACGATTCAAATATTATAACACATAAACAAAGGATTTAATTACTACATGGGGGGTTAAGAAAAACCATACCAATAGTAGGAAGAGAAGCTTTGATCTTAGGACGAGAAGCCTTGATCTTCCAATGTGTTCTCCAGACGGTGGTTGGTGGACACCCTTCTTGATATGAGAACCTCCTTGATATGCAACACCAAGAAAAACTTGTAGTTTTTCATCTTCTAAAACACAAGACTAGAAAACTAATTTTTCTCTATATTTTGGTGATGATGGCCGAAACTTTCAAGTGTGTTTTACACTTGGAATAACTTTCTTTTTATAGGAGAGTAAATCCTTGGTCTCCAAGTTTTAATTAATCAAATAAATAATTAATTAAATTAAATAAAAAGATATTTTCCTTAATGAATAATTGTGACATGTTATTGACCAATAGAAAATCAAATAACAAGTCATACAACCAATCACATAACAAGAATATCTTTTATTTTCCATAACACAAGAAAATTAATTCTTGTGCTAATTAAGACCAAAATAGGCGCCACCCCTAGGGTTTTTTAGCCCACATAAAATGTTTTTTATGTGTATTATATTATTTAGCCCAACTAAATAATATCCATGCATATCAATTAATTGGCCCAGCCAATTAATTATTTCTGAGGCCCAAATAAACAAGAATATAAGCCCGAATTATAGAAGCCACATTGGGGACCATGGGCCTATAACCAGTAGCTCTAATAATTAAACATATTATTCATCGAACAGAATATATATATTAAATTATTAATTCCGGGATTACGCCACCATAAACCCGAAATTGAACTCTATCAATTATAGATATATACTTACACTCAACCCTATGAGTAAATAAGCGTCCACTGATATAATCACTACATACGGATTAACCCTCCATACACTGTCCACTCTGAGTGGGATATCTCCGGAAACCCGACACAGAATATCTTATCCTTATTTACCATTAACCCCCTGATGATCAATTAGTTCACATATCTTACTAGTGATCAATTACTCTAGTATGAACTCCCGGGATCGATCACTTTCTTAGGGCTAACAAATAAGGGGACTGTCTCTCTACTTCCCACAGGAAGGAATGGATTCCATGTCTGTGAAAATCAGAACTACTCACTCATCAGGAGATAGTGCCAATGAGAAGTGTCTTGGAACACATATTTAAGTGAACCGTAACTAACACATCAAACACTACCACGAGACAAGCGGCACACGTGATCACCTCGGGATTAAGGTTGATCCATATATGATCATCTAATGATTTAATAAGATTCCTTCATTATGGAATTATACCGAGAAATCTGATTAAATCGGTCGATCTATATGAATGCCATCATATATAAATGCCCCACGTAGGTACCCTCTACAGACAGTCCGGATAAGACTATCACACCATAAGGTGTTCTGGGCGCATTATTGGTGTTTTAATCAAGAGACCCTAAACTCTGATTAAGTTCACCACGGACTAACAGTTTAAGTATATCACCATTAACTCAATCCTCACGTGCATGCCATACACTGAGTTAAGCGGTTACATACTGATATACTTAGGGTTTGCATCAGTGTATTACTTACAAGCACAAAGCAAGTAATAAGGCGAGATAAATTATGTCATTCATTATCAAAAACAATTACACAAATTGTCTTTCGGGCACTACACCTAACAATCTCTCACTTGCACGAAATGACAAGAAATGATTGTTTTTAGAGCACACCCTTTCTCATCTTATTCACAACACTCTCCCACTTGCGCTAAAAGCAGATGAGATATATCCCTCAATGCCGTACCCTCCTAGCACTCGACTGGGTACACTGATTAGTTAGGTTGTCGACTCGAGATGATCTTTAGGATTGAAACGTTGCCGGTCCTTCCAATCAGGCGGTACTCTCTCTCAATATGCTTTTGACTTCTTGTGACTGAGAAGATCCTTCTAAGCTATCTCTTCACTATTTTCACGGAAGTGATATCGGCTTATCAAACCTGGAATTACTCCCAGACCAAAACGGAAATTCTAAGCACTATGAGTAAACACCGAGCACGAGATCAACTTAATGATCATCCTTAATCGACTACAAGTCGAATCGGTGTAAGTCGACCATATTCAAGTTTGCACCTGAATATACAAGCATATGATTCCTCGTTCTCTAAAGATACTTGAGGACGCACTAAACCGCTACTTATTGCTCGAATCCAAGATTTGATTGCAATTGACTCGTGTTAAGATGACTTGCCCTTATCCCAGAGACTCTATCCCATTTTCTCTTTATCCAAAGATTTGGAGACTCTTTTCCGTGTAGATCCAATTGCTCCCACTGGGCCTGAGACACTCAGGTGGTTCTACAAGAGGCTGAACAGAACTGGAGTACCAAACTCCATTCACAGGGTTAAGGCTTTTAAACCAACCTCTATGATCAAAATCCTATACAACCCACCAAGAGTCATAGGTTATCAATCACCCCAGCAGACTATAAAGTCCACAAAACCATAATGGGTCAATGGTTAAACCATACTCCCATGCGTTCTAGGTGGATTGATATTCTGATCTAGTAGTATTTATCAGTGTATTCACCAACAACCGATGTTGTACGTGGCCTGACTAAATCAGATAGTAACTTCCTAGAGTAATCGTACTCCAAGGTCTAAGGTTGTTATCTATGGATTCTTTCAGAAAGGGTGTGACAGTCCAACCGTCACTTTCTGATCTCAAGAATCTTATAATCAACCTTCACTCGTCACATTAAGATATTTCACGAATAGTTATATTATGTGCGTGTGTGCAAAATCTCCAGTCCTACCTTCAAGCACTAAGTGCTAAATGCCTTCATTTATGGAAGTGGTGTGAACCGAATTCACTCTTTATCCATAAATTCACGAGCATCTTCTAGGTAGACTTCTCAGTTTACATAATAATGTTAACCGTTATTTTGCAACAATATCTTAACCGAGTTAAGCAGTGTATTGTAGCACATAACTAACTATGCAAGGCGAGGCTACGGTTTCTTCCTCAGTGAAAAACACTCCACTTGAAGGCAGGCCGAGCATCAGTCTAAAGACTATGCGATAGCCTTTTTCTGAGCATGGAATACTCTATTCTCTGCTAAAATCAGAAACTCCTCCTCGTATTCTTTCGATAAACTAACCAGCGTTTTGAGTAGTTATCAGACAAAATGTCACCATTCAAAATCTCCCACTAGCTTGTATCTCTCACTAGACCCCAAAGGTCATTATGAACAAGCTATGTTACCTCTTCAAATCTATTACCCTCTCCCGATTGAAAGGAAACTTAGTCATTGTTCCTTTGAGATAGTGTTCCTAGACTGGGAGATAGGAATCACCCTTAGCCAGTCGTCGGGTCTTATCTCTAGGATATATGCACTAATTAATAGATATTGAAGGGTCGTTTATCTTAATACGGAAACCTTTTACCTTTAATAGTTTTAGATGTGTTACACATACCTATTCAGCTTTCCTTAGTGGTTCTGTCTTTATCAAACAAAAGTCCGAGTCTCAGATTCGTACTACAAATGTCATCTTCACTTTGTTTAAGGCAACTGTAGTATCGAGATGAAAGTGAATCCATTTGTTTCAACGACCAGTATGTGAGAAAAATAAATTTTTCTGTGATATTCAAGGATAGAATTCGAAATTCATTTCCTTATATCACTTCCACTATTCTAGCTGAAATAACTGCCCGTTGTCTACTCTATTAATTGTTAATGCACAGCTCCTTGTTCTTCCAAAGTGTTGGACTTATTTCTGAGTTTTAGTGATGAGTGTCAGACTAGCTGTTATAGTGCAAAGGCAAAAAGATGTCTAGATCAAATGCATAGGTTTATTAGAGTTTGATCTTTGTATAGGTTTGATCAAACAAGCACTGTAATGGTCAGCTGACTTATGTCAGTGTTGGTCTAGATCGATGGGGTAGCTAGGTCGAGTAGACTAGTGGGGAACCTCGCCAAGAGCTGAAGGTGAGGCTCAAACTCGATTAATGAAGGCTCAGGCTCAAACTCGATTAATGAAGGCTAAGGGATCAAACTTAGTGATTAAAGTCAAGGATATGGAATCGAGAATTTAGGGAAGTCTGTGATGACCTAAAGCGATTACATATACCTTAGTACAAGGTCTAAGTTCCACAAGTTGGATGGTGATTGGAACTTAGTTATATGCAAAAAGGTGTAATCTAACTTCATAAATAAAAGTTAGATAAAAGAAGTAAGATGCATTGTGTCTTAAACACAGCAAATTATAGTACAGCTTACTGATATGTACTTCAGTAGACTCATAAACCTGCTGATACATATACCTCGATTTATTCAAGATCACATTGGAAGAAAACAAGGATAAGGACAGCTAACTACCTATGATTTATCAAACAAATCAATGGTTGAGATTAAAAGGACATTGGGATGATTAAGGACTTTATCCAATGGTTACAAGTCAAGGGTGATGATGATGCGATTCGTCAAAAGCGATCGACTATGTCAGTACTATGAATAGTGACTGAAAGCAAGTCAAATGGGACAAAACATGGAACGGCTATATTTGAATTTCAAATATAAGTCACAAGCATTCCTACTTATAAATAGAGGACTTCCAACTCAGAAAAAAATGATGAAAATTAAGGAAAAACAAGAGATAATTCTGAGCTGCATTTTCTTATCAAGGAAAACACCCTACTGAACTTACTGAGCTTAAAGCTACTGATCCAGAGAAAATCTTCAAGTGTAATCTGCATTCAAGCTACATCAAGTTTACACACTTGAAGGCGCAAGTCTTGATCATATCATCTCGATCAAGTTGCTGCAACTGAATCATTTACTTGATTCAATCTTTCTTTTACAAGAATCTACTGAAGACAGTGAAGCATCTTTGGGGTGTGAAAGACTTTTGTTTGTGGTGGAGCTGGTGAAGAGGCAATTCTACCCTTCAAGGACCAGTGGAAGACTTTGGAGCAGCAATCCTACATGTTCCAAGTGTTTAGTTTGTGAAGCCATAGTTATTGGTGAAGGACAAGCAACATAGGAATATTTGTAACAGCTACATCAAAGATCTCTAGTGAATTACCTTCAACATCATAGGAGAAGAGTGGACTGACAGGATTACACCACCTGGAACCACTATAAAATCTGTCTACTTACTTTCTGCACTTACATTCTGCATTTAGTTTATTACACACATCAATCTACTGAATCTAGCAACTGAAATCACACATATACACTACTGAGTATCTAATACTTAGTATCATATTTTACAACAAGTAATAAGGCTTAATTTTTAATATAATTCCGCTGCACAAATTCAGTAAGTTCAATAGTCGCAGACTCATCGAGGTATCGGCCAGTTCTTTGTTGTTCTTGAGTTTGTTAACTCCAAAAGTTTTAAGTGTTAAGTTTATTCACCCCCCCCCCCCCCTCTAAACTTAACCAAAGCCTTTTCAAGGGACCAACACAAAGAACTAAGCTACCGAGTCAAGTTACTCGGTTTAAGAAAGTCGCTAAGGATTCATTGGTTAAGTGATCTGAAATCACTTTCCTTATCCTATACTTTCTTTAATTAATGTTTCGGTTTAGCCTCAAAACTTTAGTTAAGATGATTAACACTTATAGACATTCTTTCATATTCTTAACTTTCCTTAAAAGGAAATAGTCTTGAACTAGCAGTTCAATTGAGTAGACACTACTCGTGAACTGTGGGATGTCTATTGAAAGTGTTACATAGTGGGACTAATTTTCTAATAAATCAGAAAAACATAAGATAAAAGCTCCCACTAGTTTATCGGTTCCAAATACCGTCTAACTAGCGACACTTTAATTTATGATTCTCCAATTTTTCTATTAGAAAATTTCTCGTGTAGTCTCTACACAAATTTAAAAATTCACTAGAAGAATTTTATCGTCCCAATCATCTTTCAAACTCACTATGGTTGTCTCTCGTTCAACACGAGAGACATCAGTGACATACTTGTTTACGTCACTCAAGTCTTGAAGGCTCAAGAGAAATATCTCTTCCAAAAAATTAATTGCATGTAAGATTAATAAGCACAACGTTCTAGTTACTTACCACTTTTAACGAAGTCGTTACTAGTCAATTTAAAACATACATTAGCAGTCTAGTACCCTAGAGAGATATTTAAATAGTTGTAAATAAAATTGACAGAAAATAAATCCAAATTATACACTACTAATTGATTTTAGGAACTATAAACTAAGTACTTATAGTCTATCCTACCGTTCCAAGGACTTAATCTCTTACCTCAGTGCCGCCTTAGGGTAGGTCAAAGAGGTTTCGATTAATATTGAAGATCAAATTGAGAATCGAACATCTCATTTGAGATCGTCAATCACCTTTCCTTTTTTAGCCAAGGTATTACCAAAATACCCTTCATGAGTGTGACCTACTGTTTCAGATTTTTAGGTAGACCCTGAGTGTGCCGCCTTAGGGTCGGTCAGTGACCCGGCGAGTACCCAAAATCCTATCCTTTCGGAGACCAAGCCTTGAATTTTGATATCGGTGAAGGCCTTCCTTAGGGGGCCGAAATCAAAGTCAGCACGAGGCGTCACCATTCTCTCATGGTGCTTGAGTCAATAGTAGAGGATGTGGGGTCGGCTGTCTCCTCTCCCGCTCCCACTCAATATTTTGAAAAAAAAAGTGGTAGGTTTACTGATTTCGTTTTTGGACTTGATGTATCTTTAAGGAACAATAAATCATGGGCCCGAATGGTGTCGGTTATGTGCGTTAGCCCACCCAACCTATTCGTTGGAACATATGTGGGCGTCGGACGGGTCAAGCCTAGTGGAGCTCTGTTGAGCCGTAGTGGCTCGTCGGATGGCTCAGCCTTGCCGGACACCGTGCAAACGCCACACGTGGAGGGTTAAGTCGATCGAGTTGTTGCTCAGTTGACCAGCCAACCATGGTTTGACCATTTTCGAACCATATTCACCCATAATTGTCCAATCCCTTAACATCAAACTTTCACATAGACACTACGGACAAAAACGAAATCTCGTCTAGGTAAGGTGGAATTCACCGAGAATCCAACACCTTAACCACGAGGTTTCGGGATTTTACTCCCTATGCTTTCGCAGAGTGGGATTCACCGAAAATCCATCACCCAACCTCGACGATTGACAAAACCCGTGATCCTCGGTTTTTACCCTAATTAGTTTCTAATTAATATCAAACAATTAATTAAAACTAATTGCGTGTTGTATACATGCCTAACTAATTCCTCGAATTAATTTCTACATGTATTCATATGGAGTGGAATTCATGATATGATGCATGTCATGGAAATTTTCCGGTTCTACACATACAATCTAAACATGTATTCTAGTGCGGAAAATAAACACCGAGATGGACCGTTGGCACCCCCGTATCTAACCTATTAGAAAATAAATAACCAAACCCTAACTAGGGTTTACTACTTTCTAACATAATCTGCAGCTGTTCAAATTCTTCGATGATCGGGAAACCAAATGAACTCGGATCGTGACGAAACTTTCCAAATCTACATCATAGTTCACTTTTCATCATTTGTATCTGAATCAAGAGTCTTCTATTTATAGGTGAGAATCTTGTGACTTATGTTTGAATTTCAAACATAGCCGTTTCAGATTTGTCTTCATCTTGACTTGCTTTCTGTCTCTGTACATAGTACTGACACTATCAGTTTGCTTTTTATCAGTTTTCAGTCTGTCCACCCTTTGACTTATGTCTATTGGTTAATCCTCTGAATCTTTCCAACATTCTTTTTATCTTGGCCATTGATTTGTTGACAATATCAAGGCTTGTAATCCATCCTTATCCTTGTAATCTTCCAATGTAACCCTTGATTAAATCGAGAAATATACTCCGCAAATATCTGAAGTATAACGGCCTGCTGATGTACATATTTCTCAACAGGTTTTAAGTCTGCTGTGTTTTAACAACATATCAGCTGACTTCTTCTTATCTAACTTTTTAACTGTGAAGTTAGAGTACACCATTTTGAACTTAACTAAGTTCCAGTCACCACTTAATATATGGAACTTAGACCTTGTACACAATGTGTATGTAATCAGTTTAGGTCATCATAGACTTCCCTAAATTCTGATTCTATATCCTTGACTTTAAATACTAAGTTTGATCCCTTAGCCTTCAATAACTGAGTTTGTACCTCGGCCTTGGTCTTCAAGCAGATTCTAGACACTCTCTTGACCTAGCTACCTTATCGATCTAGACAGTCTCATGCGATCTGATCGGTGACCTAATTATAGTGCTTGTTTGATCAAACATATACAAAGATCAAACTCTAATAAATCTATACATTTAATCTAGACACCTTTTTGCCTTTGCTCTATAACAGCTAGTCTGGCAAAATATGTCCAAGAATCATCACAAGCTGGAGTGAGGTGGTGGAGATGCAAGATTCACAAACTGAAGACCCAAGTTCGACCCCCCCCCTCCCTGGACGCGCTTTTATGCAAAAAAAATTCCAGTACAAGGTTTAGTTTTATAAAGAAAAAAAGAGCAACAGCCAGGATTCGAAGCCGGGCTGCCATAGTGGAAAGAAGACAGGAAAGAAGAGAGCGTCTTACCAAGTTGTTCGGTAAAAACTAGTTCTAAAATTTATAAACCGAAACACCCCAAGTATAAGGTTCGTAGTATAGGGTGTTTACGGGTCCTCTAAGGAGTCGAAAGTTAATCGGATTAAGGTGCGAGTTGTTATATATTTAATATGTCACGAATTATTATCTCAAACTAGGGTTTTAGAAAAGCAAATAACGAAGCGAAAGTACAAACTTTCTTATGAATATAAAGGAACAGTAGGGCAACAAGGATCCACCAAACAACCACCACCCAACCAAGTTATGAGTTGAATTAAATTCCTTGGTACGATCTAACCTAAATTCGATCTAGTTTCCTTAATCAAATTTATTTATGGTTCGTTTTCTTTCTCGAGTAAAACAAACATAACAATGAAGAACATGATCATGAGTTCGTCTCCAAATCTCCTACCCAATTAACAATAAACAATCTCTTGAATTAACATTAATCGTATCAAAAGAAAGGTTCTCATATGAATATAATTCTCATTATAATTCAAACAAATAACTGTTTCATCAATCTTTCGATCTAACAAAACAAAACATTCAAAGCGTTCAATTGATAAAGAAATTACAATTCAAACTCACGAAATAATTGCTATTGGAACATCCCTTGGTTGTGATGGTGTTGAATTGGCTTCATCCCGTCATCCTAAACTGCTTAGCCAACAATCATGTTGATGGACATGATTATTGGGATGGAAGAATTCATCTCCTTGTTTGCTCTGGGATATGCGGCTACTAGGGTTTTGTATAAATGAGTAATGTGTATGATCTGATATCCCGTCTCTGCTCGAATGCTGCTGTTTATATAGAGGCTGTAACCGACTTAGGACGGATCTAAAAGATAAATATGCGAAAATCTGCTGACCGACCGAATGACATCACTCGGTCGACCGAATGACATGGCTCGGTCGACCAAGCCACTTTTCTCGCACGTTTTAAATGTTTTTTCGTTTGACTTGTTCCCCCTTTGCATTCTCGCGTACCGATCCGATTCCTTTTGATTTATCTCTCAATTAATACTCCGATTTTCTTCCTTATTTTGAAATCACTTGATTGAATGAGATTAATCTTCTCCATTAATGATATCCCCATGCATATCTTTTAATTTTCTGCAAAATTGTTGTTACACCAAGTCATCGAATAATAATAATAATAAAAATGTGTAACAAAAATAACATTTAAAACTCAATATTTCCTCATAATTAAATTATAACCCCTCAATAACCATTATAGGAATTTAACGGTTAAAACACGCTTTTCTCATTTATTTCCCTTAAAAATAAGGTAAATTGTTTAGGGATTAAGCCCGAAAATATAGTAAAATATACCCTAAACAACTACTTTTGTTGGGGAGATTTTGCATCATTAAAACAAAAGAAAATTTATAAACCTATACTACCATGCAAAACTACCTCCTAACCGGCCGAATACCGGGTAGTTGCTAGTAAAGTTGGATAAATGAATTATCGATCCACAGGAAAAGGGATGTTAAATCTAACTTCCTTAATTCTTCTAAATTGTTACTATAAAAACGAAACTAAAAACGAAAAACGAATAAATTGAAGAACAAATAAACTAAATCTAGGCTAAAGCAAATAATAAAAACCTAAACTAAAGATACATGGGATTAACCAAAATACAAACTAAGGGATCTCAATCCTAGTTTATATCATGATTTTAATTCAAATTGTGGTTTCACCTTTACACGAGATACAAATTCCTAATCTCTTAGTGAATCTATTTCTCAAGCTATGAATTCCTAATTCCTTAGTGAATTCAATTATCAATCTCTCCTCTTCCGAATGTTGAGACCAATATTCCATACAAAACGAAGGTGTAGATTCAGGTTAACTCTCGTATTTTAGAATCTAACAACCTAGATAATTAATCAATTAATTTGTCACTAATTAACGGCTAAAAATCCTATCTTTCTATGGTGATCTAGTTTACGCAACTTCCGTATATTGTAAACAATCAATTAGTAAACAAATCTCTCGATATGAGTTCACATAATAGCATCATAATCATAGAACGATACAAAACTAAATTAAAGATCATAAAATAAAAAGGATTGAATAAATTGCAAAAATTACAAACTCACATAGTTTGGACACTTGGATGAATCCATGAATCAACGAACGAAAGAAACGAAAAAAACTACATCCTAATCTAACCCCGGATCACCCGAGCACAAGGCTCGGGTGACCGGCCTTGCTCCCAGAAGTTGCCGCCCCCTTCTTGTGAATTGCGGCTGGAATTAATGTATGAATATATGGGGATTATATGTTTAGTGCATGCGCATATATATATGAATTAAAGGCGGCTGCTTCTTTATTTTTGCGGTTGTGATAATCCTTTTATTAGGGTTTGCATTATGTCATTGAAGGCTCTGTATCAATTTTGGATTTAGGAATGAAACTTCTAAAATTCATATCTTGAGTTGTAGACCTCCAAAAATTATGATCCGAATGTCATAAAAAGCTCTCGGAAAACTCTACAACTTTCATTAAGGACTCTTCTTCAGAAAACGCCTTTTGATTAGCCCGTCGTATTCACGAGTCGTTTCGGGATTTTCCACTAGTTTTAGCAACAGCATCCAAACTTGTAACGCTCATATCTCGGGCCTCATAAGTCGGAATGAAGTGATTCAAAAACCTGTAGAATCCTCTCTTCAAGCCCTACAAATCTTCTCTTGAGGTCGAGAGTCAAATCAGTGTATATCATATCAAGAACTGCATCGGAAGTTCGGCTGCTTGAAAGCTTCATTCCAAGCTTTATCTCCATCTTTATCCTCTTCCAAGTCAAAAACATGTATCTACATTGCATCCAAACACCACAAAAACGTAACAATATCCAAAACCATATAAAACAATCAAATAATCGTATAAATTGATACGTTTTCATATTTAACTCTTTAAATCACCATTCACTCAATATTTCACTATAAACCCCGAATTCTATGAAAATCATACGTATATGGGGGAAATTGAGGTGAAATATATCCTTAAAAACACTACAATTTGACCCTTAACAACACCCCCACACGTAAACCTTGCTCGTCCCGAGCAAGACAAAACAAGAACATACTATCAAGAATCCACATAACCTGACACGAGATATAGTCAAAATCATGACAAGCTAGTATTCAGCAAATCGACCTCACTCGGTGATGTGTGTGCAGAACCTACTAAACTTCCACCGATCCTCTCTCGATATAATACATCAAGCACTAACAGTTATCCGGTCAACTAAACGAAAACTTCATTCTATCTACAGCACTTACCTAACAAAAACTAATTACCAAGAACATAGTAACTAACTCACAACTAAATTCCTTTACTTAGTACCAAGAAAATACCTTTTGGGTCTCTACTGGGTTTAGATCAACTTGACTTAGAATTCCAAAAAAACGTACATTTTATATATCCTATCGTCGCGTCTCAAAAGTATAACACACTCCCCTACATTAGAGGCAGTCACCCTGAGATCACTCAATCCCTTACTGTCCAAGGTAAACCACACTCCCCAATTGGGGCAGTATCCAAATGGACTCGAGGTGATAGTTACAAACAAAATTCCCGCAAAGAAATTCTATTCATTTATTTCTATTTATAGATATATATATTTTTATATTTTTCAAACTCTTCGGAAACTCGCGGTCAAATATTATTTCTAACACATTCAAGACTCTTAAAGTTCTCAAGAACACTAAGGTACTGAGATTCTAACTGTGAATATAGCACTAGTTCTTAACTTTCATTAATGCTAAATAAGTGTTATCTCAGACGAGAATTAACTTTCCTTTAACTAACCGGAAACTATTCTATATTTGGCTCTTCATCTAATAGGTTCGTGAAATGAAGTTCAAGTGAGTATCGACTTACTAAACCTATTCTTAGAACATGATATGACTACTGATAACAACTAAAGGGTGCCAGATTATAAAACTAGCATGCAATTGAAATGTTACTCGGGACGAAACATAATTTTGAAAATTTTGCACTTTTCATAGAAAATTATAACTAATATGAGCAAATGAAAGTAGATACACATAAACCATCCCATCCCCCACACTTAAATTGCAACTTGTCCTCAAGTTGTGAAGAATTAAAGAAAAGATAAAGTACTTAGCTGATTGTAGTTCGAAGGTGCAAGTCTGGAAGTGGTCATGAGTCAGATCCAGAAATGCTGGATGAAAGCAGTAAACTGTGGACCATCCACCGGAAAACTGGCTTCATCTAAGCGCACAATTGCTAATGCAAACACCCTGCACACTTGACAAACATGAAATACCTCGGGGATAGGGGAGAAATATAACAACAGGAGAGTGAAAGAGAAGATATAAGCACAGGAAAGGAAGTCTAGAGAATTTTTAGATTAAGCTCATATAAAGATGGACATATACATGGAATATTACAAAATAGTAGGCTAGGTGCAACTATATGAAAATGCATTACAATGCAATCTACGTGAAAAATCCTAAAAATAAAATAAAAACGAGGTAGTATTACGGAAACCGACAGTTAACTACACTCAAAAAGAAAAATAAACTAGGTGGTATTACGAAAACCGACAGTGACCACACTTGAGAAAAATAAAAGGAAAAATAGAAAAACAATGCAACTATATGTAATGCAACTAAATGAAATGCATTTAAATGATATGCAAAAAGAAAATAAAATAAAAGAAAGAAAACTAGCCCATTCATTTGCAACATGACATGTATATAATAAACGTCTACCAAATAATGACAGGTTACGATAAACGACAGTGCTGTCCATTACATGCAGTGTAGACGCGCTTTAAGACTCGTCAAAGGTGATAGCATTATGGAAACCAACAGTTAGCTATACTAAACAGATATAACTCATATGGAGAAAGGACGTAGCATACGGAAAACCGACAGTAGCTACCCATATGAACTATAAAAACAAAGGAAGCACGTAAGTCTTAACGCTAATAAGATTCATCGGAGCGGTATGTAGCATACGGGAACCGACATTAGCTACTAAGTAATCATAAGAACAGTTATAGCTTACGAGAACCGACAGTCACTATAACATGCCTAGATGAATCATATATAAGGAATTGATCAATTATCTAACATGGATTCATAGATGGAAAGGTAAAACATATAAGTTCAGGGCATCTATGTAAAAATCAATTAGCCACGTAAGCTCGAATGAAAAATCCACATCAAATAAAAGCATTGAAAATAAAATCAAGAAATTTAGAACCTGGATGAACCCGGACTAACGTTCACTTAGCGTTCGAATCGGGACGGGCGTTCCACCCTGCGCACGCGCAAATGCGCTTTGAAAACCGACCGGACGGGCGTTTAGAATTACAGACGCCCGTCTGATTCTTCAAATCAGAGCAGGATTGAAAATTCTGGAACGGACGAACGTCCCATAATTCCAAACGCTCGTTTACCTGCACGTTAGGGACTGGACGGGCGTCCAATAAACCAGACGCTCGTCCATACAACGAATATGCATAGAACAGCAGGAAAATAACAGAAAACCCTAACTATAAACCCTAATTAACTTAGAAGATCATCATACATCAAAAACGCAGGCAGCCACATAAAATTCTAGCACAGGGGTTAGACTAGGTAACAACTAAACACAAACTTCACGTAAAACAGATTGAGTAAAAAACTTTTGCACATTCTTAACCCTACGGTCATCGAAACACGGCAAAATAAAAACTCTCAATCTATTCGACGCTACTTTTATTGAAAGAATACAAAAATAAATCGTAACAAAATCGAAAAATTAATTCAATTAGATTCAACAAAACACCGATTCCCCGGCAACGGCGCCACTTTTGTTGGGGAGATTTTGCATCATTAAAACAAAAGAAAATTTATAAACCTATACTACCATGCAAAACTACCTCCTAACCGGCCGAATACCGGGTAGTTGCTAGTAAAGTTGGATAAGTACGGGTATCGATCCACAGGGAAAAGGGATGTTAAATCTAACTTCCTTAATTCTTCTAAATTGTTACTATAAAAACGAAACTAAAAACGAAAAACGAATAAATTGAAGAACAAATAAACTAAATCTAGGCTAAAGCAAATAATAAAAACCTAAACTAAAGATACATGGGATTAACCAAAATACAAACTAAGGGATCTCAATCCTAGTTTATATCATGATTTTAATTCAAATTGTGGTTTCACCTTTACACGAGATACAAATTCCTAATCTCTTAGTGAATCTATTTCTCAAGCTATGAATTCCTAATTCCTTAGTGAATTCAATTATCAATCTCTCCTCTTCCGAATGTTGAGACCAATATTCCATACAAAACGAAGGTGTAGATTCAGGTTAACTCTCGTATTTTAGAATCTAACAACCTAGATAATTAATCAATTAATTTGTCACAAATTAACGGGCTAAAATCCTATCTTTCTATGGTGATCTAGTTTACGCAACTTCCGTATATTGTAAACAATCAATTAGTAAACAAATCTCTCGATATGAGTTCACATAATAGCATCATAATCATAGAACGATACAAAACTAAATTAAAGATCATAAAATAAAAAGGATTGAATAAATTGCAAAAATTACAAACTCACATAGTTTGGACACTTGGATGAATCCATGAATCAACGAACGAAAGAAACGAAAAAAACTACATCCTAATCTAACCCCGGATCACCCGAGCACAAGGCTCGGGTGACCGGCCTTGCTCCCAGAAGTTGCCGCCCCCTTCTTGTGAATTGCGGCTGGAATTAATGTATGAATATATGGGGATTATATGTTTAGTGCATGCGCATATATATATGAATTAAAGCGGCTGCTTCTTTATTTTTATGTTGTGATAATCCTTTTTATTAGGGTTTGCATTATGTCGGCTGAAGGCTCTGTATCAATTTTGGATTTAGGAATGAAACTTCTAAAATTCATATCTTGAGTTGTAGACCTCCAAAAATTATGATCCGAATGTCATAAAAAAGCTCTCGGAAAACTCTACAACTTTCATTAAGGACTCTTCTTCAGAAAACGCCTTTTTGATTAGCCCGTCGTATTACGAGTCGTTTTCGGGATTTTCCACTAGTTTTAGCAACAGCATCCAAACTTGTAACGCTCATATCTCGGGCCTCATAAGTCGGAATGAAGTGATTCAAAAACCTGTAGAATCCTCTCTTCAAGCCCTACAAATCTTCTCTTGAGGTCGAGAGTCAAATCAGTGTATATCATATCAAGAACTGCATCGGAAGTTCGGCTGCTTGAAAGCTTCATTCCAAGCTTTATCTCCATCTTTATCCTCTTCCAAGTCAAAAACATGTATCTACATTGCATCCAAACACCACAAAAACGTAACAATATCCAAAACCATATAAAACAATCAAATAATCGTATAAATTGATACGTTTTCATATTTAACTCTTTAAATCACCATTCACTCAATATTTCACTATAAACCCCGAATTCTATGAAAATCATACGTATATGGGGGAAATTGAGGTGAAATATATCCTTAAAAACACTACAATTTGACCCTTAACACAAGTCAGCTAGGAGGTGTTTGGTTATAGGAACGGGGCGGAAAATTGTTATACAGAGCGGCAGCTGGATCTGATAAGAGATTAGTAAATCCTTTAAACATAGGGTTTATTTATTTATTTAATTTTAATTTTATAAATTAGATACAGGGGTACCAACGGTCCATCTCAGTGGTTTATTTTTCGCATTTATTTTCTTATGTGATTATTTATGTGATATAACCATGTCACGCATCATTTTCATGAATTCCACTCCTAGCATATGCATACATGTAGAAAATTAATTTTGACATTCATTAGACATGTATGAAAAAGATAATTAATTTAGATTAATAATAAATTAAATTAATTAAAGGAAACGGAATTTTGTTTGGATAGAAAATTCACATGATAAAACTAAAATTTACTTGGTAAATTTGTTTTTGGGATCTAAATTCTTTGAGAATTTCAATTATGTAGTGTCTGTATAAAGGGATTTTAATATCCGAAATTTGGAAAAACGTGAAAAGATGGACACTAACTAGACGGTATTTGGAACCGATAAGTTGGTGATTGCTTTTCATGTTTTATTGTTTTCGGATTATTGGAAAAATTCCGAGATCCAAAATTTTTATCATGACATTATTAGGACTATAAAATTCTTTGGTGAATTTTAATTGTGTAGTGTCTACACAAGTGATTTTCTAAACGATCCATAAATTGGAAAATCATGAATATAGTGTCACTAGTTAGACGGTATTTGGAACCGATAAACTAGTGGCAGCTTTAAATTTCGTGATTTATTGTTTTCAAATTATTGAGAAATTCATAAGTCCTAATGTATTAGGATTAAGAAATTCTTGGTGAATATTATTTGTGTAGTGTCTACACAAAGGAATTTTAAGCCAAAATTGGAAAATCATGAATATAGTGACACTAGTTAGACGGTATTTGAAACCGATAAACTAGTGGGAGGATTAAATTAAATATTCATGATCTATTGTTTTTGGATTATTAGAAAATTCTAAAATCCTAATGAGACTACCTAATTTTCAAAATAACGAGTGGGAGCGCGGAAGGTGACAACCGACCCCTCGGCCTCTACTATTGACACAAGCACCGTTAGAGAATGGTGACGCCTCGTGCCGCTTTGATTTCAGCCCCCTTCAGATGGCCTTCACCGCTATCAAAATTCAAGGCTTGGTTTCCGAAAGGATAGGATTTTGAGTACTCGTCGGGTCACTGACCTAACCTTCGGCGGCATACTCGGGGTCTATTTAAAAATCTGAAACAGTAGGTCACACTCTAAAGGGTATTTTTGGAAATATCTTGGCTGAAAAAGGTAGGTAATCAATAATTAAATCGGGATGTATGATTCTCAGTTAATTGTTGAGAGAGATTGTCTCAATTTAATTGTCACCTCTTTGACCTACCCGGCGGCGGCACTGAGGTGTGAAATTAAATCCTTGGAATGGTAGGATAAACTGCATGCATGACATCACGTTTATAATCCCTAAAATTATTATTTGTTGTGGTGTATGATTTGATTTTATTTCTGTCATAATTTATTTTACAACTACATATCATCTCAATGTATCTAAACTGCTAAATACGATAAATTGACTAGTAACGACTTAGTACAAGTGGAAAAGTTACAAGAACGTTGAACTCATAAATCGAGAATGCAAATTAATTTTTTCGGAAGAGGATGTTCCTCTTGAGTCTACAAACTTAAGTGACATATATAAGTATGTCACTGTTGTCACTTGTGTTGAACGAGCTACAAAACAAAATTAGTTCAAAGATGACGAGAATGATTTGGTATCAATCTCACTAGACATCCGACAGTTCATGAGTAGTATCTACTCAAATGAACTGCTAGTCACGTCCATTTCCTTTAAAGAAAGCCAAGAATGGAAAGGTAAATTTCTACAAGTGCAAGTCATCTAACTAAATAAGTTAAAGGCTAAACTGAAACATCAATAAAAGAAAATATAGGATAAGGAAAGTGATTTCGGATCACTAACCTATGAATCCTTAGAGACTTTCTTAACCGAATAAATTGACTCAGAAGCTAAAGTTCTTTTGTAAGAACATGGTAGCTGGGCATTCATGATGAAGAGTAGACAATGGGCAGTTATTTCTGCTAAGATAGTGGGATTGATATAAGGAAACAAATTTCGGATTTTAATCCTTGAATATCGCAGAAATTTAATTTCTGTTTTCAGATTCGTTGTAACAAATGGATTCACTTTCACATCGATTACATAGTTGTCTTATAGAAAGTGAATATGACATTTGTATACGATTCCGAGACTCGCACTTTTGTTTGATAAAGTCAGAACCACTAAGTAATGCTAAAAAGGTATATATAACACGTCATAAACTATTTAGACAATTGGTTTCCGTATTAAGATAGATGATTCTTCAACATCTATTGTTTAGTGCATATATCCTAAAGATAAGATCTTAAGACTGGCTAAGGGTGATTCATATCTCCCAGTCTAAGAACAGTATCTCAAAGGAAAAATGACTAAGTAACCTTTTTCAATTAGGAAAAGGTAATAGAGCTGAAGAAATATCACAGCTTGTTCATATTGACCTTCGGGGTCTTATGTAAGATACAAGCTAGTGTAAGGTTTTGAGTGGTAGACAATTTGTCTAATGACTACTTGAAGCGCCGATTAGTTTGTCTAAATATTTGGAGGAATCTCTGATATTACCAGAGAAACGAGTATTCCATGCTCAGATATAGGCTATTGCATGGTTTTGACACTGATGCTTGGCCTGCCTCCAAGTGAAACGATTTCAATGAAAGGATAAACCATGTATTGCCTTGTAAGATATTGACTGCAAAATAACGGTGTAGATTATTATGTAATATCGAGAAGTCTACCTAGAAGATGCTTATGAATTTGTGGATAAGAAGTGAAGTAAATTCACTTCACTTCCGCAAATAGAGGCATTTAGCATTTATGATTGAAGGTAGGACTGGAGATTTTGCATACACGTTCAGATGGTGACTAATCATGAAATATCTTAATGCAATGAGTAAAGGTTAGTTATAAGATTCTTAAGATCGGGTAGTGACGGTTATACTGTCACAGCCTTTCTGAAAGAATGTTTAAATAACAACCTTGGACCTTGAAGTAAAGTTACTCAAGGAGTTACTATCTGATTCAATCAGACCACATCCAACATTGGTTGTTGGGGTTTATGCTGATAAATACTACTACACCAGATAAGAATATCGAACCACCCAAATGCATTGAGAGTATGGCTTAACCATTGACTCACTGTGATTATGCAGAATTTATAGTCTGTTGTGGGTGATTGATAACCTATGGTCCTCTGGTAGGACTGTATAGGATTTTGATAAATAGAGGTTGGTTTAAAGCCATAAACCAGTAAATGGAGTTTTGGCACTCCAATTCTGTTAAAAGTCTTATAGAACCACCTGAGAGTCTCAGACCCAGTGAGAGTAATTGGATCTAAATGAAGAAGAGATGAATGAATGAGAAATTTTATCTTTCAAAGCAAAGCTAAGTGGTCTAGGGGTAATTCCCTGACAAGTGGATGGTTTAATAGGGGTGATGCCCTGAAACTTTCTCACCACTCAGCCTTTCTTGACTCCATGGAAAGCAGAAATATTACTGTGGGTGATGCCTCGAAACCTTCTTTCCGCATACACGGAGCTTGAATTCATTGTAATGTAAGGGTTTTAACTTAAATCCAATGGCAGATTGACTACCTATGCTTATGTCCATTGGTGAGTTAAAGCAAACCTCCAGGGCATTAAAAGTCATATTTTTTAAATATATGAACTTGACCAGAATATTGATGAGTCCTTTGTAAACAGAGTATCAATGTTGGTAAAGTAGTGATTATTGGTGTTCAAAAAGGTGACACTGCAATAGTTGAGAACAACATGAGTGTGTTATCTGAAGTCAGGAACTGACGAGCCAAACTTCTCTGAACCAGAGAGGTAGACTATATTCTTGGAAATTGATTCAGTTGAATTCATGAGAACAAGTTGTGGCAGTTTTCCATCCATCTTATTGTTAAGATGATGATGCATTTTCGAATGCTAGATTCTACGAGAGGTTTCTTACCCAACCCCTCAGGGAATAATTCTCTCAATCTTCGGATATAGAGAAAATGGGATAGATTCTCTTTTGGATAGAGAAAGTCAGGTTATTAAAAGTCAATAACAGTCGAATCAAGGATTCAGACATTGAGTAGCAGTATATTACATCCTCAAGTACCTTCGGAGAACGAGGAGTAATATATGTCTATATTCAGGTGCATACCTGAGTATTATTGACTACACTGATTCTGACTTACAGTCAGATTAAGGATGATCGTTAATTGATCTCGGGCTCAGTGTTTTTTCATAGTGATGGAGCTAGAGTCTAGAGCAATCCAACACTGCTAATTTTAGTTTGTTAGTCGAATACATAGCAACTTTCGGAGCAGCTAAAGAGGCAGTGTGGCTTGAGAAGTTCTTTGTTGGATCGGGAAGTGATTCCAGGTCTCGATGAGCCGATACCATTTTACTGTGAAAACAGTTGAGAGGTAGCTCATGCAAATGATCTTCGCAATCACAAGTGGTCAAAAGCATATTGACAAAGTACCCCCTGATCAGACAGACCATGCAGAAAGGCGACGTTTCGATCCTAAAGATTGCCTCAAGCCGACAACATAGCTGATCAGTTTATGAAGACGCGTGGCATCTAATGTCACTGATAAGCGCTTGGCGGGTATGAAATTGGGAGATGTGTCTCATCTGCTTTAGAGCCATTGGGAGAATGTTTTGGATAGATAGAATAAGGGTGTGGTGCCCTAAAAACAATTGTTGCTTGTCTTTACGGGCAAGTAGGAGATTGTTGGATGTAGTGCCCGAAGGACAATTGCTGCTTGTCTATACGGGCAAGTGGGAGATTGTTGGAAGTAGCGCCCGAAAGACAATTTATGTAATTGTTTTTATAATTAATAAATGACAGATTTATTCTTGTTTTATTACTTGCTTCGTGTTAGTAAGTAATACACTGCTGAAAACCCCAAGTCGCATCATATGTAGCCATATAACTTAGTGTGTGTCACACATGAGGATTAAGTTTATGGTGATACACTTGAACTATTAGTCTGTGGTGAACTTAATCAAAGTATGGAGTCTATTGATTAAACCACCATTAATGCACCCAGAACACTTTATGGTGTGACCGTCTTATCCGGACCGTCAGCATTGGTTATCTAAGTGGGGCATTTATATATGATGTAGGCATATAGGACTGGACCGACTGCATATCTCATATAATCCCGTGATTGAGAAATCTTATTAAATCACAAGATGATTGTATATGGATTAACCTTATTCCCGAAGTGATTACAGACACCTGCTTGTTTCAAGATATGGTTTGATGTGTTTATTATGGATCGCTAATAGGCGCAGTCCGAATCACAAGATGATTGTATATGGATTAACCTTATTCCCGAAGTGATTACAGACACCTGCTTGTTTCAAGATATGGTTTGATGTGTTTATTATGGATCGCTAAGAGGCGCAGTCCGAATCACTTTCACGTTGGCACTATTCTGGAATGAGTGAGGAGTGTGTGTCTCACAGATACGGAATCCATTCCTTCCTGTGGGAAGTAGAAAGACAATCCCCTTATTTGTTGATCCTAGAAACTGATCGATCGGCCGAGTTTGTATTGGTTATGAACTAATTGATCACTAGTGGGTTAATGGTAAATAAGGATAAGATGTAGTGGAGGAGGTTTACGGAAATAATCCCGCTTCGTTACGGATAGTCTATGGAGGGTTAGTCTGCATGTAATGATTATATCAATGGACATTTATTGACTCGACTTTCTGAGAATAAGTTAATCTATAATCGATAGAGTTCAGTTTCGAATTTATGGTGGCGTAATTCCGGAATTAATAAGTTGAGTAGAAATATTATGTTTGATGAATATATTATTCAATTTATTGTAGCTACTGGTTATAGGTCCATGGTCCCCGGGTTGGCTCCTAACACGCGAGTGTTTTCTCGTTTTGTGGAACCTTGAGAATAAATTAAATAGTTGGTCTATTTAATGAATATGCGGATATTATTTATTTGGTAATAATATGTAATATAGAAAAGACATTTTCTATTATCCCAAATGGCAAAGAAAAAAGGACCACATTTATTTGGTTTTGGGAAAAGAAATTTTCTCCTAATTAATTGTAATATGGATAATATAATTATTTATGTGTTAAATAATTATAAAGAAGAAATTGGTTTTCTTATTGGATAAATAGGAAAAAATATTTCCTATTGGATAAAGGTTTTATTTTCCTAAAAGGGATAAATTTGTGTGTAAAAGATAAACTCTCAAATTATTAGTTATTTTCTTATAAAAGGAGAGTTTCTCCAAACACAAAATTTGGAACAAAAACCAACGCCATTTTTAGGCAAAATAGGCGACGCCTATTTTTGAATAAAATAGAGAATTTTTTTTTCTCGTCTTAGCCATTGAGAGAAGAAAAACTACGGTTTTTCTTAAGCATATTCAAGGAGGTTCTACTACAAATATCGACGTCCACCAGTCGTCGCTTGGAGATACAATCCGGAAGATCACGGCTTCTCTCCGGTTGGGGTAAATATACTAAACTTCTTGTAGATTAATTTATTATGCGAATCATATCGTGGTAAAATCGAAAAACGAATTTCGATTCATAGCTTCCGTTGTGCATGATCGAGTGTCTTGATCGGTGCTGTGCATCAGATCTGACGATCAAATTATGGATCGGATCCGGATTCAGGATTCTGTATATACAACATCACTACCCCTTGGATTTTATCATTAAGACTGCTCAACTTTGCTTGGTCTTGATCGTCGACCTCGCCTCCGGCTGCACCCTCACCGATACCTCGACCTCTTCATCGCCAGAGTCGGGCTCATCTGCCTCATCGTCGGCTATCTCCTCTTCAACTACCTCTTCTTGGTCGTTGATGTCGACCTCCTACGAGCCATAACCGGCAGCAGCGCGGACGTCTTCATCCGATTGGGTATGTGATTATGAGGACATCCTGGAAAAACACTAGGCGAGGTGGAATAGTTAATCGCTTAGACATGGAAGTCGGGTTGAGGTGAGTATAATCACACCCCGACACCTCGCCCCTCCGTTTCTCTAGAAAGTAAATGAACCCTGAGAAACCCCCATAAACCCTCATGTCATATATCTATCTCCAGGAAAGGATGAATATTTGGGAGTAATCAAAAGGACTCATGCATATGGAGGAACAATGTCTCAAATTTAAGACTAAAATTCATGGGGTCCTAAATTTCTACAACATTTCTATCAAATAAGCCTCAAACAAAAGAAAGACACCATTGAAATCAAAGGAAGAACAGAATGGAATCATACCTGAAATGGGAGGAAAGCTTGAACAAACGGACGGAAACTGCCAACTCTCACCAAAAATCACTTGCTCTTTCTGGAATCCTCTCGCCTAACTTGCCGGAAAATATTTTAGAAAGAGGAAAAGTGTAAAAGTGTGGGAGAAAACCCCTATTTATAGGCATGAAATTGGAGGGAAGTGTCGATTCGGATTTGAAATTCAATAATAATCATTACTAGGAACAGTTTAAGATATCCCTCAGCCAATTAGAAGACACGGCGTTTCATGTCAAACGTCATGTCACTAATACAACCGACGTGACGTTTTGCGAACCGATGCGACCTCTATCCAATTTGGTTAACGGCTTTCTCCTTATGCTCTGGCTTACGGCCTTAACTCAAAATGGCTCACAGCCTCGGCTTACGGCCATCCAAGCCCATTCGCTCCATTGCACTGCATCTAAGTCTGTTCGCTACAATGCACAGCATACATCAGTAATTCGCAACGCGATATCAACACTGATTCAAGCTTGATAGCCATTATCGGCATGTAAGCCCGTTCGCTCCATAGCACGGCATCTAAACATGTTCGCTACAATGCACATCATACATCAGTAATTCGCAACACGATATCAACACTGATTCAAGCCCGATAACCATTATCGGCATGTAAGCCCTCTTGCTCCATAGCACGGAATCTAAGCCTGTCCGCTACACTGCACAGCATAACGTCAATAATTCGCAACATGATATCAACACTGATTTAAGCCCGATAGCCATTATCGGCGTCTCTCTGTCACAAACGACCACAATAGGGTACGGTTCTCTACTGCTTCTTTGAACTCTACTCTCCGCCTCGACAGACACGCAAGGCACAGAGTAAGGGGCCATTGATATACCTGATCTGGATTGGAATCCGAGCATCTAGATTTGGCTTGATTCCAAGCCCAACAACTGATCATGGGCCTCCATCCCGCATGTCTGCAGTCAATAAGCCGGACACATCTCCACTCCTGCACCTCGGACACAGTGGAGGCTATCCATATTATCAGGCTGGCAAAGCTTCGAGTTGATGACATCAAGACAAATGAAGCTATGAGTCCGACCTACTATCAAGTATGCTGTCCGCCGATCTAATCCTAATAGTTGTCCGGTCAACTCATGTATAATTAGTCTTAACTAAATGTCTTGTCCTGCTTAGCTTAAACCGACTAATCCTTTTGTTGGACTTATTTCTTAGTTTTGATGATGAGTGTCATACTAGCTGTTATAGTGCAAAGGCAAAAAGATGTCTAGATTAAATGTATAGGTTTATTAGAGTTTGATTCATAAATAGGTTTGATCAAACAAGCTTTTTGTAAAAGGTCTTTGGTTGATATCAGTGATTGGTCTAGAGTCGAGTAGGGTAGATAGGTCGATTAGACTAGTCAGAAACTCGCCAAGACCGAAGGCCGAGGTTCAAACTCGATAAATGAAGGCTAAGGGATCAAACTTAGTATTTAAAGTCAAGGATATGGAATCGAGAATTTAGGCAAGTCTGTGATGACCTAAAGCGATTGCATATACCTTGTGTGAAAGGTCTAAGTTCCATAAGTTGGATGATGTTTGGAACTTGGTTATAATTAAAATGGTGTAATCTAACTTCACAAATAAAAGTTAGATAAAAGAAATCATTTGCATTGTATTTTATACACGAGAAAATTGAAGTTCAAAATGATCGATAGGTACTTCAATGAGACTCATGAACCTTTGATATATTACCTCGATTAATTCGAGTTTATTGGAAGATTACATGGATAAGGACAGCCAACTACCTCGACTTATCAAGAAAATCAAAGGTGAGATTAAAAGACGTTGGGATGATCCACATTTTTATCCATTGGATACAAGTCAAAGGGTGACCATGATTGCCTTGCTTTGTCAAAAGGAATTTCGACGATTGTCGATCCTATGAATAGTGATGATCGCATATCGGATGGGACAAAAACAAAGGCAGTCACATTTGAATTTCAAATATAAGTCACATGCATTCCTACCTATAAATAGAGGACTTTCAACTCGGAAAACGAGGATGAAATTTGGATAAACTTTAAGTGATAATCTTGGTGAAAAACACTCTGCTTGAACTTTGAGCATAAGGTCGCTTGATCTAGTGAATCTTCTTCAAGTGCATTACGTGTTCAAAGTTGCATCAAGCATACACACTTGAAGGCGCAAGTGCCGATTACATCATCCTAATCAAGCTGCTTTGAATTGAATCATTTATTTGATTCATTCTTTATTTTATAAAGAACCTGCTGAAGACAGTGAAGCATCTGTTGGGTGTGAAAGACTGTTGTTTGTGGTGGAGCTGGGGAAGAGGCAATCCTACCCTTCAAGGACCAGTGGAAGACTTAGGAGCGACAATTCTACTGTTCCCGATTTCGATTTGTGAAGCCATAGTCATTGGTGAAGGGCAAACAACTTAGGAATCTTTGTATGACTACATCAAAGATCTCTAGTGAATTTCCTCCAACATCACGGGAGAAGAGTGGGTGAGCAGGATTACATCACTGGAACCACTATAAAATCGCCTACTTACTTTCAGCATTTACTTTCTGCACTTAGTTTATTTCATTCATCAAACTACTGAATCTAGCAACTGAAATCACACACTTGCACTACTGAGTATCTAATACTTAGTATCATATTTAACTACAAGTATTAAGGCTTAATTTTGATTTAATTCCATTTGCACAAATTCAAAGCAAGCTCAACTATCGATAGACTACATGTTTATCAATGAGCTCTCTGAAGTCTCAGAGACTCTGAAGTATCGCCAGTGATGCTGAAGTTGCAATTTCTTAACTCCAAAGTTTTAAGTGTTAAGTTTATTCACCCCCCCTCTAAACTTAACCAAAGCCTTTTCAAGGGACCAACAATTGGTATCGGAGCAGTGCTTCTATTCTGAAGGAATCCTACTTGTTGTGCTTGTGAAAATTCTCTAAAACTTTCTTTCAAGTTCTTGATTTTCAAGATTTGCATCATGGACAACACACGGTATGCTAGAACTATGTTGATGTGTTCTCTTGATAGATTTGATGAGTATAAGCGTCGAATGCGAGGCATATCTTTGCTACTCATGATGAAATGATGGATGTATTAAGCGATGGACCCTTTGGAGATTACAAAGCGATATGATGGGTGACAGAGCCGAGTACATTCCTAAGCCAAAAAAGAATGGAATGCGAGAAGGCAGAAAAAAGGCAAACCTCAACAACATTGCTATTGATATCATTCTGAGAACCTTGTATAGCAATATGTACATGAAGGTTAAAGATTGCAAGGCGCAAAGGAACTCGGGACAAGATTCACTTGATCTGTGAAGGCACTAATGCAATAAAGAAGAACAAAATCGGTGTAGCGAGAAAGAGGTTCCAAAAGTTCAAGATCTTTGCCTAATGAAACCATTGAGCAAATGGAATCAAGATTCAATGCAATCTGGATGAACTTACCTGCTTGAGTGTAAGTTATTCAAAAGAGGAAATAACACCAAAATCTTGGAAGCTCTACTGCAAAGATGTTTGGAAAATGAAGGTATTGCAATTGAAGAAATGAGAAAGTTGCATGAAGAAGACACCTTCAAATTGTTTTGAGATCTAAAGGCTTATGAATTTAGCAAAAAGCTTGTGCTGCCCGAAAAGGAAGAGCCAAAGACCATCTGCATTGGCTGCTTCACATCATGAAGAAACATCAGGAGGACAGGATGATATCTTTGGATGAGATGCAAGAACAAATTACCCTCTTGAGCAAGAAAATCAGGATGATGAAGACCTGGAAAGGCCCCTGCAAGAAATTTTACAAAGAGGCCCTCTTGAAAGAAGGAAAGAAGAACCAAGGAAAGATAATGACTATCATGCTTTCATTGCAAGAAACCAGGACACTTCAAACTGGATCGTCCCGAACTAAAACAAGGCAAGGAACACGATTATCTTTGCTTCAACTGCAAGAACTGGACATTTTAGACTGATTGTCGGACTCACGAAGACCAAGAGTCAACAAAGAAGACATGGCAAGAAGGATATGGTTCTTTGAAGATGAATCGAGGTATGAAGTGGAATCTAAAAAGGAAATGAATCGGATGACCTTTGCCTTTGAGTTTCGATATGGAGGATTATGCTTTGATGGCTAATATGGATGGCGAGGAGGTATACAAACTTTGTATCTATCAACACTTCTTTGGAAGTGATTGTGAATCCACTTGTGGTTCAAATCCTAGAAATTCGACAACAATGAGACTTTGGATGCCATCCTTAATCAAGCGAGGATAATACAATCTGGTTATGAGGTTGTGAAGGTGAAAAAGAAACTCTTGAGTTAGAAGTTGGAAGATTGAAAGCTGAATTATGGGTTCTCAAGGGTAAGGAAAAAGATGTTAGACAGAATCAAAATAAGTCTGCTTTGAACATCCAGCTGACCTCTGAATCTATTTGAACCATCTTGTTCCAATCAAACATACAAATCGGGAAAGCCTTATGGGGATAGAGCAGGGCTTGGATTTGGAACTCGGCAATCTAACAAGAGTGGATCGGTAAGGTTCTCTGAATCTAGTACGAGGTGGTCCTAAGTTTGTACATGCACTAGATCCAACTCCCGAAGAAGGTTCTTTGAAGCGGTAAAACCCAATGAGAATGCTTCAAGGAAGCAAAATCGAAGTCTAAGAAGTCAACGACTCTAGTAAAAGGACAAATCTAAAAATAGATTTCTTTGTGCCTTCTAAGCTGGCTTGATATGAGACACTGCTACCAAGTCTGCTTTGGACCACGAAAGGGTCGAAGCAGAAATATTCCAAGGATAAGAATCCTAAACCCAAAAATGTTAATCATTCAAGGGATACTTATCTCGGGGAAAGGTAGACTATTTCCCACTTGATGATGATTGGAACATTCCTGCATCTCTTGTTAGATACAACAAGTATAACCATGCGGCTAGGGTAAAACCTAGGCAATGGGATCAGCAGAAGGACTTACACAAGACCTCGTGGGACTCCATATTCTGAAGTACATTTCTAACAGACTGACAAACAAGCTAGTTATACTAATGCTTTAACACCAAGAATCACTTTAAACATGACATTATAAACCAAAAGGCCGGAAAACATATGTGATTCTACACAACCCTCTTTGTTAGAACTTATGGATGTGTGGAATATATGTATGAACCAAAGTATGACACATTCGGAGAAGACCTTATGGAAACATACCAAGGGTCATGCTTACTCTCGACCACTATGGACCCAAAGCAGGTTTGGGTACCTAAAATGCATTAACTTTGTTTTGTAGGGTGTGCAGTACTTTTGTGGTGGATGTTCGGACACATGACAAAGAATAAGCACTGTCTATCAAACTTTGTGGCAAAAGATGGTCAAGGGTGAATTTTGGCAACAAAAATACACTGGATATACAAGAGGATATGGCACACTTGTGAGGAATGGACTTACAATCAAGGATGTTGCATATGTGGAAGGATTGGAATACAACTTTGAGCCTTTGGACAATTCTATGATAAGGGTTACAAGGTCACTTTTGACAAAGACAATTGCATTGTCATTAGTGAAAGAGGTGATCAAGTTGTACTTGGCTTTGTAGAAGACAACGAGAATATGTATGTTGTGGATTGGTCTCTGCTGATTCGAAACACTGCACGATAGTGCATACCAAGTCGAACTCAATTGGCTATGGCACAAGAAGTTGAATCACTTAAACTTTGATGATATTAATCGGTTGGTGAAGAAGAAGCGGTGGTTGGTTTACACGAGATCACATTCAAGAAGGATGCTATATGTGATGCTTGTCAACAAGGTAAACAGATAAAGTCAAGTTTCAAATCAAAGACCAAACAATCAACAAATAGAGTGTTGGAGCTGATGCATATGGATCTTTTTGGACCAATAACTCCAACAAGTGTAACAGGAAAGAAGTACACCTTAGTGGTTGTGGATGATTACTCTAGGTACACTTGGGTGATATTCATGAACAAGAAAAGTGAGACACTTCAAAGCATGCCAAATCTTTTGAAAAGATTACAAAATGAGAAAAGTTTAACAGTTATAAAGATAAGATCAGATCAGGGTACTGAATTTCTCAACAAAGTTATAAGAGAATATTGTGAACAGAATGGTGTACTACATCAACTTGCTGCTGCTGGTACACCACAGCAAAATGGGGTTGCTGAAAGAAGAAACAGAACTTTAAAGGAAGCAGGAAGAACAATGATTTGTGAAGCATTTAACAGAAAGATATTGAAATTTGAAGTAGTAAACACAGCATGCTATACACAAAACAGAACATCAGTAAACAAGAAGCTGCTGAAGACACCTTATGAGATTTGGAATGGAAGGATACCTAACATATCCTATTTTCATCCATTTGGAAGCAAATGTTTTATTCTAAATCATAAAGTTCATTTGAAAACATTCCAACCAAAATCAGATGAAGGAATTTTCTTAGGATATTCTTCAGTCAGCAGAGCATTCAGGGTACTGAACAAGAGGTCACTGAAACATGAAGAAACAATCCATGTTGTGTTTGATGAACCTAAGTTTACTGGTATGGAAGATGAAGATTGTGAACTCACCGAGAATCAACAAGTCATTGATCCAGTTGTGTTGAAGTTTTAGAAAGATTCAATGACTTGAAAGTTTAGAGATCTCGCCCCTCTTGAACACCTGGCGATAGTGTTCTTGATGCAACAAATCGAAGCGATTCAAGGATTTCTTGAACCCCTGTAGAAGAAGCTACAATGAGAGACCTTGAAGATGATGTTCTTGAAAATCAAAATAACCAAAGTCCACAATGGTTAAGGAATCACCTGCTTTGAACAAGTTATTGGCAATGTACTGACAAGGTGTGAGGACTAGAAGACAAGCTGGAAGCTATGTTTACTTGTTTTCTATCTCAAATGGAACCAAAAGTTGTTGAAGAAGCAATTTGAGATCAGATTTGGATAATTGCTATGCAAGAGGAATTAAATGAATTTGAAAGGAATCAAGTTTGGACACTAGTTGAAAGGCCAAGTTATGCAAACATCATTGGTACTAAGTGGGTATCTGAGAAATAAACTTGATGAATCTGGTACCATTGTGAGGAATAAGGCGGACTAGTTGCAAAGGCTATTCTCAAGTGAAGGAATAGACTTTGATGAAACTTATGCACTGTTGCAAGATTGGAAGCTATCAGTTATTCTTGGCACATCTTGCATATAAGAACTTCAAAGTATATCAAATGGATGTCAAGAGTGCATTTTTGAATGGCATTCTAGAGGAGGAAGTGTATGTTCAGCAACCTCCTGGATTTGAATTTAAAGATCAAGAAGATAAAGTGTACAGACTCAACAAAGCACTTTATGGATTGAAACAAGCACCAAGAGCTTGGTATGAGACTCTATCTCAATTCTTAGTGGACAATGGATTTACAAAAGGAACCATTGACAAGACACTTTTCAGAATCAGTGAAGGGGACTGACACCTGCTTTGATGAGATATATGTGGATGACATAATTTTTGGTTCTGAAAATGACTTACTTTGTGAAAAGTTTGCAAATCTAATGAAGAGTAAATTCCAAATGAGTATGATGGGAGAAATGAACTACTTTTTGGGATTGCAAGTTAAACAGATGAAAGATGGAATCTTCATTCATCAAACCAAGTACACCAAGGAGTTGCTGAAGAAGTTTGGTATGGAAAACAGCACTAAGAACTCAACTCCTATGAGTACAAACATCAGATTGGATGAAGATAAAGAAGGCAAAGATGTTGATCAGACCTTATCTGAGAAGGATGATAGGCGATCTGCTTTGTACTAGCGCGATGAGACTGATATATCCTTTCTTTGTAGGTGTTTGTGCAAGATTTCAATCTAAACCTAAAGAAAGTCATTTAGGTGCGATCAAGAGAATTCTCAAGTATCTAAAAGAGACTTTGGGAGTAGGGATATGGTATTCCAAGGAAGGAAGCTTCAAAGTTATATCCTACTCAGATTACGATTATCTTTGGATGCAAGATTGATAGAAAAAGCACCTCGGGGAACTTTGTGTCATTAATGGGAAATAGTGGTCTCTGGTTCGAGAAGAAAGCAATTCTATATCAACTTCCACTTCTTTGAAAGTGAATACATTCTTCTTTGGAAGTTGATGTGCACAAGTACTTTGGCTAAGACAACAATTAAGGGATTATGGAATTGAAGAAAAGGAAATTCCAATTATGTGTGATAACACAAGTGCAATTGCAATTCTGAGAAAATCTGTTTTGCACTCTAGAACCAAGCACATTGATGTGAGACATCATTTTATAAGAGATCATGTTGAAAAGAAAGATGTGTGGTGGTTATATATCCCTTGAAGATCAACTTCTTTGATATTTTCACTAAACCACTTGATAGTGAAAGATTTGCTAAATTAAATCTTGAACTTGGAATAATAAAGGTTGGTGATATTTGACAATGTCTTTGGAATTCACCAAGGGATTAGTCTTTGCTATGTTGGGTGAGCTCACTTAGCAGATTAGTCATTGGTATCAACAATTTCATGTACTTATGTTTGGACAATTGAGCAAATGAGGTTGCCAAGGGATTGGTCTTTGTCATGTTGGGTGAGCTCACTTGAGCGGATCGATCATTGGTATTAAACTTCATCTTGTATTATCAATTGAACAAAACAAGAAGAAAACAAGGATCAACAGAGTACATTTGTCGTGAGTGCTGAAGCCTATTTATCAATGATTCTTTGAGCATACCCTCTTGAGGATCACCCTTTGGATGGAGCGTTACAGTCAAAGTTATTAAAGTCAAAAAGCATATTGGCGGGATATTTATTTTATCTTTATAACGCATGATTAACACGATCTAACGGTTATTATCGTTATGGACCACGTGTCAAGCCGGCATTTATTACGATTAATCATGGTTGACATGGATGTACGTGTGCGGCAGTTTCAACCACCTCACATCTATATAATCGATCGTTTTTCTGGTGATTCTCTACTTGCAATTTACGCTTTATCTCTGCAAATCCTACTTTGTGTGAACACAGATTTGAGAGCAATTCTTCTTCATCTTTTTCTTATTTCAATGGCGGAAAGGATTGAAGTTCAAATCGAATCAAGCCAAAGTGTGAGAGGCTATGTTGTTAATGCAAAACAAGCGAGTTGGCTATTAATATAGGTCGAAGAATAAGGAGGTTTGCGAGGCTTGGAGAACAAACTCAATATCAGTTAGAAACAATCTCATACACCAATGTTATTGATTTACGGAAGAATATGGTTGTGGAAGAAGGCTGAAGCATTCAAGACTATGTGAATCTTTGAGGAGCTTGTAATCTCCTCTAGTCTCTTGAGGGAAGTGTTTGGATTTGAAGAAGTGGTGGATGGTTCGGTCAATCCACGAAGCAATGGGATTGGACAAATTGGCGTTTGTTGATCAGATTAAAACAAATGCAGCCACCAAATCCGTACCAGGCATCAATTGCAAACATATTGGAAATGAATACAGTCTGCTGAGCAAGCTCATTGCAAAGAACATACTTGGGCTAGTTGGCAGTATGGATACTCTATCAGGACCCAAGATAGAGCTGATGATAATCATCTGCAGGAGCATGAGGTTTGATTGGGCTGGTTATTTCATTCATTATATGAAGAAAGTAGCCAAGGAGGAGAAACTAGGGAAAAAAGAAATCAAAGGCCTTACCCTTAGGTTTGATGATTCAGACCCTGCTGAATCATTTGGCAGTTCCTGATCTTGAACCTGAGAATATTAATCAGTCTAGATACAAGAAGGAAATTAATCATCCTATTCCTGGTCTAGATGATGATGAAGAGGTTCTTTGGAGAATTTCTTTGGTGATGATAATGATGATAATGATGATGATGATGGTGATCTTTGGTGGTGAGCGGGTTCATCAAACTAAAAGATATCTATCAAACCTCTTTGCACCAAAAGAAGGCTCTTTGAGAAAGAAAGGGTGGAGGTACAAAGAAAAGTGGATGAAGGTTCAAAGCCTTCAAAGAAAACAAGAAAGGAAACAGCCTGCATCATTGCTTTGAGTCTGCTTTGAGGGTCAAGTGGAGTTCTTGACCTGCATTCTTCACAACAAGCTGTTGTTGAAATTTTGAGAGAACAACGAGAAGGAAGCTAGTAGAAAGAGAAGATCTCTGGGAAAGATGATGATGAACCCCTCTCCAAAAGAATGAAGGTGATTGCCAAAAGAAGAAACATGGAAAGGAAAAGAACTTAAAAACTTGGTGGCTCAAAGAATCCAAGAAGAGGCATCGAGTAGAAGAAGAAGAAGAAATTTGTTGGTGAGCCCTTAACTATCATTCCGCTTTGTAGTAATTAGTGACTGACTCACCTGAAGAGGGTGTCAAGTCTCACGATCTTTGGATAGGTTGTTGTTGAGCAATCTGTTGAAGATACACTGATCTCTTGAGTCCGAGCTCTTTGTAGTATCTCTTTGAGAACCCTGACAAACTCTCGAACGAACTGAACTCTTTGTGGTAGTTGAAGAGATAATTGAAGACTTGGTTGAAGACCCTGCATGTATGGCAAGAACTCAGGGGGAAGAGCAGTCTGCTGCTAACCCTGCTGATGAGCATGTAAGTCGAGGGAACCAAGTGTGGTACAGATGGAAGTAGTAGGTACAAATGTCTGAGTCTCAAACAACCTCTTGACTTTAGAATGAGTGTTGAAGAAACCATGAGCTTACTTGTTGAAGCTTTTGAAGGTCGACAAGGCTCTTTGAACCTACCATTAGGAAGCCATCTATGCCATATGAGAAGGCATCCAAAAAGAACAAAGTAGATCCTAACTTCAAAAAGGTGCAAAACTATTTTGAGTGGAAGTTCGGATTCTACAAGAGACAGAAACCATTCTTGATCCAATAAGTGGATTTGAAGAATGGGCATTTGAGCGACTAGGTGTGGGCGACTCACTGGATTTGATAGACACTAGCATGTTGCAATCGGTGATGGATCTGTTGGATGAAGGAAAGAAAAGTGGAGCTATTATGTTCGAGAGATCCAAAGTTCACACCAGATAGTGATTCATCGATTTCGATGATGATACCCCTATGTTTCTGGGGAGACCGGTGGAGTGGCTAGAGAAACAACAAGCTGAAGCCCTTTGGTCAAGAAACTCTGAGGCCCAGTAAGTCTGCTGAGGGCCAGCCAGATTGGAGAGATGGATGAGGATCTCTGAGGATCTCACCATGGATGATCTGGAGGCATTGATCAATGAAGGTAATTACTCACGAGTGCTACTAGGTGGTGATGAACCAAGTACATTCAATGTTGTAGAGCCTCTTTTGCACAAGCGAAGATGAGCAGTGAGGATTTAGATGGAGAAAAGGTTCTGATTTCAATGAACCTAGTGCCGATTACGAAGAGTCCATTGAATATCAAGGTGGATTTGACTTTGAGGGCACTCTTACTAAAACTTGCCATCATCCTACACAAGATTGGTCATCTTTGAAGGTTTCCAAGTGGAAAATGACAATATGTTCAATCCACAAGGAATTGAAGAGGAGAGTGCAGTTCTTTGGGATACAAGCGACACACTGGACAAAGGTTGGAACATGAAGTGCAGTTCTTGAGTCTCAAGCGACACTGGACAAAGGTTGGAACTGAGTTGGGTTTGGAGGAAACCCCTGTTGTTGATGAGGCTGCTGTAGTGGAGCCTACTGGAGGCAAGACCACTGAAGGGAAAGATGGTCAGCAGACTGCTGTTAGTGAAGATGAGCAAATTTCTTTGGATTTTGACTTTGGTGATGAGGAGTTTCGGATGAAGAAGAAAATATTGATGTTGATCCACCTCGAGGCATTTGTACTGTTTTTGAAGAACACGCCATTGATCCTATCCTGGATGAATATGAAGGACCTAACCCTCTTTGGGTGGATAGGAGTTGGGCAATGGTAATGAGCAATCAGAGGCCACAATACAATGTAGAGAGCCTCTTGATGAAGCCCTTTAGTGGAAGAATGACTAGTGAAGTGCCAGTTGAAGTGTTAAATGAGTTGAGGCTGTAAGGCATGATATGCAACGATTAAGGACACAAGCTGGATAGAGCAGGAAGAGAGATTTGAAGAAGCGATGAATATGGTAAATGAAAGCAGACAATCCCTTTGCCAGTTGCTTCAAACTTCACATCTACTCAAAATCTTGTTAATGATCGATATTAGATGTGAGGGCATCAAGGTTGGAAATATTGCAAAGATCAATTTACGAAAGATCAATTTATTTCTATCCATCGAAACTTGACAACCTTGCTTTGCAACATCTAAACTCTTGAGCTCTTCTTTGCACAACAACTGCTATGCACGATCCCAAACTTCTTGAAAAGAATCAACCTCTTTGGAAGAGACATTGCAATCAAGGATTACTTCACTTGATACAAGAGCTGGAACTATGGAAGGTCAATTGAAAAGAGTGACCATCTCACAGGGAGGTATTCATGGCCTCATTTCCGTTTTGTTGATGATGTCACTAAGGGGAAGAGGGCCAATCACCTGCGACAAAGGAGGCTGCAAGACTCTTCGCACGAGAAGAGATGGACGAGATGATACAAATGCTTTCGAGCAACTTTGCACTGGTGAGTTCAACTCATGATGATCTTCTTAGGCAGTACAAGAAAGAGTATTACAACGAGGAGACCTTATCATGACATGGGGTTTCATGAAGGTCTTAACTCTTTCTTGGGTTTGAAATTTTGGGAAGCAAGAGTCGAGCTTTAAGGGCAAGCAACAGAGGCGGAAAAGTAGCAAAGGTGATAAGGTGCTACCTATTACAAAAGCAAGGGACTTCTTTGGATGAATTCAAGGAGCTATATATGAAGTTTGGATTGAGTGAATGAAATTAATCTTATCCTCCTGAAGCATGGAGCTGGTGGAAGCAAGTCAATCCCTACATTGATTTTACAACGATTGAAAATGAATGGATGAGGATATGATAGAACAAATCGAGCCTATCAAGAACAAGTGAGAAGGCTAGAAGAGAAAGAGAAAGAGACAATAGATCAAACATACACTTATTATTCTTTATCTTTCTTTGTATCTAGTTGTAATAAGCGAACAATGATTATAATGAGAATTGGTGAATTTGTTCTGTTTTTGTTCTTTATCTTTTGCTTTCTTTGATTAGGTGAGGTAGTGGCATCATCACCAAAAAGGGAAATTGTTGGACTTATTTCTTAGTTTTGATGATGAGTGCCATACTATTTATTATAGTGCAAAGGCAAAAGATGTCTAGATTAAATGTATAGGTTTATTAGAGTTTGATTCATAAATAGGTTTGATCAAACAAGCCTTTGTAAAAATTGGTTTGGTTGATATCGGCCAGATTGGTCTAGAGTCGATAGGGTAGATAGGTCGATGAGACTAGTCGGGAAACTGAAGGCGAAGGCGAAGAATTGAAAGTGAGGTTCAAACTCGATAAATGAAGGCTAAGGGATCAAACTTAGTATTTAAAGTCAAGGATATGGAATCGAATTTAGGCAAGTTTGTGATGACTAAAGCGATTGCATATACCTTGTGTAGAAGGTCTAAGTTCCATAAGTTGGATGATGTTTGGAACTTGGTTATAATTAAAATGGTGTAATCTAACTTCACAAATAAAAGTTAGATAAAAGAAATCATTGCATTGTATTTTATACACAGAAAATTGAAGTTCAGCAGACTGATAGGTACTTCAATGACTCATGAACCTGCTGATATATTACCTCGATTAATTTGAGTTTATTGGAAGATTACATGGATAAGGACAGCCAACTACCTCGACTTATCAAGAAAATCAAAAGTGAGATTAAAAAGACGTTAGGATGATCCACATTTTTATCCATTGGATACAAGTCAAATGGGTGGAATGATCGCACCTTTGTCAAAAAGGAATTACGGCGATTGTCGATCCAATGAATAGTGATGATTGCATATCGGATGGGACAAAAACAAAGGCAGTCACATTTGAATTTCAAATACAAGTCACATGCATTCCTACCTATAAATAGAGGACTTTCAACTCGAGAAAACGAGGATGAAATTTGGATAAACTTTAAGTGATAATCTGGTGAAAAACACTCTGCTTGAACTTCTTTGAGCATAAAATTTCTTGATCTAGTGAATCTTCTTCAAGTGCATTTCTGTGTTCAAGTTGTATCAAGCATACACACTTGAAGGCGCAAGGCTCTTGATTACATCATCCTAATCAAGCTTGCAGCAATGAATCATTTATTTGATTCATTCTTTATTTTCTAAAGAACCTCTTGAAGGCAGTGAAGCATCTGTTGGAGTGTGAAAGGCTGTTGTTTGTGGTGGAGGTGGTGAAGAGGCAATCCTACCCTTCAAGGACAGTGGAAGACTTAGGAGCGACAATTCTACTGTTCCCAGTTTCGGTTTGTGAAGCCATAGTCATTGGTGAAGGACAAACAACTTAGGAATCTTTGTAATGACTACATCAAAGATCTCAGTGAATTTCCTCCAACATCACAGGAGAAGAGTGGGTGACGAGGATTACATCACTGGAACCACTATAAAATCTGTCTACTTACTTTCAAGCATTTACTTTACGCACTTAGTTTATTTCATTCATCAAACTACTGAATCTAGCAAGCTGAAATCACACACTTGCACTCTGAGTATCTAATACTTAGTATCATATTTAACAACAAGTATTAAGGCTTAATTTTGATTTAATTCCATTTGCACAAATTCAAAGACAAGCTCAACTATATCATAGACTCATGTTTATCGGCCAGAGCTCTCTGAAGTCTCAATGAGACTCTGAAGTATCGATTTCTTTGAAGTTGCGAAATTTGTTAACTCCAAAGTTTTAAGTGTTAAGTTTATTCACCCCCCCTCTAAACTTAACCAAAGCCTTTTCAAGGGACCAACACCTTTGCCTATATATATGGCTGAACATTGTAATAGGAAAAGGATCCAAGAACTAATATATACAGAGCAACTATGTCAATTTGTCGACTCACTTGTGTTCTGATTCATAAGCATCAGTCAGACCACCTTGTTCTTGATAACCACCACCTTCTCACCTGAGAAATCATACGCAAACAGCCATATATTCTCACAATATAATTGTTACCGCAAACCTGATATATCTTCTATATCAGTGTAATATCCCGATTTTTTTAAAAAAAAGGCAGGCGTGTCTTTTGCAAAAAATGGAATATTAAACGTATTATTTATGGATTTTAGAAATAAATAAAAGGAAATTTCTAAGAAAAAAGGATTTACTTGTTAATTAAAAGTGGGATATAGCTATTTATTTACTGTATTTAATAAATGGCTATAAAAAGAAAATAATCCCCAAAATCTTTTATTATCAGTCACGGCAAATTTCTGAAAACGAAAGAGGGGAAGTCGACGCAACTAACAGAGAAAAAGGGAGAAGAGGCATCTCCAAAATTCTCACAATATCTTTGACGATTATCAGAATGGAATAGAGATTTGGAATCAACGGGAAATGAGGATCGTTCTGATAGAAAAAAGATGGAGTTTTGAGAAATGTAACGTTTTAGCCCTAGTCTTGGTTCCTCTCGTCTTGATCACGTTTCAAGGCATCGTTTGGTGAAATTGTAGCCCTTATCATTTAGAAGCTCTTGATCGCAATTAATCCTTGATTGATTGCTGATCAATTAGGTTTCGAGTTGAAGGCTTAAAAGATCTGGAGTCCCTTGGTGTTTTGCGTATGATTTGCTTGCTAATAAGGTAAGATGTTATTCCCAACGAATAATTACAGTTTTACAATGTTTAGGTTGAGTTTTAGTGTTGGTTGTAGCAAGAATTCATGTGTACGTGTTGTTTCTATGTTATGTTATGCTATAGTTTGTTTAGGACATGTTTTCTACTGTTTTATAGAGTATTTTGGTGATAAATATGTTGGGAACGAGTTGCAAATCATTTAAGAGCAAAAAAGCATGTTTTAGGGCTGTTTATGGGCGAATGTGTGCTCATTCCTAAGCAATGCGTGCGCATTGCCCAAACAGTAGCATCCTGAATCTGTCAGAACGTCTAATGCGTGCACATTGCCCCTAACAGGAGCTAAATGCCTGTGCTTTTAGCTAAATGCCTGTGCATTCTGTTTTTTGTAAAATATTGTGTTTTAAGCCTGCAGTTTTAATTGTTATTTCTTGGTATAATAACATTAAATGATTATGAGCAAGCCAGGATTAAGCTTCTGATGCGCTTAGTTCTGGAACCGAATGTACTCTTCCTAAGAGTTGAAGTTCGGGACCGTCGAAAGAGGATTATTGGTCTATGCTTTGATGAATTAGTATTCATCATTGTCTGTGGAATAGCTAGGCTTGTCCGTGTCTAGTGGTCTAAGTAGGAGAGTAGGAGTTGTGAGGGAGCTTATTTGAAAATACTTAGCTGGCTAGTTAATATAATTAATAACAAACGTACTTGTGTAGCTAAAAGAATAAACATCATGTCATTCTTGGTAAGGCACAAGTTTATATCGCGATGTGTGGACGGTCGGATAAAGTGAATAATTTCGTAAGTCTACCAGAATAGACTCCAGGTGAGGAAGGACTTCACGAATGAACAACTTCGTAAGTCTACCAGAATAGACTCCAGGTGTGGAGGGACTTCACCGAACGTGTACACTATTGGAGTCTACTAGAATAGACCTCCGTTGTTATTGATGTGATCCATCAATATGTTGCACCTACTCCGTGGTGAGTTACACCATGCATAGTGCCTTTGAATGCTGATGTAACAAAGATAAGCTAAGTTAGAAACCAATAGTCACAACATGTTGATGAGCATGAAGTGAACCCTAGATTTGGGTCGTTCTCTTGAAGATAACCTAATAATAATAAAAGGAACCTTTTCGTTGTAAAGTTTAATTGTTCATTAGCTTCTCATTCTTTCCAAAAACCTATGTACTTACCTCATTTGCATGTTTCTTTTGTATGCATTACGGGGTGAGAAGACGAACAGGTTGCCCATGACGTTTGATGACGAGGATGTGTGATGAAGATGATGTTTGATGATGCGTCCAGTTTCCATTATTTCTTGTTGTACTAGACTATGTTGCTTTTCCTTCCTTAGAAAAATGTTGTTCTTTATTTCTAGACGTTTGTAAGGAAGTTAGTACTTCTTTTGAAGACAATTTTGTCTTAGACATCGTAATTTGTTTTGGTTTTTCATTGATGTAAGGACACATTTCTATCTTTTAGTATGTTGAGTTTCTATTCTTAGTTGTATTTATGATTTTACCCGAGTCTTTTGGGCTTCCATTTTCTTTTATTTGATATGATGACGCAGAGGCTTGTGTATAATATTAGATTTATTTAATGCTATACGCGCCGAACGTTCTCTTCTAGATAAGGACTCGGTATCCGGGAGTGAGGCGTTACAGTTGATATCACAGAGAAACATCCTTTAGGCTTTGACAGGCCTTTTTTCCCGTAGTGCTAAACCAGTCTTTAACCGACAGTGTATCGGGTCAAACTGTAGTGCTAGTATGGTGAGTCAGAGTGTCGAATCCTCAGGGAACTTGGTAATTCTTCTAAGTGTGGTTAAACACCAAAGAGCTGTTATTAACTCGATCTAAACCGCAACTTTATAACACAGATCACTACTATTCTAGTTAACATAAAATAAATGCGTAATTTAAAAGTTATTCTAATATAATATATATAGATATATAAATATATATAGATGTACATAAAGTGCAAAATATATATATAGATATAAATATATAGATACCAATATATAGAACTAGACAGATAAGTTTATAGAACTAGCCAAAGTGTATATAATTGAATTATACGATCTTTTCCAGTAAACGGAATGTGCTCGATCTTTCCTTTTATTTTAGGTCCAATTGAGTAAATGAAACGGTGCACTCACGAGGTTAACAATTCCTCCTCACACGAGCGTATGAAATTGTCCTATGTCATTGTCACGATTCAATCTCCACAAGCGCCCCATGCTAATCTCGAGTTAGTGCGAGCAGTGCAGTACAAATCTACCCCGGATAAAAGAGGTTATTCCGTTCGTCCGACGGCCGATGTTATTCAAAAGGCTCCGGTTGTCGGCGGATCGATTTAACTTTCGGTGTTAGTTTTAATTAAACCGTTGATTTTAACATTATTATGATCTCGAGCACAATTTTAATAAGATCTATCTTTCCCAAGACAAATCTACCCCGGGTAGGAAATAGGATTCCGTAGTCACGCTTCAAGACGGCCAATTTTACCCTCCGGTTTTTCTATCTTTTATCTCATATCCTAACTTCTGCGGTCGGTTCATCGTTAGGTTATATGGTGCGATTCATCTTGGTTAATTACGTCAATCCGAATATTATCAACACGTTCTGAGAATAGAAAAAGATTCAATTAACTCAATTTTAGTCAATTTTAATTAGACAGCATTCCTTTACCGAAAAGATCGAAATAAAACGATTACATAAATTTGGCTAGTTATTAGATTTTAGCCTAAAAACATTATAACAACTAAAAAGATGAAAATAAACAACATAAACATAAATACTTCAGAAAAGTTACCCGAATACGGCAGTTGATTCAGAAATCGTATTTTCCGGACATTACAACTTCTTTAGCAAAACCGAACTTCCGAGATTTTCCCGAGCATTGTAACGATACTAAAATTACATTATTACGGCGTAAGGCCTTATTTACAACTACGAAATTAAACAAAAACTAGAAAGGATATATATATATATATATATAGGATGTATATATATATTTTTGGTACTCCCCGATCGATCTGTGATGAGCTTCTATATATAGGCAAAGTGCAAAAAGGCGGCCCGGGCGGCGATTAGACGGACGGTCCGGAATCATCATGAGTGTAACAACTCATCACATTACGGATCTTCGATATGATAATTACGCAATTAAAACTTGTAAAATTCGTATCTTGAGTTGTAGACCTCCAAAAATTATGTGAAATTCAAAAATTAAGGTCTCGAGAAACTCTACAACTTTCATGAAGGACTCTTCTCGTAAAACGCCTTCTTGATTACCTCGTGTTCCTCGAAGCTATTTCGGGATTTTTATTAACCCAAATCGATTAGCCACTTGATCTTTGTTTAAGTTGTAGACCTCCAATCTTCATAATTTAAATTGCATTGGAAAGCTTTCGGGAAAATCTACAACTTTCGTGCGAGAACACTTTTGAGATAACGTCTTTTGAAGGGCCATTCCCATCGATACTCAGGATTTTTATTTAAGAAAGCGATTATCCTTTTGATCATTTGACTTATATCGGTGGCGCTTTATAACTTCCTTCCAATGACTTGAATTGACTTTTAAAAAAGTGTCGATACTAAGGATTTCGAGTTCATCTTAGGATTACGCAAAGAAACAAACAGAAAATACCCGCGTAAAGCAGACACGACACTCCGGTCACTAAAACCGGTGCAAAAACTATGACTTTATACTATAAATTACTAACTTTTACTACTAATTATACTAAACTATAAAGACTAACATTTCATACCAATTATATCATAATTTCATATATTTTACATAGAATTCGTTGATAAAACATAATAATAAAACGTATATTTAATCATATAAAAGTAGTATATCAACTACTCCCCACTTAGCTTTTGATCGTCCTCGAGCAAAAATAAGCGGTAATAAAAGATAATATAATTGATCAGATTTCAGTTTTTAATGTAATTTATATTGTCAATATTATAAATATATTACTTATGCTAATTTAAAATTATAAGAAGACAGAAAGTGTATATAAATTAAATAACTTAATAATCAAATATTATTTAGATAAAATTGTACATGTAATACTTAATAAGTATAAATAAAATATTAGAATTATTTTTAATCGCAACTATTATGAAATCCTGGAATCGGAAACTTGGTCAGGTAGTCGACAAAAATGGCTTATAAAGTTTAGGCTCAAGATGTTGGTTAATCGGAAAAAAAGGAAAATCAAAAAGAGAAAGAGGCAAGTCGTACGTACCTACATCTTCATATTTTTTTTAAAAACGTAATCTCGATTAATAGCATCTTTCTTTCAGATTTTCTCTTTTTTTTTTAGATTAAGAACTAAAAGCGTGAGTGTGTGTAGAAAATCAAACTTACAGGCATTGCTTCATCAAGATTGATCGGAGTACTACTCTTTCGATCGAAAATTACAAGTCCGGTTTCCTTAAACTTGTAATCATTCTTGAGATCTTATGATTCGACTTTTTCTCTTCTTTATCTCGTGCCTTCATTCCCAGCAATAGGACATTTTGAGATAATACCCTATTGGACTACTATCATCGAGGCAATCGGAGCTTTAACCTCATAGTGATATAGGACATTTCGTGATAATACCTACTCACTCAAATCATTGGTAGCTACAACCGATATATTCTTTTATTTTTAGTTTGTCGATCACGGATAAGGAAGATACAGTATTCGATTAATTACACGTGTAAATAGGGTGCTTCGTTCTTAATTCTTTTATAGAATATTAATATATCGAACTTATTACCAAAATCGACTATATTGCAAGTGTCATGAGGTAAGATCGAATATACTAATATACCAAAACTTAGCTTTTATGTCTCCATCTCTTTTCATAAATGCATTACAAAACTTATGGAATTTCAAAGAAATGTAGACCAAAATTAGCTAAAGGTTGGTCATTTCTAGTTAATCACAATAGCAATTTTAGTGAGGTCTCGATCACTCTAATCAAAGTGAGGTAGGATGATGAAATTGGAAATTTATTTAGGTAGGCTATTTGGCTTTAGTTATATTTTTGTGGTGCCAAAAATCGACATCCCTAGTCCAATTCCAAACTCATAATTCATCTTGACAAGAAAATGATTCTAAAAATTTTACTTATAATTATCAACATACTTATATAATTTCATAAAAACAATATCTAATATTAATTACTCAATTATATAAACTTAAAATCTTATTAAAATCTAAATTAGACATAAGATATAATTATAATATATCTAATATACTTTACTTAATTAAAAACTTATTCTTCCAAATTATATCATTTTTATTCATATTTATATATTAACTACTAAAAATTTGAAAATAAGTAATAAAATTTTTATAATTTTATAATTTTATAATTTTCGAAAATTTTAATGAATTTTCTAACCTAACTCTACTCCCCACTTACGAAGTGGCATCGTCCCGATGTTCAGTGAGTATTAAAAAAGTAGGTTCGAAAATAAAATTAAAATTATCTATTATCGTTATTATTCCGAATTTATTTTTAGCGTATACTAATATATATGATTAAATAACAAACAAACTTAAAAAAACTGAGACATATATATATTAAACAAGATAGACTATTACAACTTAAAAAAAACATAAACTTAACTAAAGAAACTTGAAACTTAACTTAATTTAACTTATTAAAATGTAAACATCCTAAACAAACCACCAACAAACTCTCTATATCGTAGACGAACAACCCGGTGTATCAACCGGTAATAATCCAACTCGACTATCTCTAGACGGAAAAATTTCATCCTTCTCCAGCTCCTCTACTCCATTCAGAAGAATACACAAACGCGATATCATCCATGAATTAGGCATAGGTTTCCCCCTACTACCTCTCGTGATCGCAAACTCCAACACCGTCCTTTGAATCAATATACCCCAATCGACAAATACACTGAATGTCAAAGCATAAAGTAGAAGCATTTCATTCTCAGCCAAACTTCCAAAATCCCAGGTGGGATAAACTCGAGAATTTATGAAATGCTTCCACGCGCTAGATGTGGAAGTAGAGCTCGTGTTGACATGTCGTGATTTGTATCAAGCAAGTGGGAGCAGACATTGGAGCGACTCGTGTACTTTATTCAAATGATTAGAGAGGATTTTGTAGTCCCCATTGCATTTCAAAATGTGGCATCGTAGCGGAGGAATTTCAAAGATTTGGTTGATAATAGATGAAGAGAAGGGAACAGCCACTCCTCTTACTAGAACAATCTGATTGATATCGATCATGTGCGTTGTCATGAGGGCAGAATAAAATTCTCGAACTATCGAGACATTTATCCGTCCTCTCGGTGCACTAACGAATTTTTTCCAACCAAAACTTCGAATGAGAGTTTTACCCCATTGATCAAGCTTATCAACATTTAAACCTTTCTCCAATTGAATTGGAGAATTCGCAAATCGATGGTGTAAAATGATACTCGTTAGAAGCTTGAGATTCGGAAGATCCGGGGTATTTGGCTCGTAAATTGTGAGATGGAGATGATCGGTTCGACATTTTTAAAACTTGATAAAAAGTAAAAGAAATAAAGCTGAAGGTAGATAGACAGTGAAAGAATGAGCAATTGTTGTTCCTGCCTTTACTTCTTTAAATAGATGGTAAAAAAAACCTACGTATGTGCATTAGACGGACTCAAGAATGACTCACCTTTTTTTTCGTCACGGCCCGGTCCGGGAATATGCCGGCTCGGTCCGGCCTCATCTTGCTTTTACTGAGGGGACAGAGGTGAAAGACAACTTGTTTTTTGTTTTTTTACTTCACGTGCCTAATACTACCTATCTACTTGAGGATATGAAAAGATTCATTTATATTGATACTAACGGATAAAATGACACATTATATTTTTGTAAAATGACGTAGTAATTCTACAAAAATTATTTTTGGGATTTTTATAGTTTTATAAAAACTAAGCGATCTAGAATGCAAACCAAATTTTGATAAAAGCGATTGTAAATCAAACTAAGCGAAAACAAACCAATATCTAAATGATAAATGTCGAATAAAAAGTGCAATAAAAATGTTTAATCAAACAAAATTATTAAATTCAATCTTCATCGTAGTCTTCCTCAGGATCAACTTGAAAACTCGAACTCGGAAGCATTGAGAAGGCGATGGGTGAAGCTGTAGTCGTGGTCTGATCGAACTATCAAGACCCATCGAACTCATGCCAGTCGTGACATGTGCAAACTCAGTGAATCCTCCCCAACTCGACATTGCTGGTCTCTGAACACCTGTCAAAAATACACCTGTCCCACTAGATTGGCTCCCAAAAGGATATGACGATGGATGAAAGCTCGAAGGTGGTGGAATAGGTGTTACCCACTCTGGTAAGGTGTAAGGATCAGACTGACAAGGTGGATAGGCAGGATCATCAAAAGTAGGAGTACGAAGCAACTGCTCGTTCCTCCTTAAACCTCTACGAAGATCATCACACCACTGCCTAGTACTCTCAGCATACAAAGCCATGTTGGCTTGACCACGTGCAACGTCTGACACCAAAGATTGAAACATGTTATATGTGATAGTGTTGGAGAAAGGAGTTTGTTGAGGCTGACTAGAAAAAGATGGAAAAGAAGAAGAAGATGTAAAAACTGGTGGAGCTGGCTGAGTTTGAGTCTTCTAATCAAAGATCTAATACTACCATCCGGAAGACTAGTCAAACTAGGTCCAATCAGATTTCCATCAGCCAGAGATAACTTGTCATTAGGCGGGAATGGTACTCCCAACCTCGACATAAATCGAGAGATAAAACAAAGGAAGTATAGATGACTCACAGTGCAGCGATGACAATACTCTCAAAAATTCTCTTAAACATGACCTTTCCAACATCCACTCTAACATCGTTTACCATCGCCCAAGCGATACAAACATCTTCCTTTCCAAAAGCAATGTTCTAAAACTCGCTAGGCGACCTCGAGTGCTTCTGAGGCGCTAGGGCCTAGAAGCGCCTAGGCGGCGCCTAGGCGATTTTAGGGTTTTAAGGGGATTTAGGGTTTTTACGAGGTGTTTTAGGGTTTTATGGGGGGGTTTTAGGGTTTTTACGAGGGGGTTCGGGGTTTTAAGGGAGGTTTTAGGGTTTTATGCCTCTTTCTTGTCTAAACACTTGGGAAACCTTGATGTTTGCCCAAATGGAACCCTAATAGCCTAGAAGAAGGGCCTAAGGCGCCTAGAAGGTCCTAGGAGCGCCTAGGAGGGCCTAGGAGCGCCTAGAAGGGCCTGGGGGGCGCCCGAAGAAGGCCTAGAGGCGCCTAGAAAGGTCAGAGCGCCAGAAAATCGCCCCAGCCCACTTGGGCGCCCGAGAAATCGCCCAGAGCCAAGTCGAGGGCGCCGGGGATCGTCCGAGGGCCTAGCGGCGCCTAAGCGATCGCCCAGGGTAGTATGTTTACGTGAAGGGTAGAGATTATGGCTAATGAATCTTTTAATTGCCCTCAACCCTCTAAAACAATTCCCGTAATTAAACCGATTTTCAACCCATACAGCGGTTGGGTCAAAAACAGTCTGAGCTCTCAGGGCAGTCTGCTCAAAGCTTGCAGGATCATCTAGATTATAAACTGCCCTGTAATCCTCCTCATCGGGAAAAACCTCAACTCCTAGAATTGCATTTATGACGGCAGGGTTAAAAGGAATATTTCTGGCTCGTAAAGTGCGGTTTGATTTGATCGAGTAAGTTGCTCTTACGACAATGTAGATAAAACCGAATAAAACTCAGCTACTAGAGTCGTGTTAATCTCCCCTTCCTTCTGGCTGCTAAATCTAACCACTGACGTCTCGTAAAAATGTTTTTAACTTCATCACCAAAATCATCCAAGTCTAATCCTTTTTCAACCAGAACATCACATTTACTATAAATTTTCTCATATGCATTCTTAGCCTCAGGTGATGCTGTTTTTTCAAAACTAACGGATTCTTCTTCAGGCGATAAAAGTATTGTGCCTACGACAGGAGTTGAAATGGGAATGTTTGATTTACTCTTTTTAGAGACTCTCCTACTCGACTCAGCCATTCTACGATATTGGTAATGCCAATAAAAACAACAAAAAATAAAAATGTCACAACACACTCAAAAATCAAAACAGTTGAAATTAATCTAAAAAATTATGAAAAATACGAAATTGATAACTAAATAAACTAAATTATACCTTAATATGTAGAAAACGTTGAAAAGTAGGCCGGAAAAGTTGAAAAGTCGCGGAATGAAATGTGGCTTGTTTTTATCCTTTTGATTTTTCCAAACTTTTGTGTAAGAGAGGAGATGAAAAGAGGAAGAAATCAAGTCGTAGTAGTGTGAGAGGTGAATTTTTGTGGAAGAATTGATAAAATTTTCGAGTGGTGGGGTTTGGGTGTGTGGGGTGCGGCTGTTAGAAGAATTAGGGAAGAAGAAGAAGAAAAGAAGGGTCCCCGGCTTTTTTATGATTTTAGACCCCGGACCGGTCCGGGTTAAGGCCGGATCGGTCCGTGCCCAAATTTTTCCACTTTTTCGAATTTTTTTGACTTTTTTTTTTTATGATTTTTGATGAAAACTTATAAAAATTCTAATAAAACTTAATTAAAATCTTAAAAATAAGTTTATAAAATTTAAAACTTACTAAAAATAAAATTTGAAGGAAATTTTATAATTTTATAACAATTTCTAAAAATTTAATAAAATCTTTATAACACTTTAATAAAAAGCTTATAAAAATTTAATAAATTTATATCAACTCTTATAAAACATCTAAATTAAAACAAAAAAAACTTTTATAAAACTCCTCAAATTTCATAAAGATCCAATTTTATAAAATTTTCAGAAGTTATGCAAAAATTTTATAAAATAAAATATAAGAAAAGACTCAAACTTAAGGGTTCACGATTCTTTGATTTTAAATCTTCCAGAGTTCTGATATAACGCTCGATCAACCTAACTCCTAAAAATGAAGCATTTGAATTATCTCTCGGAATTCCATCGGGATTTTCGGATAACCACCTAATCGTTCCCTTCCTAACAATATTCAAACACTCATCCTGGGATTTGGTTGTGTTTTTCCCACAGCGTCCAACATGTTCACTTTTTCCACAGATTCTGCATCTCATTAGAAACTTTGCCCTTCTTTTTATCGCACTTCTTGATGTTCCATTACAAACTTCTTTCAATCTGATTTCTCTCAACAATTTCTTGTATTGTTCAAAAACTAAAGCTTCTATAGAAAACGCGACATCTTTATCAAGGCCTAATTTTAAAAGTAAAATAAAAACTCCTATTCTATCTAAAAGGCATCCAGTTCTTTTACGTCTATCCGGTAAAAGGCGAAAGAGTTTAAACATAATTAAAAATACTGAAAAGTAGAGTAAAGATAGATAGCACTTTGGTATTCGGTGATTCTAGTTTCTCGACTTTTCGATTCTTTTATTTTCCTCTGCTTTTTCAATTTGTCGGGGATCAATCAATAGCATTACTTCTTCTTGGTGTGATTCCTTCTCCTCCACAAATAACTTTACTCTGTGGCCATTGGCTATAAAAGTTGTATTTCCATCGATTAGTTCAATGACTCCGGTTTTGTAAACCCGTGTTACTTTAAATGGACTGTCCATCTCGATTTAAGCTTACTCGAAACAACTTTAAACGTGAATTGTACAAAAGCACTCGATCACCTACATGGAACTCACGCTAAAGATTCTCTTATCATGGAAAGATTTAGACGCGTTCCTTGTAGATTCGGCGTTTTCATAAGAATCGAGGCGAAATTCTTCTAGTTACTCATCAATTGAAGCAATCTATGATCACCGACTGACCTTACGATCGAAATTTAGAAATCTAATCGCCTGAAGGCTCGGTGTTCTAACTCAACTGGGAGATGAGAAGACTTACCAAAGACTAGCTTATAGGAGAACGACCAATTGGTGTTTTAAAAGGCATTCAGACGCCCATAATGCATCATCTAATTTTCTTGCCTTGATTTTACGATTTGAATCAACTGTTTTTCCACGATTCTTTTGATTTCTATATTCGACACCTCTACCTGTCCACTAGTTTGCGGGTGATAGGGCGTTCCTAACTTATGCGTTACACCATATTTTTCAACTATCTTAGTAAATGGTCTATTACAAAAGTGTGAACCTCTATCACTAATGATTGCCCTCGGAATGCCATATCTGGTAAATATATTCTTTTTAAGGAATCGTATGACAAATTTGGTATCATTAGTGGGAAGAGCTTCAGCTTCTACCCATTTCGAAACATAATCTACCATTACAAGAATAAATCTTTTTCCAAAAGATATAGGGAAAGGTCCCATGAAATCTATACCCCAAACATCAAATAACTCACATTCTAAAATAGGTTGCGTAGGCATTTCATGTTTTTTAGATACATTTCCCCATTTTTGACAAGATTCACAAGATTTAACACACTTATAAGCATCTCTATATAGCGTAGGCCAATAAAAACCACATTGTAAAACTTTAAAAGCAGTTTTTCAACCTCCATGATGACCTCCTGCCTCACGATCATGACAAAACGATAAAATACTTAAAATTTCATTATCAGGCACACATTTTCTGATTATCCCATCCGAACACTTACGGAAAAGGTCTGGTTCCTCCCAAGTAATAAAATTTTAAGTCGTAAAAGAATTTCTTTTTCATTTGCCAAGTCCAATGAGACGGAATATAATCACGAGTTAAGTAATTAATGATATCTCCAAACCAGGGTGACATTTCCTTAGAAGGAATTCTATTCTTTAATAAGCTGCATGGTTGAAGGAGTATCTATTCTAAATAGTTGTTCATCAGGAAATGAATCTTTAATTTCATTCCTATCTCTTCCTCGATCTCCATTCTACTTAGATGATCTCGCTACTACATTCTCACTTCCTTTTTATCTTTAATTTCAATATCAAATTCTTGAAGTAGGAGAATCCATCTAAGAAGGCGTGGTTTAGCATCCTTCTTACTCAAGTAAATACTTGATTTGAATGGTGCTGTGTAGATTATTACCTTAGAACCAACAATATATGATCTAAACTTATCTAAGGCAAAAATTACGATACCAACAGCTTCTTTTCTCAGAAGTTGCATAATTAAGGTGAATTGCGTTTAATGTGTGAGAAGCATAGTAGATAGCTTTGAGAATTTTGTTATACCTTTGACCTAAAACAGCTCCTACAGCTAAATCGCTTGCATCACACATAATCTCAAAAGGCAAATCCGGCCTGGTGCTACCAACATCTGTGTGCGATAATCAACTTCGCTTTGTGGTCTTAAATGATTCCATACATTTACTATCAAACTTAAAAGGTACTTCTTTTTCAAGCAAATGACTTAGAGGCTTTGCTATCTTTGAAAAATCTGCAATGAACCTTCTATAAAATCCTGCATGTCCAAGAAATCCTCATAGAGTCCTTAGATTAACTGGTGGTGGTAATTTTTCAATCACCTCAACTTTAGCTTTATCAACTTCAATTCCTATTTCAGAGATTCTATGACCTAAAACAATCCCTTCTGATACCATTAAATGACATTTTTCCTAGTTTAGTACTAGATTGGTATCCTCACAGCGTTGTAACACTCTTTCTAAGTGCGACAAACATTTACCAAAAGAATCTCCGTAAACACTAAAGTCGTCCATAAAAATTTCTAAGAATTTCTCAACCATATCAGAAAATATAGACATCATACACCTTTGAAACGTAGCTGGTGCATTACATAAACCAAACGGCATTCTTTTATAAGCAAAATTTCCATAAGGACAAGTGAAAGTAGTCTTTTCCCTATCTCCTGCTGCAATGAAAATCTGTAAATATCCTGAATAACCATCTAAGAAACAGTAATATTTATGACCACTTAAACGTTCCAACATTTGAACTATGAATGGAAGTGGATGATGATCTTTCTTAGTATGATCATTTAGCTTTCTAAAATCAATGCACATTCGATATCCTGTAATTTCCCTTGTTGGAATCCATTCATTCTTATCATTCTCTTTCACTGTGAAACCTCCTTTCTTTGGTACAACTTGAGTTGGACTTACCCATTCACTATCTGATATAGGAAAGATTATCCCCATTTCTAATAGCTTAATCACCTCTTTCTTAACGATTAACTGTAAATTCGGGTTGAGGCGGCGTTGCGGTTGAATACAAGGTTTAGCATCTTCTTTCAGAATTATCTTATGAACACAAATCTCAGGGCTAATACCTCGAATATCAGCAACTGTCCATCCAAAAGCTTTCTTATGCTTTCTTAACATTCTAAGTAATTGATCTTCTTGTTGCTCAGTTAAAGTTGATGAAATAATAATCGGTAATAGATTATTAGTTTCAAGAAAAGCATATTTTAGATTTAAAGGTAACGGTTTCAATTCCAGATTCTTAGGTGGATCTTCTATTGACGATTTAAGAACTGGTCCTTCTAGTTCTAACTCCAAATACTTATGCCATGGTGGCTTAAAAGTAAAGCTTCCTTTATCTAGAGAAAGGATTATCTCTTTCATTTCAATGTCTTCCTCGTCTTCTTTATAGATAGACAGAGTTAAGCATTCTTCTAATCTGTCTTCAAAAGTTGGTAACTGATTATCATAGACAGAATGAATATCTTCTATAAAAGAACATGATTCTGGTGATGTATATGGATGGTTCATAGCTTTGAAAATATTGAAAGCAACTTCATCTTCATTGACTCTCAAAATTAATTCTCCTTTACGAACATCGATTAAAGTTCTTCCTGTAGCTAGAAATGGACGACCTAGAATAAAGAGTGTTTGAATAACCTTCTTCCATTTCCATAACTACAAAGTCTCTTTGGAAAATAGAATTTGTCTACTTTAACCAATCGTCCTTAATAATCCCTTTAGGGTACTTAATCGATCTATCTCGCCATTTGCGAGAGTCATTTCGATCTTAGTAAGCTTTCCTATGCCTAGCTTCTTATAATCCTCATAAGACATGAGATTTATACTAGCTCTAGATCACATAAGACCTTCTTAAGCAGAAATCCTCCAATTTCACATGGAATCGTAAAAATTCGAGAATCTTTCGATTTAGGTGGTAACTTATCTTTTGAAGTGCGAGAACATTCTTAATTTAGGCATATATTCTCATATTCCTCTAATTTTTTCTTATTTGATAGTATATCTTTCTGAAACTTTCCATGGCGGGTATATTAATCGAGCTTCAATAATGAGGGATATTAACATGAAGATGACGAAAAGTGTCAAGGGAAGCGAGCATACTTCTTATCAATTTTTGCCTTTTGATTTGATCTTTAGGAGGGTAAGGTAAAGATTCTAAATCTATAACCTTTGGCTCCTTAGTCAATTTCTCTTTTCCTTTTTCCTTAAACCTTTGAGTATTACTTAGTCGCCAAGTATCATGATCTTGAGTTTTTTCTTTTAAAACATTCCCTGAATCAATCTCTACTTCAGATTCCTTCAGTTCTTCTTGTTTCTTATCCTTGTTTTCATTATCCTCTATTCTAACATGTTCCTTGAATAAATTCCTTAAATCTTTATCCATGGGATCTTTCAAAATCCTAGGGATTTTTACCCATTTTTCACCTTCATTCTCGATTCCAAACTTTATTCCTTTTCAAGAAATTCTCTATAATTTCTTCTTCCTCATCGATTGAATTCAATTTCATCTTTAGTTTCATCATTCTTTCCATCTAAATCATTTTCTACTTCATTATTCCCAATGTTTTCTACTCCATTACTACCACAGAGTTTTCTACTTCTCGTAACTACAACATTTACCTCTCTCGGATTTCTTTCGGTGTTGCTTGGTAATCCTCCCGGGGTCTCTTGTTGTTACGTTCACCTTCCCTACTCAAATGATCTTCCATATTCCTCAATGAGGCTTCTATCGTTCTCATTCTCGGTATCATGGCCACTCATAGATGTTTTCATTGTACTCATATCTTTAGTAATTTGTACCAATAGAAGTCATCATTGTTTCCATATTCTTAGATTGAGTAGATACTACACCCATCATATTTTCCATTAGTTTTTCCCATTTTTCAACTCCTTGCTGCAGTTGAGTTGAACTACGAGTTCTTGGTATACTTTGAGTGGTATGTTGAGGATAGGATCTAGGTAATGATTGTAAATTCGATTAGATGTATTTTCTTGATAAACTTGGTTCCTATATGGGATTTGGATATGGCGGTTGTCCTTGCTTACTAGGGTTTTAGGACCATAGATAAGTAGGGTGATCTCTTCTAATAGCATTAAACGAGTTTGAGTGTGCATTGTTCAAATTCCTATCTTTCTTTGAAGAAAACTCACCCTCTCTCTTGAATATCTGTTGGTTCTTCACTCCCTAATGGCATATTATCTGATTTGAGTATTCAGTTGGTGTACTATTTTTCGAACTTTGGTTTTGTTAGATTGTAGGCCATCAAATTTCCTACTCAAATTTTCTAAATGTGCTAGAACTTCCGTATTAGATGTACATTCTCTGCCAAAAGCTACTTTTCTAATGCTAGAACCGGTTTCCCACATTCTGTTATTTTTGGAAATCTTTTCTATAGCATCGTAAACTATTTGAGCTTCACTCGTCATTAAAGAACCACCACATGCATGATCTACATCGGCACGTGAATCTTTTCTCAATTTACGATAGAAGAGTTGAATTTGCATATCTAAGGAATAACCATGATCGGGACAGGCTCTTAACAGTTTTTTAAATCTTTCCCAGGCATTCCCGAGAGTTTCCTCAGATCCTTGTCTAAAATTAGCAATCTCGACTTTTAATTCCAAATTTCGTCCTAGAGTGAAATATTGTTTCAGAAATTCAGTTTGAATCTCCTCCCAACTAGTAAGTGAATGATGTGGAAGAGACATAAAACAATCTCGGGCTCGTCCTTTTAAAGAAAAAGGAAACATAGTCATCCTCGTTAATTCCTTATGAGCACCTTGACTTTTGGCTGTATTGCATAATTCTTCAAAAAGATAGAGATAATGATGTGGATCTTCATCATCCTCTCCTAGAAATTGGGCTCTTGCGTCAATTAAACCAAAAAGATGAGATTTAATCTCGAAATTATTCGCTCCTTCATTAGGTAAAAGTATGGGATTATTAGTCTGGTTTCTCCTTATGGTTTGATCACAGATTGGTCTCGGGTTTGGTGGGTTATTACGATTATTCTGGTTCCGATTCTGATTATTTCTATTATTATTATTATTATTAGGGTTAATAGGGTTCTGTCCATGCCCTAGAGCATGTTCCAGCCCTTGTTCAGGTGTTTCATTACTGACTTCAGCCATTCTCGTATTTCTGTTTGAAGATGATTCGTCAGGATTTCCCTGACTAGTATGACCTCGTTTACTCTCTACTCTTAACTGCCTTTCGTAAGTGTTTATGTCAGGCTTATAAGGAGTGAGTGGGGCCTTACCACTTCTGGTCATCAACTAACGAAAATAGAAAATAACACGAAATAGATAGTAGTAGAAAAAATTGGTAACTTACCTATAAGGTAAGTATCAACGAAAAATAAAATAGAAATGGGATAAGAAAAGTGTTGACTTATTCTCGAGAATTTTGAGCTAATACAAGTAGTAACCATAGACACAAAAAAAGAAATTAGCGACGTTCCCCGGCAACGGCGCCAGAAATCTGACAGGCCTTTTTTCCCGTAGTGCTAAACCGGTCTTTAACCGCCATTGTATCGGGTCAAATCTGTAGTGCTAGTATGGTGAGTCAGAGTGTCGAATCCTCAGGGAACTTGGTAATTCTTCTAAGTGTGGTTAAACACCAAAGAGCTGTTATTAACTCGATCTAAACCGCAATTTTATAACACATATCACTACTATTCTAGTTAACATAAAATAAATGCGTAATTTAAAAGTTATTCTAATATAATTGATGACGTGGTCAATCAGGTTATAATATACTTGACCACCATAAACCAATACTAGCAAGAGGACTAGGCCCATCGTAGTATAGCTATAGTGAATCAAGGTCGATCCCACAGGGAACCAATTGTGGGTAATTCCATATATAAACAATTAATTATACATGTCAAGGACATAAAGGCGGTCTACGACCAACATAGGACAAGAAAAGTAAAGACACAACTCGACACAACGTAATTAACCTCCCCAATTATAGTCTTTATCGTTTGGACCTAGATAGTTTATAAAACTAACTAAACTCATTAACTGTTAATCCGTTTGTATCTTATTTTAGATTGGCTACGGGAGTCATCCTCTTAACTTGACTTAGCACCGGTTAGGTTACTAGGTCAATGTGGTATTGTTACGTGACTTCACCTTTTGGGTTTCCATCTCATATAACTCACACGCTCATTACTCTAAGGATGCCGATATTAACCGTACACCTCGCTTAGGCAACATTCCTATGGTTAGGCGTACTTCCTAAACGATCGCTCAAGCCTCGTCCAACTAACAATTACCTTTTAGGTCTCATGCTAGTTTACGAACTACGTATAACTAGGTGACGTCAATTCCCTAATACAAAACCTACCTAGATCTCGCTGAAAGTCCCGAAAGATCGTTCGTGAGCCGAACTAGACGTCTTATATTGGTATTTCCTAATAATACGCTAATGAAAAACTGACGAGCGACGTAGCCGTAGCCATACTTACTGAGATAATAAATCCTACTAAGCTAAACCTACCATAAAGACGTGGCGGACTAACTAATGAGACAAATAGGGGCTCGATCGACCGAGCATAGACACTCGGTCGACCGAATGATTCCATTCGGTCACCCAAACGATTTCATCCCCAGATTACATCCTAGAATATATTTCTCAGTGTTTCATCATACAGAACAGATTAAACAGTAACTCGTAAAGAAATCATATAAACTACTTAGATACACATTAATTAAACCAAGCAGATTCATGAATAGACGTTAAACATATGACGTAGGTTATGGGATCCTCATAGACAAGGCTTCGCCACATCCCTAACGTCATAGCCTAGATCTACATCTTCTAGCTATGAATTAACTAACTCAAACGATAAAACATAACTGGAAGGGATTAATTACTTAAAAGAAAAGAAACAGAAAATAAAGGCTTACATACTTGCAGCCTTTAAATTGCTGAAAACCTTCACATTATTCTACATTGTATCAAAGTTGTATTATGAATTGTAAGATTGAAGAAAGAATGAATGGATTCTTTACAAATTTCGTATCATGCTGCTTATATAGAGGCTTTCGCCGACTTAGGGTGGTTCTAGAAGATAAGCACGATATAAGCCGGAAACCGCCCCGAAGCTGACACTCGGTCAACCGAGAGCTGACACTCGGTCGACCGAAGCTATAGGCTCGGTCGACCGAACCTAACATTTGCACACGTTAATCGTTTTTCTCGTCTATCTTGCTCCCCACTCCACGCTTGCGTGTTGATCTGATTTCTCTAATTTATCTCTTGATTAATGCTCCGATTTTCTTCCTTATTATCTTGAGATCCATTGATTGAATGACATTTATCCTCTCGATTTGTCGTAATCTACAAAATCAGCATTTATCGCACAATAAATCGGCTTTTAATAATGAAAATGGCTAAATACCAAATATCATATTAATAATCACTTAACATTAAATAATAAATATAAACATGTGATTTAATATGAAATATATATTATTAATCTCGATTTAAGGTCAACGTTGATGACTTTACGGGTATAATTTGACCGTCATCAACTACCCCCCACTTAGACTTTGATCGTCCCGAACAAAGCATCAATAAGTCATTTCCCAAGACAACATTTCCCATGGTCAGGTCATACTTACGCAAGAAGCTTAAGTCAACTCATACTAGTCATGCTCATAAGATATCCATTATTCACTACTCACTATGAATCGAAGTGATGTGTGCATGTGCATTTAGTTTTATATATTCGTAGCAAGATTAGAGTTTATGCCAACTTTCTAAATCTCAACCTACCAACCTCAGCATTCATACTTCTCAAGCCTTTAAATTTTTGAAGCACTAGAGCAATAAGCAAGAGCGTATTCATAGGGTTTTGGACTTGGAGACCGAGTACTACTCAAAGCCTCTTAAAGAGTTGAATATCTTCAATTCATATCTTCATATTTTTCCAATACTATAAATCTCAAGGAAGAAAACTTTTTAGAGTATCCCCCTATCTTAGATCATGTATAGCATCGAATATTACCACAAGCGCGGGGCTACTTTGGTAATGTTACTACAAGCCCAGTGTCTAACATTTTGCTTAAACACAGGTACGTCTCAAGCTTATTAATCCGCTTTTGTTGGCAAGAAGATAAGAATACATCAGCCAATAAGTATCGACACTAAGTCTACATAACCAATCATCTATGCAATGTACACATAATTTCTTCAGTTATAATGATTTGCGCGGTATACTCGATTCACAGGTTGAGTAATTGAATAATAAATAACTACTTGCAAAAACGAGCATGAATATCCTTAAATTTACCTAACATAAGTATAAAATGATCACGTACTCATGAAACTTGGTTCCTTTCCTATCAATTCTTAGCTAGGAACTCACAATTCTAAGGGTACGAGATAAATAATATGGTATGTATTCAAATTTTTTTCAATTATGTGCCGTTTCATTCAATTTTCAATTATAACATAACATGGCTAAGTCTCCTACCCCCCACTTAAACATGGCATTGTCCTCAATGACAAAAATAAATGAGAATTTAAGAAAAATACTTAGCTCTGAAAACGGCTCTCAAGTAAAGGAAAAAGATCGGAGTAAAGTTCAGCACGTTGTGGAGAAGCAAGTGAAAACCTGTATAAGCAGACAAACTCCACGAAACCGTAAAATACCATGTCTATGGATGTTATAGAATAATGTGGCAGTAATTAGGTATGAATACCGAAAAACATTTTAAGCCACTTTATTTTATACAACCAAAGACAAGAAAAATACTAAATAGAAAGAAAAATAAACAAGCAACTAAAGATGGTGGTCTTCATCTACAGCCTCCACCGCTTAAATATTCTTAAAACTGGGTGGAGAAGACGAAGATCAAAAAGCATTACCCGACGTGGGAAAACACGAGGGTGACTTTATCGAAAAGGTATTCAATCCAAGAAAAGAGAAACTTGGTAAGGTATAACAGATTCAATGCGACCTATAGGCTAAAGATAAAATCAAACACTTAGCGCAGAAACTTCTCGCTTGCATTGGATACCAACAACTTAGGGAGATGTAGCTACTCCTCGAAATTACTAATAACCCAATGTATCACGTAAAAGTCATAACCGTCATCAACAAGGTCGGATCGGTGTGATAGTGTAGAATAAAACTTATCATCTAGAAATGCCGGAATAGTCGGAAAAGATGTGAAATTTAAAACTTCCGGTAGAAAGATAAGTTGTACTTTGATCGAACCAAAAACCTTTAAAATCTAGCTAGGGTCAGAGCTACACTTCCCCCAACTAGGATCATGAAAATCAAAATGATAAAAGATAATCATTAAAGCTTAGCAATATTTCAAATTCCGCAACACAAAGGTATTTTGTAAACAAAATGGAGGTTGAGAGTATGATGGGTGTAGAAAAAGATACACATAAGGATGGGAAGAAAAGATAAAGGACGGGTAAGAAATTGTGTTTTTGGGATTGAGAATTGTTTAAAGGAATGGGATTGGGTGGGAGAGTGAAACGGATGGAAAGAAAGAGAGGCGATGAAAGAATGGTTAGAAATGAATTTGTTAAAGGTGATTGGTGAGAGGATCGAAAAGTTTGAAGGTGAAAAAGTGTAAAGGGAAAGATAAGGATAGTTGCAGAATGAATTGCACACCACTTTGGAGTTTCACTCGGATCACCTAAAAAGTTTTAGACTTTGACCAAAATTGTTCTTGTTCACACCAATCATTCTCTGTTACATTTTCAATAATTCTCAAGCTCTCTTAATGCTTCCATCTTAAGGTTGTTCGCTAAATTTCCTTTTCTTTAGCAATTTTTCGACTCTCCTATGGAACTCTTATTTCACGTGGCCTATATTGAGTAAAAAAGTTTTGCACATCCTTAGCCCAATGGCCATCAGAACACGGCAAAATAAAAAACCTCAACATATTTCACGTTACTCTTATTTGACTTAAAGAAAACAAAACCTATAATCCTAAAAGGAAATCCTAAGGGTTTTGAAGAAGTAGTTCTGAGTTTAAAGTCCTCAGCTCGACTTTCCAAAGATTATCCTTGTCAGTTATCATTCTTGGATCGCCAGACTTTGACCCTTCGCGCACTATAAGAGGTGGGCTTGTTGCTTTTGCGGATTAATACCATTCCCTTGGTTGTGAGACCTAGGAAACGACATTTATCCATACCATTTGTCCAAAGCTCTTACCTCGGCTCTCGTTTTAGGGATTAGTGAATTCTAAGAAACTCGGTTAAAATTACGGTTTTGGCCTTGACAATAAGAAACAACGAATCAAAGTACTCCGAATAAGGTCGGTTATGTAGGCAAGCCTATGCCGTCTTATTCGTTGGAACATATGTGACAGTTCAGGCCAATCCGTCAAGATAAGCCCCGTTTAGCCCGAAGGCTTATCAGCTATGCTAAGTCTTGTCAAACTGCTGTAACGTACATCACACGCGGAGGGGAGTCGATTTGAGCCGAAGCACGGTTGAACTCGCCCAGCCATGGTTAAACCATTTCCGAACCTATGTACAAAGATTCTTCGATTTCTAAATTTTCACCCAAAGCGTAATCTCATTTTTGTTTAAGGTGGGTTCACCGAGAAGCCATCACCATAAACATCAACGAAAGCAAAAGATGGTGTTCTCTCAAAACTCAACGTCTTCTTTAGATTTTGAATGCTTAAACTACACAATTTGTTGCTCCCATGGCCAGTAGAAGTAATCTCATGCATAGGACAATGAGTTTTTAACAGAACTACGAGGAACTCTTTTTTCACTTCTTCCTTTCAACGACTACATGTTTCCTTACACCCTCTAGATGAGACAGATTTGGGGCAGAACCTTCCACACTAATAGAATTAATCTTACAAACCAACTCCGGGCTAAGATTCATACTAAGGTTCATGTATAGGCTAACTTATGCTCAAAAAACCAAAAGGTAATAAAACATAAGCAAAAAAAGGGTAGTACCTTGCCTTCAACATTGTACCACGAAGAATTTAAGCCTTTAAAAAAATTGAGCCATCTTGGTGCTTTAAAGGTATTGCTTCCATCAGCTTTTCCCATCTTAGATTCGTAGCTCCACATGTTTCTTTGGGTTATTTTCTCCGCGAAAAATTATTGACTTGGATTATTGTTTCCTGGTTTTCGCAAGCGTAAGAAAAACAAAAACAAACAGACCGTAGATCGATTTTAACATGGTTTCCCATGTCGCTATCAGACTCTCACGGATTAAACATCTACGGGATAAGCAGACACGCGAAATTCCAGACTCGAAAAACACAAATCAGAAACCGTGTAAACAGAACAGGACAAAACAAAAATATTATAAGTGCTCGGTCGACCGAATGAGGTCTCTCGGTCGACCGAATAATAAATTTTTTTTTTTTTTTTTTTGGAATTTTCAGACAGAGCAGACAACCAGAGGGACTCAAAACGTAAAAACAGACTCTAAAACAGAAAACTCGACATGAATAAAAAATTATTTATATATAAAATTGACCGTTGGTTCCCCGGCAACGGCGCCAAAAACTTGATGACGTGGTCAATCAGGTTATAATATACTTGACCACCATAAACCAATACTAGAAAGAGGACTAGGCCCATCGTAGTATAGCTATAGTGAATCAAGGTCGATCCCACAGGGAACCAATTGTGGGTAATTCCATATATAAACAATTAATTATACATGTCAAGGACATAAAGGCGGTCTACGACCAACATAGGACAAGAAAAGTAAAGACACAACTCGACACAACGTAATTAACCTCCCCAATTATAGTCTTTATCGTTTGGACCTAGATAGTTTATAAAACTAACTAAACTCATTAACTGTTAATCCGTTTGTATCTTATTTTAGATTGGCTACGGGAGTCATCCTCTTAACTTGACTTAGCACCGGTTAGGTTACTAGGTCACTGTGGTATTGTTACGTGACTTCACCTTTTGGGTTTCCATCTCATATAACTCACACGCTCATTACTCTAAGGATGCCGATATTAACCGTACACCTCGCTTAGGCAACATTCCTATGGTTAGGCGTACTTCCTAAACGATCGCTCAAGCCCTCGTCCAACTAACAATTACCTTTTAGGTCTCATGCTAGTTTACGAACTACGTATAACTAGGTGACGTCAATTCCCTAATACAAAACCTACCTAGATCTCGCTGAAAGTCCCGAAAGATCGTTCGTGAGCCGAACTAGACGTCTTATATTGGTATTTCCTAATAATACGCTAATGAAAAACTGACGAGCGACGTAGCCGTAGCCATACCTACTGAGATAATAAATCCTACTAAGCTAAACCTACCATAAAGACGTGGCGGACTAACTAACAGACAAATAGGGGCTCGGTCGACCGAGCATAGACACTCGGTCGACCGAATGATTCCATTCGGTCACCCAAACGATTTCATCCCCAGATTACATCCTAGAATATATTTCTCAGTGTTTCATCATACAGAACAGATTAAACAGTAACTCGTAAAGAAATCATATAAACTACTTAGATACACATTAATTAAACCAAGCAGATTCATGAATAGATGTTAAACATATGACGTAGGTTATGGGATCCTCATCCACAAGGCTTCGCCACATCCCTAACGTCATAGCCTAGATCTACATCATCTAGCTATGAATTAACTAACTCAAACGATAAAACATAACTGGAAGGGATTAATTACTTAAAAGAAAAGAAACAGAAAATAAAGGCTTACATACTTGCAGCCTTTAAATTGCTGAAAACCTTCACATTATTCTACATTGTATCAAAGTTGTATTATGAATTGTAAGATTGAAGAAAGAATGAATGGATTCTTTACAAATTTCGTATCATCTTTTGCTTATATAGAGGCTTTCGCCCGACTTAGGTGGTTCTAGAAGATAAGCACGATATAAGCCGAAACCGCCCGAAGGCGACACACTGGTCGATCAAGCTATAGGCTCGGTCGACCGAACCTAACATTTGCACACGTTAATCGTTTTTCTCGTCTATCTTGCTCCCCACTCCACGCTTGCGTGTTGATCTGATTTCTCTAATTTATCTCTTGATTAATGCTCCGATTTTCTTCCTTATTATCTTGAGATCCATTGATTGAATGACATTTATCCTCTCGATTTGTCGTGATCTACAAAATCAGCATTTATCGCACAATAAATCGGCTTTTAATAATGAAAACGGCTAAATACCAAATATCATATTAATAATCACTTAACATTAAATAATAAATATAAACATGTGATTTAATATGAAATATATATTATTAATCTCGATTTAAGGTCAACGTTGATGACTTTTACGGGTATAATTTGACCGTCATCAATAATATATATAGATATATAAATATATATAGATGTACATAAATTGCAAAATATATATATAGATATAAATATATAGATACCAATATATAGAACTAGACAGATAAGTTTATAGAACTAGCCAAAGTGTATATAATTGAATTATACGATCTTTTCCAGTAAACGGAATGTGCTCGATCTTTCCTTTTATTTTAGGTCCAATTGAGTAAATGAAACGGTGCACTCCTGAGGTTAACAATTCCTCCTCACACGAGCGTATGAAATTGTCCTATGTCATTGTCAACAGTTCAATCTCCACAACTGCCCCATGCTAATCTCAGTTAGTCTGAACAGGTACCGAGTACAAATCTACCCCGGATAAAAGAGGTTATTCCGTTCGCCGACAGGGCCGATGTTATTCAAAAGGCTCCGGTTGTCGCGGATCGATTTAACTTTCCGGTGTTAGTTTTAATTAAACCGTTGATTTTAACATTATTATGATCTCGAGCACAATTTTAATAAGATCTATCTTTCCCAAGATAAATCTACCCCCAGGTAGGAAATAGGATTCCGTAGTCACGCTTTCGCACGGCCAATTTTACCCTCCGGTTTTTCTATCTTTTATCTCATATCCTAACTTCTCTGGTCGGGTTCATCGTTAGGTTATATGGTGCGATTCATCTTGGTTAATTACGCCAATCCGAATATTATCAATACGTTCTGAGAATAGAAAAAGATTCAATTAACTTAATTTTAGTCAATTTTAATTAGACAAAGATTCCTTTACCGAAAAGATCGAAATAAAACGATTACATAACTTTGGCTAGTTATTAGATTTTAGCCTAAAAACATTATAACAACTAAAAAGATGAAAATAAACAACATAAACATAAATACTTCAGAAAAGTTACCCGAATACGGCAGTTGATTCAGAAATCGTATTTTCCGGATATTACAACTTCTTTAGCAAAACCGAACTTCCGAGATTTTCCTGAGCATTGTAACGATACTAAAATTACATTATTACGGCGTAAGGCCTTATTTACAACTACGAAATTAAACAAAATTAGAAAGATATATATATATATATATATATATATATATATATATATATATATATATATATATATATATATATATATATATAGGATGTATATATATATTTTGGTACTCCCGATCGATCTGTGATGAGCTTCTATTTATAGGCAAAGTGTAAAAGGCGGCCCGGGCGGCGATTAGACCGACCGGTCCGGAATCATCATGAGTGTAACAACTCATCACATTCTCGGATCCTTCGATATGATAATTATGCAATTAAAACTTGTAAAATTCGTATCTTGAGTTGTAGACCTCCAAAATTGTAAACGAAATGCCAAAATTAAGGTCTCGAGAAACTCTACAACTTTCATGAAGGACTCTTCTCCGAAAACGCCTTCTTGATTACCTCGTGTTCCTCGAAGCTATTTTGGGATTTTTATTAACCCAAATCGATTAGCCACTTGATCTTCATTTAAGTTGTAGACCTCCAATCTTCATAATTTAAATTGCATTGGAAAGCTTTCGGGAAAATCTACAACTTTCGTGAAGAACACTTTTTCAGATAACGTCTTTTTGAAGGGCCATTCCCATCGATACTCAGGATTTTTATTTAAGAAACGATTATCCTTTTGATCATTTGACTTATATCAGTGACGCTTTATAACTTCCTTCCAATGACTTGAATTGACTTCAAAAAGTGTCGATACTCGGGATTTCAGTTCATCTTAGGATTCTGCAAAGAAACAAACAGAAAATACCCGCGTAAAACAGGCACGACACTCCGGTCACTAAAACCGGTGCAAAAACTATGACTTTATACTATAAATTACTAACTTTTACTACTAATTATACTAAACTATAAAGACTAACATTTCATACCAATTATATCATAATTTCATATATTTTACATAGAATTCGTTGATAAAACATAATAATATAACGTATATTTAATCATATAAAAGTAGTATATCAGGCTTCCTTCCTTAAGATAAGATCTCTTTAGACGACTTAGAACCGCTTCGATCCTTCCTGATCTTTCTGAATGTTAGGTAACCTCAATGATACTCGTGTTGGTAAGTTTGGGATTGGAAGTTCTAGGGCTCAGCAAGAAGCGAGTGGTTTGGTTCAAGACAGTTGTGAGTCAGTTGGAAAATGTTGAGCGGTTTCAGAATCAAGTATCCCACCTCAGTTTCAAAAAGAACAACCAAAATGATCACTTGGTTATAAAGACATCTTTTTGATAGAGTAATCAAGGTTTCTAGGATGTTACTACAAGTGGATGGATGTGTTGGAATCTACCGTTGCAAGGGTAAAGTTATAGTTTTGGTTTCTACGGACTTGGTGTGTCTCTTGTTATAGGTTGGCTACCCAAGAGTTTGTCTATTTGGACTGTTAAACTAGGACAATGTTCTTCCTAAGAAGGGAAGACGAGTACAAGATTGATTAGTGCGGTTTTATTGTTCAAGTTGAGGTTGGTCAGTTTTGGGTTGAGTACGAAGTTTGAACATTTTGGGAATCGGTTAGAGTGTCGGTTCAGTGGTTAGCAAGATCAGAATTGGTTAGTTGTTGTCCGTGAGGAACAAAGTGAAGCTTCGGTATGGTTGGTGTTGAAGAGAGAGTTGCCAAGGAAGGTCAAAGGTTTGAGCACGCTCAAGTTTCGAGGATGAAACTCCTTTTAAGGGGGAAGGAATGTAATATCCTGACTTTTCGGAAAAGAGCAGACGTGTCTTTTTTGCGGAAAACATAATATTATATTTATTATTTATGGATTTAAGAAATAAATAAAAGGAAATTTCTAAAAAAAAGGATTTACTTGTTAATTAAAAAGAAGTTATTTAAAAGGGGGATTTAGATATTTTTTAATGGATTTAATAAATGGCTATAAAAAGGAAATAATACCCAAAATCTTTTTTTATTATCAGTCACAGCAAATTTCTGAAAATGAAAGAGGGGAAGTCGTCGCAACTAACATGGAAAAAGGAAGAAGAGGCATCTCCAAAATTCTCACAAGATCTTTGACGGTTTTCAGAACAGAATAGAGATATGGAATCAGCAGGAAAGGAGGATCGTTCTAATAGCAAAAAGATGGAGTTTTGAGAAAGGTAACGTTTTAGCCCTAGTTTTGGTTCCTCTCGTCTTGATCACGTTTCAAGGCATTGTTTGGTGAAATTGTAGTCCTTATTGTTTAGAAGCTCTTGATCGCAATTAATCCTTGATTGATTGTTGATCAATTACATTTTGAGTTGAAGGCTTAGAAGATCTGCAGTCCCTTGGTGTGTTGTGTTGGATTTGTTTGCTAATAAGGTAAGAAGCTCTTCCTAACAAATAATTACGGTTTTACAATGTTTAGATCAAGTTTTAGTGTTGGTTGTAGCAAGAATTCATATGTAGGTGTTGTTGCTATGTTATGTTATGCTATAGTATGTTTAGGACATGTTGCTTTGCTGTTTTACAGAGTATTTTGGTGATGAATAGGTTGGGAACATGTTAGAAATTGTTTAAGAGCGAAAAAGAAGGTTTTAGGGCTGTTTCTGGGCGAATGCATGCGCATTCTTGAGCAATACGTGCGCATTGCCCAAACAGTAGCATCCTGAATCTGTCTAAACGTCACATGCATGCGCATTCCTTAGCAATGTGTGCACATTGCCCCTGACATGAGCTAAATGCCTGCGCATTGAGCTGAATGCCTGCGCACTCTGTTTTTTCGTAAAATGTTGTGTTTTAAGCCCTAAGTCCAGTTTTAATTGTTATTTCTTGATATAATAACATTAAATGTATATGAACAAGCTATGATTAAGCTTCTGATGCTTTTAGTTCCGGCACCGAATGTACTCTTCCTAAGAGTTGAAGTTCGGGACCGTCGAAAGATGATGATTGGGCCGTGCTTTAATGAATTAGTATTCATCATTGCCTGTGAAATATGCTAGGCTTGTCCGTGTCTAGTGGTCTAAGTAAGAGAGTACGAGTTGTGAGGGAGCTTACTTGAAAATCCTTAGGTGACTAGTTAATAATTAATAACAAACGTACTTGTGTAGCTAAAAGAATAAACATCATGTCATTCTTGGTAAGGCACAAGTTTATATCACGATATGTGGGCGGTTGGATAAAGTGAATAATTCCACAAGTCTACCAGAATAGACTCCAGGTGCGGAAGGACTTCGCGAATGAACAACTTCGCAAGTCTACCAGAATAGACTCCAGATGCGGAGGGACTTCACCGAACGTGTACACTATTGGAGTCTGCCAGAATAGACCTCCATTTTTAGTGGTGTGATCCATCAATATGTTGCACCTACTCCGTGGTGAGTTACACCATGCGTAGTGCCCTTGAATGCTGATGTAACAAAGATAAGCTAAGTTAGAAACCAATAGTCGCAACATCTTGATGAGCGTGAAGTGAACCTTAGAGTTGGGTCGGTCTCATAAAGATAACCTAACAATAATAAAAGGAACCATTTCGTTGTAAAGTTTAATTGTTCATTAGCTACTCACTCTTGCTAAGTTATGTACTTACCTCCTTTAAATGTTTCTTTTGTATGCATTGTGGAGTGAGAAGACGTACAGGTTGCCCATGAAGTTCGATGACGAGCATGTGTGATGAAGATGATGTTTGATGATACGTCCAGTTTCCTTTATTTCTTGTTGCACTAGACTATGTTGTTTTTCCTTCGAAAAATGTTGTTCTTTATTTCTAGACTTTTGTAAGAAAGTTAGTACTTCTTTTTAAGACAAGTTTGTTTGAGACATCGTACTTTGTTTTGGTTTTTCGTTGATGTAAGGACACCTTTCTATCTTTTAGTATGTTGAGTATCTATTCTTAGTGGCATTTATGATTTTACCCGAGTCTTTTGGGCTTTCGTTTGCATTTATTTTATACGACGATGTAGAGGCTTGCGTATAATATTAGATTTAATTAATGCTATACATTCCGAACGTTCTCTTCCGGATAAGGACTCGGTATCCGGGAGCAGGGCGTTACGGTAAGAATTTCCCCTGTTTCATGGCCTTATCAGGAAACAAATACACATCAAAATAGGCGGGGTAATTTTGGTGTATGAAATTTCTATTAAAATAGACCGGTAGATGACAAAACGATTGTGTTTTCTTCCACACGTGGTAATAATCTGACAGTCTGTTCTAATAGAAAGTACCGTACACGTAATAATCCGACAGCCCTTCTAATAAAAAGTACTGTATCGCAATTTTTCTTTCATAGATACCTTTAAAAAAATTATGGAATTGTCAATGTGATATAGCGAAGTGATTAAAGAGTAAGAGTGTTGAATGACGACTTTGCCTTTGAGCTGCTAGGGTGGGTGTTTGATACCTTGTACCGACTTATTTTAACAAAAGAAATTTATATATACAAATACAAACAGTCTTTGCAAACTGAACCATCGAGACATAATTATCGATTTACATTTTACACAAAGTTCTAGGGACGAGGCATTGGTCCTCAATTGGATTTGGGCTCAACCTTTTTTCAATATACAAATACGCTCGGATAACACAATCACACGAGCCGATCAGCTGTGGACAAACCGAAGCCTTTTTTTTTTTTTTTTTTTTTCGGTTTGGTGTGGAATAATCACCCCATACTCGAACAAAAACAGAACCCTATTCTATTTACACCAACATCAAACGAATACAAGTCTAACAAAAAACTAGAAAAAATAACCTCATTGATGAAAGTCCTCAGGGGTCTGTCTTCTTCAATTTTGTTTTATGTTAAGGTTAAATGTGATTAATTATCTTCATAAAAATATGGAAAATAAGACATTTTAAGTTGTATTTAGTGATTAATTCACTCTTCACTTTTCCTTTAAAACATCACACTTCACCTTTTAAGACACAAAAGACAAATTTAAAGTCGCTACCACTAAACTTGTTTCTAACTAACTCATGAAACATAACTACCATATCTTTTCTTCATCAATGCGAATCTTTTGTTTTGGAAATAGATTACAATTGTGATCAAACTGATTTCATCGTTTTCCGGTTGAATAAGAAGTTTATTGAATCTTATGCTATTTATCAAATTCCAATTGAATTTGAAGTTTATTGATTCTTGCTTAATTTATCAAAAACAAACTCAATAATACACTAAGGATTAATTTATCGGGGAGTAAATAGCAACTTTAGTCCTATCTATCTTTTTAAAAAGGAGACTTAAATTCTAATTTTTATTTTGGTTTGACCGGTCCCTTATCTTTTAAAACTGTTACAACTTTAGTCCATTTATCAACCAGTCAACAAAAAAATTGACGGAAAATCTGTGCGTATCCTTCACGCACTCTTAGCATTTAAAAATATTATTATTTTAATCAATTTACCAAAAAAATTACAAAAAATAAATAAATAAATTTTCCCATTAATGTTATTACCGTATAAGGTGTAAAACAAAATATTTTTTCACCAATCTGCCTCCCGCATTTTCCGTTCATCTTTCTCAGCCTTTCATTGTTCTCAGCCATAATGTAGCTCGAATTTAGGGGTTTATCCCCAATTTCATCTTCTTTAAATCATTCCTCTAATCATTCATCTTGGAAAACGATATGGTAATTTGCAATATAGATTAGAGGAATGATTCAAAGAAGATGAAATTGGGATTAAACCCCAAAATTTGAGCTACATTAAGGCTGAGAAAGATGAACGAAAAACGACGGGAGGAAGAATGGTGAAAAAAGGTTTTGTTTTACATGCTATACAGTAATAACATTAATGGGATAATTTATTTGTTTTTTTATAACTTCTTTTTTGGAAATTGAAATAATATTTTAAAATGCTAACCGCACGTGAAAGATACACACAGGTTTTCCGTCAATTGTTTTGTTGACTGGCTGTTAAATGGACCAAAGTTGCAAAAGATTTAAAAGATAATGGACCGATCAAACCAAAATCAAATATGAGAGCTAAGTCTCTCCTTTTTGGGAAAGATAGGGGACTAAATCTGCAATTTACTCATTTATCGGGTCTCACAAGCGTGTAAAAACATGTATGCTCGTTATATTAAAGTAGTAAAAATTCACCGATAATCTTTATTGAAGACGGTTTTCATTTATGAGGTGAATATCAACAAGTTTTCAGTGATCATCAGTATGTTATATAGTTTAAAGGTGAATGTAATGTAGACTTTTTTTGTTTGTTTGTTTGTTATTTTCAATCCGACACTTATTGCTTGTCCTTTGTGATGTAAGGCCCCAGACTCCGGGCAACGCTATGAGCTATAAAGTATATGGTCAACTGCTTAAACCCGTCGTCCTCATTTGGTCTAAAAGGGTTAACCCGAGTTGACAAGACATTTATGTCTCACACTTATAAGGAGGTAATGAGCTTCTCCACATCCAATGTAATATATCACATTCTTCCCCCTATATGCAGATGTCAGGATTCGTCTCAGACTCGTCCCTACCAGAGGACTCTAGAGGTGTCTGACACTTAGTTTCGTCTGGTACCAACTATATCGCCACGTTCCCGGATACCGAATTCTTATCCGGAAAAGAACGTTCGGCACGTATAACATTAAATACATATAATATCATACGTAAGCCTTTACGAAACAACGACTCGAACAAATAGGCAATGATTTGAATTTCTATGTACATGATGTCATACGTCATTCACGTAAGGGGCAGCTGGACTTCAGCCTTCCAGGTTGTCCCACATATTATAAGAAAAGACCTAATCTACGATAAACATCCCGTTCAAGCCTGGGGGAATTTGACATGGGTATGATCCGATTTCATACAAGTGACACTTATTGGACCTTGGACATAATCTAAAGGGCATTCTAGTAAATGGGCCGGCATGAACTCGGTTCAATAATGGCCCACAATCAAAACGATCATCTTCCGTATCGCACAAATTGCCCACCTATGTAATCAATCGACATGGCACAGTCATCCTCTCTGTCGACAAGGCGCATGTCGCCCCTCTCATCTTTCATAGCCGACATTGTGCAAGTTCACCTCAGTCATGTATACTTACACCAATGCAAGTCATCTACGACCTCAGCCAACAATAAATCTCCATTCAATGGGCTCTCCAGACGTTTGAAAGGCATTATACCACGATTGTAATTATTGCAATAATGGCTCCGTGATTGTTTCCACATTATGGCACGAGCTATGTACTGCCCCATGATCTTCTCCATGATGATGGCCACATGTAAAAACACATTAAATCCCACAGTGGATCTCTATATAAAGGGATCTTCTATAAAATCTTACATTGGTAAAGTACTAGAATTCGTACCCCATATAAGTGTGAGACATAAAAATCCTGAAAACTCGGGTTAGCCCTTTTAGACCAAGAGAGGACGACGGTCTAAGCAGTTGACCAAACCATTTATGACTCATTTAGTCTTTGCCAGCCCGAGTGCAGGCGTTTTAGAATGGTATTTAGTGCCGACTATCAGACGGAACTATGCGCTGTGCCGTTAGAGATGGTGTAAGGATGGCCTCTAGTTACCTCTGGTAGGGACGAAACTGGGACAAGTCCACCAGGACAAGTCCACTGGGACAAGTCTTGGCCGTCCTGGCGTGGACGCCAGTCCCTTTTAAGGGGGAAGAATGTAAAGTCTAACATCGGTAAAGTAGTAAAATGCTCAACTCCATATAAGTGTAAGATATAAAGGTCTAGTCAACTTGGGTTAGCCCTTTTAGACCAAGAAATGATAGCGGTTGTGACGCCCCTGTCCCGGATACCGAGACCTTATCCGGAAAAGAACGTCCGGCATGAATATAATTAAAATTTAATCTAATTATATATGTAAGCCTCACGTAAGCAAACATCAGAGAATAAACGGAAGACAAAACGACTGACTCTGGTAAGTAAAACAACTAATAAACGATCGAAAGCAACATAGGCTGCATCTATTACATCATCAAAAGACTAACTATAACCATTAAATTACAATTAATCCATTACATCTTGATAACCAGAAGCTCAACTCATTGATTTCTATCGTTACAGAGGATAAGAGAATCTATACCAAAATTAGAATGAAAAATAAAGAACAGTAGACTTCATCTGCATCATCTCCGGGTCACACCTCAGTGGCCTCGAAAACAACCTAAAAATACACCACCTTCTCGGGGTGGGGACAATAAAGAATAAGGGGTAAGTACATACGTACTTAGTAAGGGGTAGACGAAACGGTGCAATAAAATAGCATACATATATATATAACATATATCATAATAAAGTCTACAAACACTAGCACATAGGTTATAATTGCGATCACACTCTCCCTCTACTAGATCACATAGTACATCCTCACACACATACATTTGTTACATCAATACCAAAGGACATTGTGCATGGTGCACCGAGACATATTAAGCACCTCTCTAGGGTCATGGACTCTTGTTCCATGTAGGAGTTACACGTTGGCCATTGACACATAGCTTCAAGGGGGCTATAAATGTCTCATGCATCGATTTTAAAACGTGCCTTACCAATGATAGTGACGTTTTAGCTTTTAGACAACCACATATGTATTTACAAATTTAGTTCTAACCACTTGGTTCGTTCACATAAAAGGCTTCTTAAAGACTTCTAGTCCTAGACATCTAATTATGCTACCTAACACATAGTAAAAGGATCAATGACTGCTAAGTCATTATCCTACAAGGCCTAAACAACGCCTTCCGGTGCCCCCACTTTCTCCCCATAGAGGGTCTCAGTTGTGGTGCTGAGCCAAGGCTACCAGAAAACGTAGTTAGACATTGCCAATTACCAGATATTATCCCCAAAAAGATAAGCAATCACATAGCATCAGAGTTAAATTTAAAATAGAACACAAAAAGACAAGTAGAGGGGTCGGGCGCACGCCTGCTTCACCCTGGCGCATGCCCGAGTCGATTCCCAAGCTTGTTCTCGGCATGTTATGTACCTGTTCGATTCCAAACACATGCTGGTACCTTTTTGGTACCAACACTATCACAAATCCTGCAAAACAATTATGTACAAAATTGCAACCATCAATTACACACAACACAACCTGATTATGAACACTCCCTTACCTTATTTTCTTCAACTCGAATGTGCAGAACTTCCAGCAACTAGCCCAAGCTATAGGATCCTATGATAATAATATTGTTTTGATCAAGAACTTCATCAAGAAACACAACTAGGATTAATACTACAATTTTAGGATAACGCACTAAAAGTTGAAGACACGACGTTTAACCTAAATCTGAGTTTAAGGACCTCAAAATATATCCATTATCATACCTAACACTTACCCATCGCTTAATCTCGAAAATGATTATTATTATTATTATTATTATTATTATTATTATTATCTCCTCTCTTGTTTTTACGGCGTCCAAAGCTTCTCTTCTCATCCCCCTCAAACTCCAGTATCACCTTCCCCATGATATACTAATATATATACAAGTGTATGAATTGTTATCCCCTTCCCAGCCACAAAATAATGCATCATACTTCCATTCTCCCTATAGTGCCATGCACACAACACCCCCACACAGTGCACAATCTTTTCTTATTATTATTATTATTATTAATTTATTTTATATATATATATATATATATATATATATATATATACACACACACTACAGATTCGCTCTACATAATAGACGGCACATGGATTCCTTTTAAACATGATTAAAAATTAACGAATAACCTATGAAACTCTAACTTTTGTCATATGGTTCGAATAGAGAAACGGATGAAACGCGAGATTACCTGAATCGTTTTCTGTCAAATGATTTTTAAAAGGATCTACCCTTCGCTCTGGTCGTTGTGATGATTTCTCCATAAAGAAACGATCAACCGAGAATCTCTTACGGATTTTGGTAGCTTTTCTTCCTTATGCGACAATGCAAGAACGATGAGGATAGAGGGGAGAAATTCGTGCGATTCACATAGATTGAGGAGTTAGGTTATAAATCTGAATAGTGGGGAGGTTAATAGGAATATAATTGTTTCAGATTTATTAGGAGATAATTAAGGAATTAAAGGGAGATAAAAAAAAAATCAAATAAAAATTAAAAAATTGTTTTCCTATATTTTCATTTTAACAATTCGGTTGTTGAAAGAATGTATGTAAAAGAAAGTTTGATATTCAAAGTTAGCTTAATTAAGATGAAATCCATTGATTAATATTTGATAAATAATAACACATAATGACATTTATTGAAAAGACGGATATACCCTTATACTAAGTTACGGAACATTACAGTAGTCAAAGTAGTTGATCGGAATATTTATGACTAATTTAGCACTACCAAACCCGGGTCTGGAGGCGTTACATCTTCATCCTCAATATTCTACGTTCACACCATGCTCAAAACTCTTGTCAAATTGTAACACTGAATTGAGCGTCGGAGTAGTGGCAACTGAGGAGAACAACTCCGGACCCATCTAACGTTCTGTGTGTTTGGCAAGCAGGTTTTCCAAGAAATATCCATAAAGCATTTGTTGGGTCATACTCCTGAGCTCCAATTGCCCGTATTACAACCTGATTTTGAGTTAAACGATTTTCATCGAAGTCAATTGATAGTAGTAATTGTTTTCTTTTACTTTACCGGTTACTTGGATTGGTCAAATTATTATTTTATTTTTTATATTAGTCTATTAGTTTCCTTTAGTGTCAATGTGTGTGTATGAAGTTAACCTTGTCTTTTATGCGTTTTAACTTTTAAAGTACTAATAATATTTTTTTGAGTGCGGGAAGTATACTTCCCCCGACTTTTTGGACGGTGGTAGTATGTCACTGCACAATTAGGAAAATAGACATTGAATATTTTGCTGACTATACTTAGATTGAGATAGGCATATTTAATATAACTAAGGTGATAACATTTCTTATTTAAAGATTCGGCTAATCCATTTTAAATGTTAAGTGCGTGTAATAAAGGCAGCAGTAAGTCCTAAAGAATACGCATCATAATCGTTAAAATATGCAGGGGATAAGTTCCTTATTATGCAGGAATAACATTCCATTTGTCGTCACACATCAGGCCGATATTTAATTTAATTATCTGTATTGTTAATAACAACCACAACGAGAGTCATTATCGTTAATGATGGTTTTCGGGCATTCTGAATTAGATTTTTTTTTCCCTTTCTTTCTTTCTTCTTCCATCTCTTCATACCGAGTCTAAAGAGATTGAGAGATGATTGATTGTATTATGTCCAAAGATGTAACGTCCCGTTCTCGGATACCGCACGAGTTCTTATCCGGGAAAAAACATTCGGCGCGAATAACATGAAGTAATTAAATCTGATATTATGCGCAAGCCCCTACGTCGTCGTGTCAAAATAAAGCAAACAGAAGTTAAAAAGATTCGGGTAAAACCATAAAAACTACTAGAAGAGATTACAAACCAAACTAAAGGTAGAAAAAAGTAACATAAAACGGGGACCCTTGTCGAAATACCACTTTTGTTAAATGGTAATTGTTGGACTACTACTCTATTTGTCAAAATACCATTCCGTTTTTCGCGTTTCCATTGTTTCCGGCAGCCTTCTAAACCCTAATTGGGAAGGGGAACCCCAATAGGGGATTTGTGTACCTTAAGATCGTGCACATTCATGAAAAAAATCCCGGATCTGACGAAAATTGTGAACCAAAATTGGCTTAAAGTGGTATATTGACAAATAAAGACACGAGAATGGGTGGTATATTGAAAAAAATCCCCATAAGGAGACGAGTATCTTACACTTATCATTTAACATCTTACAAAAAAGAAACAACTAATCTAACAACGTATCTATTAAAACAGTACAATAAATTTTGAAGTGAAAGTACAACATATTAAAGAAAACAAGACAACTCCATGGCAAGCATAATAAACATCATCCTCGAAGTCATTATAATCCGGCTCAACATGTTCGTCTTCTCACCCCAAAGCACAAACAAGCATGCAAAGAGGTAAGTACAAAAGTACTTAATAAAGAGTTAGAAGCTATTGAATAATTCAGTTTTATAACGAAAGGTAAGCATTTTATTATTATTAATTAAAGTTATCTTTCATGAACACGACTCAATCTCTAGACACACCTCGAGATAATGATCCAAGAAGAAGTAAGGATTTTCGATTGCCGTCCCTCTAAAGGTTGAGTTGTCCCTAATCATATTGATAATATTTTGCCCAATACTCATAGTGTTGGCGGTGATCGGGGGCAACCTTATCGGACTATGCCCCACCAAATCGGGCCGTGGCATGACCAAATCTCTACAAGTCCGCACATCTCCTTGATTCGGTGCCGGATTGGGAGTTTGCATATGAGCTTGCATTAATGCTTGAAATTGCTCTTGTACTTGATTCATGAGCAAATTCATAGCATTCGGGTCCATCGGTGGCATTGCTCCACCTTGTCCTTTCCATTGACGGTTTGCTCCTTTTTGAACATTGTTACATAAGGATTGGTCTTGAGCTCGATTAGTAACTCCTTGACCTTCCCCGATAGAAGGGTTTTCCACAAAAACTTGGCCTCCACGACCAACTTGATTAGTGTCTTGGTCCATTTCCGTTTGTTCCGGACTCAAACCTTCAAATCTAGCAATCAAATTCCCAACTAGAAGGCCCCTTCCTCTTTGTTTAGCAAAGGTCTCCATTCTAGCAATGTAAGGTTCAAGCGGTTCTCAAAAACTCCGGGCAATGCACTACAAAACACCAAACAACAAGAAAACAATAAAATAAAACCTAGGCCCAAGCCTTCGGTTCACTTTTGTTGGAGGGATTTTGCATCATTAAACAAAAGAAAATTTATAAACCCTAACTACCATGCAAAACTAACTCCTAACCGGCCGAATACCGGGTAGTTGCTAGTAAAGTTGGATAAGTACAGGTATCGATCCTCAGGGAAAAGGGATGTTGAATCTAATCTAATTAATTCTTCTTTATTAACTAAACCTAAACCTAAACTAGAACGGAAAAATAACTGGACGGAGGATTGTTAATCCAAAGCCAGGAAATATAGTTGCGGACAAAATAAATAAAACTACATCTACGAAAAACTTGATAAAACTAACTAATAATCGAACAAACATAAACAAACCATGATCAACCTATTCCCAACAACCATCACCCCACGAAATCGATCGGATATACAAACATTCATTCATTAGTTATCTTGGATTATTATCTTTTCTAATTAAGCGTTTCTCTTCCGATTTATCACGCCATTAATTAGTTTACCTTCCGGTCTTGACTAATATCGATACAAATCAAAGATATGGATTGAATCCTAACCTAACAACATTATCCCTCAACTTCCGTTTGTTGGAATAATTATTGTCAATCTCCCTCACGATAATCTAGTGAATCTATTAACTTCCGTTATCTAAATTCGATTAACATAAAGCATACAAAACATGAAAGAGAACAAGAACAACGTAATGAAATAAACACATGAACAATCTCATCTTTCCGGTAACGGTGATATCCCTCAATTCCAATCTAAGATAATCTTGCAATGAATTAATCAAATTGTGATCCTCTCAGTAAACCTAGATATTTAACCTACGAACTTCCGTTATGTATAGATTAAAAATCTAATCTTTCCTATGGTGATCTAAACTACACCGACTTCCGTCATACGGTAGCATCAAATCATACAATCATCTTTCGATATAAAATTGCACGATACAAATAAACATAGGAAACGAAACAATTATAATTAAAACTTACAAAATCATCCATGAACTGAAATTAAAGTGTCATAAAAACAGTCTCCATGGCTGCTCCATGGATGAAAGCTCCAAGCCTTCATCATAATTCGAACAAGAAAAGAAAAGCGAAGCGAAAAATAAAACCTAATCTAACCCCGATCACCCGAGCACAAGGCTCGGGTGACCGCCTGGAAGCCTCGAGAAAATAAGGTGTTCTTGCGGCGGGCTTTGTGTGTAAAATTCGATATGGTATGATATAGGGTTGAAAAGCTGCTGCTATTTATAGAAAATCAGAGGCGGTTGCTACAGTAACGGTGCCGGACGCCCGTCCATAAGGTCGGACGCCCGTTCACTATTTTCAGCAACGGCATCCAAACTTGTAACGCTCATATCTCGGGCCTCGTAAGTCGGAATGGAGTGATTCAAAATCCTGTAGAATCCTATCTTCAATCCCTACAACTCTTCTCTTGAGGTCCAGAGTCAAATCGATTGTTATCATATCAAGAACTGCGTTGCAAGGTCGTCACTACCCGGAATCATGATTTTCCAAAATTCATCTTGATTGATTTCTTTCCTTATATCTTTTATTCTTCCATAAATTTGATTGATCCTTTCCCAACTCGAATTTGTCTCTTTTAAATCATCTTTTCCATCACCAATAAGTATCTACAATTTAAGGAAACATACCAAAACGTAACATAATTCCAAAATAACATAAAATCACAATTTAAACACATAATTCGTTACGTTTTGCAATTTAACCTATTAGAAACACCATTTACTCAATTAATCGATTATAAGCTCGATTTCTATGAAAAACATCCAGATATGGGGGAAGTTGATATAAAACATATCCTTATAAAACGTATAAAATCACCCTTAACAACTCCCCCACACTTATCGTTTGCTCGTCCCGAGCAAAGCAAAACAAAAGAAAGGCTCGGAAAGAATATAGACACCTCAACACATACACCACATAGTCAATAAATTAGAAGTTCACCCGTGTGTGTGTGCATAACCATAGCAAATTTCCACTAAATCCAAACTTGAATATTTCAAGCAAAACCAGCTAATGCCCCCTTCAAACTAGTAATAAAAGATACTTATAAGATGCACCTACAAGCGTGACATATCCGAGAAGAATGATCGAATATATCTAGGGCCTTTCGAAATACTCAGAGGATAATCCCCTACAAACATATCTATCAGTTTATCTTTGGGGATAAGATTAACGAAAACTAAGCCTTATTCATTTCATAACATATCTTAAAGTGATTGAATTCATTCACTTTAAACACACATTAGGGTGAGCTTTTGCCCTCATAGCGAGAATAGGACATTTCGAGATAATCCCCTACCTTACTCCAATCATAAGGCAGCTTTTCCTAACTGTCGTGAGCTCTCAGTCATCATAGTGGTATAGGACATACGTAGTATACCCTATCGCACTCAAATCATCGACTAGCTTCCGACACACACAATGATTCATTTTAAATTTTTCAACTTCTCATTTGACATTAGTTACGTGTTACTTATCACATTCAAACCTCTAGATATTCACAGTATCTCATACTTCGGATCTAAATACAAACTATCATAAATCTCAAGATATATACGTAGCACTAAGCACATGACTTATAAGAAAATCAAAAATTACTAATCCAAAACGGGGTCTAACTTTATAAATTAGCTCATCATTCACTATGGCTCGTGAAAAATAGTGTCAGGTGAAACAACTAACTTATCAAATACATGAAATATCGCATAGATGACTTATAAAAACAACGAACTTCAAATTGAATTGCCTACTCGGGACAAAACAAAAACAAAAGTGTCGGAAAATTTTGAAAAATTACGCTCATTTCGCATAAAACAACAATCTAACGTATTAAACAAACGTGTACGCATAGGTACAAATCGAACTATCCCCTAAAAACTTGTCCCGGATTTTATCAATATAAAACAACAAGTAATAAACCGGTTAACCTCAAGTGCAAGGATCGTAGTACGGAGGCTAATGCCGGGTCGATCTTACGGGGAACTAGACGAATGTTAACCCTAGCTTTTGTTTTTAACTAACTATTGCCACACAAATATGCAGAAAATAACTAGACAGAGGAGATTAATCCAATGCTAGGAAAGATTGAAAGCGATAAAAATAAACTAAAAGTGTAGGAAAATAAATTAACTAATCTAAACTAAGCTATGAGGATTGTAAATCAAGTTTATAAAAGACAAACGAGGATTGATCCACCTATCAACATGCATTGATCTATTATCTCGATTTTACGTGGTATTTACTTAGGTTGTGATTCACCTTACCTAAACATGAATTCCTAATTCCTTAGGCAAACCATCTATTAACCTAGTATCTTCCAATACTAAATTAACACGTTAAAAAGATCAAAGGTGTCAACTTTTACGTTAACGATCTAGTTTTTAGACTTACTAACTTCCGTTAATATAAACCTAATAGACTATTCTTATCTATGGTGATCTATGCTATTCAAGGTTTCCATCAAACAATAACATATCAAGCATACAACATATCTTCCAATATAATTGCATTTAAAACAAGAATATGCATAGATAAGAAACAACCGCAGTAAATACTCACAGTAAAAGTCGAAATAAATAGATCAATTCAATGCTGATGGCTTCACAATTCTCGTTTGAAGGAGGTTCTAGCCTCTGAGCATCCTCAGCAACCCAGAAAAGCAGAAAAATAACATAAAACTAGCCTACTTTGATCGAATTTAAAGTTGCATAAAACTGGAAATAAAAAGTGTAAAATCGCAGCCAAAGCTGGCCCTAGAAATTTAGGGTTCGAATTGTATGTATGAGATGGAGAAATCGCGCCTATTTATAGATTTTTATGTCGGTTTAGGCTAAAGCGGTGCTTGGGCGCCCGTCCACTATCTTGGGCCGCTCGTCAAGCAGCCTTCGGACGGAGGTGAGCGCTCGTCGTAACGCGCGTCGAACTCTCTCGAATGTAAAATATGATTACGGACGCCGTCCACTTATCAAACGCCCGTTCGATCTTGGGCGCTCGCTCGCTCGGATGAACGCTAGTCCACTTCGATCAAGACTTGATAATTCCATCTTTATCTTCTTTTCTTCTCTATCCAATTCACCATTATCTCTTTTAACTTGAATTAGCTCGAAATTCATCAACATTTGATCATCAATTGAGCCACATAATTGTACCTACATGACATCAAAAACACATGCAAAGCGTAACATAATTCCAATAAACATAAAATCATAATTAAAACATATAAATTCACCAACTGCGATTAACTCATTAAAAATGTCATTTGCTCAATAATTCCATTTAAACACGTGATTTCCATGCAATTCATACGAATGTGGTGGAAAAAATTATAAAATATAGCGTTATAAAACACGTAAATTCACCCTTAACAACTTGCAAGATATCACAAATAGCACACATCTTCCCCGGCAACGGCGCCATTTTGATGAGCGTTATTTTTCACCAAACAAATTTATAAGTTACTCAAGACAACGGTGACTAAACAAGCTCTCTAACCGGCAGTGGACCGGGTCGATTGCTAGTATAGCTACAGGAGTCCGAGGTCGATCCCACAGAGAAAGGTGTGTTTGTGAGTACCAAAGCGAACTTGTGTCTTAGTCTAGTCAAACAAGTTGTTGGAATGTTTGTACACTTCAATTAAACTAAAGTAAATTAAACTAACAAGTCTAAAGGGAGAAAGGGACATAGCCGAACCATGATCAATGTGACTAATCTCAACCCTAAGGTAGACAAAACCGGGAGTATGCATTATACTAAACGAACTCTTGCATTCAATTTCACGGGTGCGAACTCCTAAACCCGGTGCTAGCGTCTGAACAACTCTCTTCTAACACCTTATGCCATGTTAAGGTCTGAACAACTCTCTCCTAACAAGTCATGTTTTGCACTCGAGCCGCTTAAACGTATAAAGCGAGTAACCTCACGATGAGCTCGGTTTAACAACTAAACCGAGACTACACCGCGATCCTAGAACCCTTTTCCCACACCCCTCTCTCTGAACAACTCTCAAGAGTGGTGTGTGTGATGTTTGACCTAGGTGATCAATCCAGCCTAAATCCGTTATAACAAGTTCTAAGACGTGAAACGTGCAAGATACAACAATAAAAAGCACTACCCACTCCCAATTTCATCACCCAAAGGGTGATTTCACCACATTTCACATGATTCGACTATGGGGAGGAATTAGCTACACATTATACAAGTTAAAACATAAAGAAAGTAGTAAAGGAGAAGCATAACAAGCATAAAAGAGAAGAAAATTACCATAAAGTTGCAGAAATTCGAGTTGGAGAAGATAAACACAAAAGTTGAATACAAAAGATCGAATTTTGCCCAATGAAATGTTATAGATCGAAGCTAAGAGTTAGAGAATCAAAGAGAGGATTGAAAGAGCTTTCTAGCGGTATATTACACTAATTCTAACTCCTAAGGATGAAGAAAATCGCCCAAATTAACCTAAAACTACTCCATTTTCATGCCCCCTTTTCCTGTTACGGTGTGTTTTATAGGTCAAAATCTGTAAAACTTGACCCAATATTTGGTTTGAAGGCTCTTAAACCCGACGTTTGGAGGGTGTACTCTCTGTTTCCATTCTGGCACTTGAAACGCTGGTTTGGCACTTGAAACGCTGGTTTGGCACTTGAAACGCTGGTTTGAAACATGGAACGCTGGTTTGAGACATGGAACGCTGGTTTGAGAGCTCCAAACGTGCGTTTCGCTTGATGCAGTTTTTCTACTGTAGTAAAACCTTCATAACTTCTTCATCCGAGCTCCGATTTGGGTGATTCAAGATGCGTTGGAAAGCTCTTTCAATTCTCTACAACTTTCATGAAGAAGTCATGACCATAAAATGCCTCCATCATGGGTCAAAATGCTGCTGAATCAGAACAGACCACAAGGGTACCAAACATTCCTCTCCCTTTTCTTCCTCTTTCTCCTTCCTTGACTCATTGTTGCACCTTGACCATGCTTCTCATCATAATTATTTGCCTTCCGGGTTCTCGAGACACCATTTCCCTACATCATCACAACAACCAAAAACATCCAAAACATTCCGGAGGGTAAAAGTGCTCGGGAATAGGGTCAATATCACTAAAAAGAGGTAGTAAACTATCAAAGTGACGGATTTACTCCCCGTGCTAATAATTCACGATATTGCCCCTAAAACGGTCTAAATCACCAAGAAACGTGCTAAAAGTGGGATAAACGGGGGTAAAAGATGCACCGGAATCATGTAAAGTTGACTCCCATCAACCACCCCACACTTAGCCTTTGTTCGTCCTCGAGTAAAATGAGCGTTTTAAAACAAACCAAGGGATTCAACTTTATGATGAAGGTGCTAATATTCACACTCTGGAGGTGACCACAAAGTAAGAAACACAAACATAAACATACCGATACAACATTATCAAGAAAACGGAGTGTGTGTGGTGCCAAGCTAAAACCAAGTGCTCAAAATGATTGTCGGGGCTTGAATCCCAACCAAAAGTCTACCAACCGTCTCATGGTCACTAGCCTCTCCACTAATCAAGGTCACTAAGTTTGGACACGATCGGGTAGGACTTGAAGGGTTATAACGTTAGGCTAGGGAAATTTCGGTTAATCGAAAGGGATATTTTGGGAGGCGGAGAAAAGAAGTACGAGTGAACCTAATCAACCCATGTACCACTTCAATTCTATCATACAAACCACCCCAAAACTCCTTTTGATTATTTTTAACACTTTTGGAACCATAGAATGCTAACATACCCGAACTCATTGCCAAACTCGACTATGTTTCAAGCGTCATGAGGTGAGTCCGAGCACACTAGCACCTATCTCACTATCCCAACTCTAACATCACGAAAGTTACTTTTGAGCTCGACACTTTTGACTCCAACCTTTATTTCTATATACATCCATTGTTCGTGTTTTTTTTTTTTTTTTTTTTTTTTTTTTTTTTTGAGAAAAGATAGAAGAAGAGATTTTCTTTTCTTTTGGCTCAACACTGAACACCAAGCCTACATACGTTCCTCAACACCTTATAGCTTAAAACGAGAAACAACAACCCAATCAAAAACATCATCTCCCCCACCCCACACTTGCCTTAGCAAGTGTGGTCTAACAAAGGATTAAGTTCACTCGTAGGGTATAAAATGAAGGAAATGTGACCATAAATAAGGTTCAAGGGTAGGTTTCTGACTAAGTAACAAAACGGCTATAAGCGAATGGTGGTCAGACCATTCTACCAAGGCTGAGATGGGCAACGAAGGGAAAATGTTCGGCTTAGGCTTATTTGGCCAAGGTAGGGTCAAAAAGAACGCCAGAACCGTCATCCCGTGTCCTACTTAGGTGAACCTTAAACATTTCGCCTCGAGACTAGTGATATGAGAGGTGGTAGCAATCAAATTGTGCACAAAGTGTAGCTTTCGTGAAATTAATAAGACTCCATTCTCAACATAATATCAAACCACAATGTACATGTTCGGGATCCCGACTAAGGTGATCACCACTCAAATGTGAAAATAACACATACAACACGGTGTTAAGACCTTGAAAAATTTTAAAATTACCCAAAAATCGACTGAGCCCGATCATAGGCTAAGCATACCACATTTATAGCACATTTAACAACGAAAACAAGAAAACAACTAAGTCTCCCACCCCACACTTAAACGAAACACTGTCCTCAGTGTGTGAGAGATAAAAAGAGTAAAAAGACTTAGTTGTTTGACCAAAACCCGGCAGAAAGAAGCACTTTAGCCCACGTGACATCTTCTAGTAAGCTCCATCTCGAGTACCTGAACACCATGTAGACAGAAAACAAGGCAAACACATGCACGGGAAAAAATCCATGTGCCAAAAGATGGTGATAGATACGAGATATATAAAAATAGAAGCCATGCCACAATCAAGGTATCAAAGCATATCAACCATACTAGACGGGAAGTGCACTGGATGTAAAGATAATCAAAAGAAACACAGAGCATCCACGCATAAAATAAGGCCACAGAGGCTCACATAAAAACATCACCGTCTATGTACAAAGGCCGAACCAAAAGGAAATTCTCATCCCACACTCTTTTAAGCAAAACTCTCCCTCTTACAACCAAAAACTACTTCAAAAACATAATTATTACCAAAAAGGTGGGTTGCCTCCCACAAAGCGCCTTTGTTTTACGTCGTTGGCTCGACCAAGTGGCACCAAAACGGACTCAAACCACAAAGGACTCAAACCAACTCAAGACAACATTTTTATTTCAATCAAAAATCACCACAGACTATCAACCGAAATCCGAACTCAAGAATATCAACAATTCAAGGAGAATGAGCATAGCAAGCATAGGGGAAAACGAGTTCACTAGGAACTTACCGCGCATGGCTCTTGGGAATCCCCTTTCGTTGAAATCCGCCATCATCCTCTTCTTGAAATTACCATCCCATGGTAGTTGTTCCCTTTCATAAATCTTGTGAGCTTTGTCTACCGGAGAGTAAAGAATGTAGTAGTCCGGGACCGGTATGCTAATAACCTCCAACTCTTCCGGTAGCTCAACCACGGATGTCATACCAAGCTCATGAGATTTCATCACACACTCCAAAATTGCATCATCATACACTTCAATCGGGAGTGATGGTGAAATGGGCGATCCCGTCTTCTCTTCAAACCCAGAATCCGGTTCTTCAAAAAGTGCGCTCAAATCTATCATACACTCCTCCAAGTCATCGTCTTGCATTTCTTCGGAGGGCGGTGTAATAGACAAACATTGCACCTCTTCCATCTCTTCTTCATCCCAAAATGAGCTACTTTCATCACCAAAGATTTCATGTTGAGTCTCAACAATGGTTGGTTCCACCATACATTCCACCAAGGCATCATCAATGTTCTCATCGGGAAGTGAGGGTGTAATTGGAAGAACGTGAAACCTACCACAGTCAAACTCCACAAGAGGAGACTCTAGTGACATGGGCGATCCCAACTCAATCTCTAGCTCGGAAAACGCTTCATCTAGATAAAAATCATCATCCTCTCTCTCCGTTTTCCTTGAATGAGCCTCTTCTCGCTCTTTTCCCACGGCTTCTAGCTCCTTTCTTGTTTCTTCTTCTTTCTCAAACCTCCTCTTTTCATTTAGTTGCACTACTCGATCTTCAAGATTTTGCAAAGATTCCTCTTGTTGGTCCAACAATTTCTCATGGTGTGCATCTTCAATCTTTTCCCCTACCGACTTCATCTCACTCGGTTTCTTGCGTCTTGGCCCTCTTCTTGTCTCGGAAACATAAAGTCTTGAAGTTTCCGCAATCCGTTCAATTTGGTCAAACGCTTGATCAGGTTGTAACATCATTATATCACCACCGCTTGAAGCATGAAGTCGGTTTTGCATATCTTGATCAAGTCCCCGCAAGAAACAATGGACTTGGTCCCCAAGAGTGACTCCATGTCCGGGACATTGGCGCAACAAGGTCTTATACCGTTCCCATGCCTCGAGTAGTGACTCGTCTTCGTAAGCATCAAAGGTCATGATTGCCTCTTTCAAATCAAAAACTTTCCCCGGTGGATAGTATTTAAGCAAAAATGTGCGCACCACCTCGGTCCAAGTGTTTAGGGAGTCATGCCTTAAGGAGTCATACCACGCTCTTTCTTGGTCTTTTAGAGTGAACGGGAACAAAAGTAGCTTGATTGCCTCTTCACTAACACCGTCCATCCTTATAGTCCGACACACCTCGAGATAATGATCCAAGAAGAAGTAAGGATTTTCGATTGCCGTCCCTCTAAAGGTTGAGTTGTCCCTAATCATATTGATAATATTTTGCCCAATACTCATAGTGTTGGCGGTGATCGGGGGCAACCTTATCGGACTATGCCCCACCAAATCGGGCCGTGGCATGACCAAATCTCTACAAGTCCGCACATCTCCTTGATTCGGTGCCGGATTGGGAGTTTGCATATGAGCTTGCATTAATGCTTGAAATTGCTCTTGTACTTGATTCATGAGCAAATTCATAGCATTCGGGTCCATCGGTGGCATTGCTCCACCTTGTCCTTTCCATTGACGGTTTGCTCCTTTTTGAACATTGTTACATAAGGATTGGTCTTGAGCTCGATTAGTAACTCCTTGACCTTCCCCGATAGAAGGGTTTTCCACAAAAACTTGGCCTCCACGACCAACTTGATTAGTGTCTTGGTCCATTTCCGTTTGTTCCGGACTCAAACCTTCAAATCTAGCAATCAAATTCCCAACTAGAAGGCCCCTTCCTCTTTGTTTAGCAAAGGTCTCCATTCTAGCAATGTATGGTTCAAGCGGTTCTCAAAAACTCCGGGCAATGCACTACAAAACACCAAACAACAAGAAAACAATAAAATAAAACCTAGGCCCAAGCCTTCGGTTCACTTGCAAGATATCACAAATAGCACACATCTTCCCCGGCAACGGCGCCATTTTGATGAGCGTTATTTTTCACCAAACAAATTTATAAGTTACTCAAGACAACGGTGACTAAACAAGCTCTCTAACCGGCAGTGGACCGGGTCGATTGCTAGTATAGCTACAGGAGTCCGAGGTCGATCCCATAGAGAAAGGTGTGTTTGTGAGTACCAAAGCGAACTTGTGTCTTAGTCTAGTCAAACAAGTTGTTGGAATGTTTGTACACTTCAATTAAACTAAAGTAAATTAAACTAAATGAAGCTCAACCCGGCCAAATGTACATTTGGCCGCGTGACCACCGATAGGCGATTTGACCACCATGTCGTCAATATAGGCTTCAATGTTTCACCCAATCTGGGAACTTAATACCCTGTTGACCATCATCTAATAGGTTGAACCCGCATTTTTAATCTGAAGGTCTTCATCTCGTAGTAATAGAGTCCTCCGGCGGCTCTAAAAGCCGTTTTTTCTTTATCGTCTTCTGCCATTTTCACCTGGTGATATCCGGAATATGCGTCTAAAAAACTCAGCGTTTCTAATCCAGAAATGGAGTCCACTAACCTGTCGATTCTAGGGAGCGGATAAGGGTCTTTCGGATAGGCTTTGTTGATATCAGTGAAATCTACACACATTCTCTACTTGCCGTTATGTTTCTTGACCATGACCACATTTGCTAACCAGGAAGGATAGGCTAGCTCTTTCATAATTCCTGCTTGCAAGAGTTTACCGACCTCAACTTTGATAGCGGACTCTTTCTCGAGGGTGAACTGTTGGGCACGTTGTTGAATGGGTTTATAAGTGGAATCAGCGTTTAGATGATGCAATGCGATATGTGATTCAATGCCCCTCATATCTGTGACCACCCAGGAAAAACGTCTATATTTGCTCTTAATTGGGCAACCAAAGCTTCTTTCACGACCGTGGGTAGATGGGCCCCGATCTTAATTTTCTGGTCGGGGTAATCTTGATTAACGATTACCTCGATAAGCTCTCCGTCAGCGGTGAAATTGGGCTCGTCCCTAACTTGCAAAGTTTTACACTCTACTTCCGGATGAGTCATTTGTCTTACCATATTCATGAGGTTGGTTCCTGGTTGTTCTGCTTGAGCCCATTTGCCCTCTGCCTGAGAGGTGTGAATATATGTGAGTACGGCTGCAGGTTCACTGACTGAAACCCCAATCATATCATCAACGTAGAATTTTGCTTGTTGGTGTGCGATGGAGACTACCATCTGAAATTGTCTTAGGGCGGGAGCTCCAATGATCATATTGTAATTTGACTGCAAATCCACCACTAGGAAGTTCACCCTTTCAGTCCTGAAAGGGGCATAATTCCCCATTTGTATATCCAGATCAATGGCTCCCTTGACCGCGCACTCGTGGTTCGTAAAACCCTCAAGAGTACCATTGTGTTGGAGTGTTTGGAGTCACCAAAGCCCAATTCTTTGAAACAGTTATAATACAAGATGTCTCTTCATGCCCCGTGTCTATCTTTACTCGGTTAACTCTGAACTTCATTCGTGACTACCGAGATCTTTGAGGCATGAGTCCTCTACATTAGTTTCATTACAAGTTCATTTTTGTGAAAGCAAGTGGTCGCTCATTTCCACATAAAACAGGAGGTTTTTCCACATGCTTATTGATAGACCATATCCTGTATTTGATCTGGTTATTACAGGGAGGATTTACCATGATGATCCGGATTTCTCGGTCGTATTGACATGCATGTCGCTCCTCGGCCATCTCGGCAATAATGACCGTAAAAGCCTCGAGCCAGCAATTTTTCAAACTCCTTCTTTAGTTGGTAGCAGCCCTCGGTATCATGACCTCTGTCTTCGTGGAAAGCGCAATATTTGGATTGATCCCTCTTTCTGTCCGGTTTCATGGGAAAGGGTTTAGGCAACTCATCCTTTATCTTATGTATTAACTGTGTGTAGGAGATCTTGATTGGAGTCCAGCTCTCCTCTTTAAACTTTTCAGGCTTCTTGAAGTCTCGATCCCGGTTTCCCCGGGGCTCCCTTGGTGGTGATAACTTGATTTTGGATCTAGATTGAGGAAATCAATGAAGTTTGAACAAAAAACCTATAATCCTTAGAAAATCAGCAATCTAAGAATTAAAGGGATTCGAACATCGCACAAAGTGTTGTTCAAGCACTTTGATAAGCTCGGAAACGAACAACCAAATCAGCATGGAAGTTCATACAATCCAAATCAGCATGGAATTGTAAATATAAATTCAATCTCTGAATTTAAGAAAATATAAATTATCATTCAAGTTGTCTAAGCCGTCTTACAAATGAAAATTACAATGCTTTATATAGGTAATAAGTAGGACTAGAATTCATGCACTAAATATGAAAAGACTCCCTAGAAATTATAATCAATAATGGCGCCATTTGCTCTTCCAAGATCAGCCATAAATTCTCTTGGATGTATCTTCCAGTTCAATGTATCTTCAATGCTCCAAATACAATGTATTTTGATCAGTATCTTTCTCGGTCTGTATCTTGAGCTTCATTTATCCAATGAATGCAAACCATATATGAAAATTATAGTTCTCGAAGAGATCTACAACTTTCATGAAGGACTTAATTTCATACGGATGAGTTATAAGGGTCAAAATTGCTAAATACAGTAGCTGCGCTTCAGTTTCCAGAATTTGCTAAATAGTTCTAAAATAGTAATGTGTCTTTAATGTTTGGGCTTTGAAAGTTGCCAATATGGTTCGTATCATTCCCTCCCGGCTGAAAATGATTCGTCCTCGAATCAACAAGATGTCGTAGAAGTGCGCACCATCAATCTTGACACCAGTAACCTCCACAAGAAATCTCAAAGATATGCCAGGGTCAAAACTTATGCGAACAAAGAACTTGAACGCATGAGGATTTGGAGTATGCGCACCACGCTGCACCAAAAGTATACCAAAACAACCTCGTGACTGGATATATTTGGAAACGAACCCATGGTCGGAAACAAGAGAATCAGATAAATGCAAATCCGGAGATACGTCAACATGCACCAAATACGGATCAGCAAACCTGTGCTTCAATATGCCACTATCCTCAACAATATGAATATCAACTATAGGAAGAATAGGGGCTGCGTATGGAGTATCCATAACCACTAACTCATCCACCGTATCAGCAGCACTATCATCGGCAACATTGAAATCACTGACAACCTCAGCCTCAATGACTATCTCTTCAACTACATTCGGGTGTACTGCAGCCTCAACGACTATCTCTTCAACTACATTCGGGTGTACTGCAGCCTCAACGACTATCTCTTCCTCGGTAGTAACAACAACAACATCATCCACAACTGTATCAGCCACGGTTTTGGCCTCAAACTGAACATTATCACCGTGCACCACAACATTAAGAGGATTAACATGAAAGAATATTGGTGCCTTGCCCCGTGCAGCTTCGGCAATAGTTATACCATACTGCAGAAAGAAAAGCACGTCTTCAGCCGTCGATTTTGCGCCAAATATCCTCTTTCGTCTTGCTTTAGCATGTGTGTAATACTCTAGTTCCTTCTGTAAGCGAGCAATATTTTCTTGCAGAAGTTGTCGTAAAGGTATTCTTTTTCGCTCCGCGAGGTAGTCATTTTGTTCCTTCACAAATTCAGCGTCGGCTTCCTTGACATCAGCCGGATAATATAGTTTGGGATCATATTCCATATAGTACACAAACCCATCATAGCGTATCGTACCACAACGACCCCACTTCATCTCAAACTCAATCCCTATGTCTCTGATACCAATTGATAACTTGATTTTGGATCTAGATTGAGGAAATCAATGAAGTTTGAACAAAAAACCTATAATCCTTAGAAAATCAGCAATCTAAGAATTAAAGGGATTCGAACATCGCACAAAGTGTTGTTCAAGCACTTTGATAAGCTCGGAAACGAACAACCAAATCAGCATGGAAGTTCATACAATCCAAATCAGCATGGAATTGTAAATATAAATTCAATCTCTGAATTTAAGAAAATATAAATTATCATTCAAGTTGTCTAAGCCGTCTTACAAATGAAAATTACAATGATTTATATAGGTAATAAGTAGGACTAGAATTCATGCAATAAATATGAAAAGATTCCCTAGAAATTATAATCAATAATGGCGTCATTTGCTCTTCCAAGATCAGCCATAAATTCTCTTGGATGTATCTTCCAGATTCAATGTATCTTGAATGCTCCAAATACAATGTATTTTGATCAGTAGCTTTCTCGGTCTGTATCTTGAGCTTCGTTTATCCAATGAATGCAAACCATATATGAAAATTATAGTTCTCGAAGAGATCTACAACTTTCATGAAGGACTTAATTTCATACGGATGAGTTATAAGGGTCAAAATTGCTAAATACAGTAGCTGCGCATCAGTTTCCAGAATTTGCTGAATAGTTCTAAAATAGTAATGTGTCTTTAATGTATGGGCTTTGAAAGTTGCCAATATGGTTCGTATCAGGTGGGCTCTGCTCGGCCTTTTGCTTCCCCCTATGAGATGATGAAGCTACCTCGTTTCCCGCCGTCGCAATGTACTTCCTAGCTGAACTTAGAATTTCTTGGAGGATTGACGGCGGGTTGAGTGCGAAGTAGGACTTCAGGTACCCCGGATTGAGCCCTGTTTTGAAGCTACTCATTACCACATTGTGAGCTAGACCTCTAGTGAGCTCATAAACTTTGTAGAACCGTTCGTAATAGTTGCGGGTTGACTCGCCGTTGCCTTGTCGAACCTCGTGAAGGTTGATGTGAGTTTTTTTAGGTCCCCTGACTGATTTGAACTCGGCGGTGAACTTGCTGATTAACTCGTCCCAGGACAAAATTAATGCTGAGGGTAGGCTGCGGATCCATGAGGCCGCTCGGTCTTGCATAGCCCCTACGAACGCGATACACCATGCCTCCTGGCTTGAGGTGCATAAGTTTATCTTACTATGGAAAGGCGATAGCTTGATCCAGGGGATCCGTTGTACCATGATAATTGGTAAAATTTGGATAATGTGTACCTCCTCGAAATTTGCTTTGAGAAAATATCCGGGTTCAAAACGCTGGTTCCCTAAGTGGGTTTAGTTTCTTTAGTGGCTCTGGTACCCCTTTGAAACTCTTCAATTTGCTTCTTCATTATCGCCATCTCGTTGGTGTTTTCGTTTATAACGGGAACCCTGATAATGCCTTTCTTTTTCGGCATTTTTTCGATCTGGGGCTACACCACAGACGTTACCGCGGGTCCCAACTGGGCCAAAGCCGACTTCCTACCTCTTCTTGGCTGTGATGTAGCGTGGCTACCCTCCTCCTGATCCTCGCGATGCGACTTTTACGGTATCAGAGGAGGTAGGGTGTGTTGTACCTCTGTCCGAGCCGGCACGGACGGAACAAATTTGCTAACGGGTACGGGAGGAAAACATTGTGTTATAAGGCTTTGATTTGTTAGTCGCATATCCTCTAAGTATTCTACATGATTCCTTAAGGCCGCTGCGTGGGCATTCTGACTCGCGATTGCTTCGGCATCCAAATTATTTCGCTGCTCGTAGTTGTGACGAGATGTCCCTAGTACATTCTTTCCACGGGCCTTCTTTGTAGCCGCAGCCTCTAACTCTCGGGCTTTTGCTTCCTTATTCAACACACCGCGCATGTCAGGATCAACTAACTGCTCGCTGTGGCCCTGGGCGGACTGCGATCCCCAGCTTCGTCCGCTGTGATGTGATGTTGAACCGGCACGTGGAGGGTTATTGCCACGTGTTGTGTCCTGATTGACCCCCTTGTTCGTTGTTCCAGGTTCCACTGCATTCCCTCCACCCATGCTTTGAAAGGAGACTTGTTTACAAAGTAACCTTTGGGTGGTGCCGGTCGAAGGAGTCTCAGAAACCCATAATCCGGAAAGGATTCACACGCAAAAAATGTTCAATTTTGCCCAGAAATTTAATAGCGCTATGCCAGGAAGTATGATAAACCTGGAAAAGTCTGAGAATCCTAATAAGTTATCCAACTTACCACGTCTGGCGTTGCTGCTGCCAACGTATTGTTATAAAAGCTATCCAAACCTTTTTGTGTATAGCGCTTCAGGTGTTGATCTGAGTCTCAGATATGATAAAAGCATCGATTTTTAGGCCGTACAACCCAAGAGATAGAAGCCTTTTCTGAGATGAATATTAGGCATGCAAGCGGTGGATTCGCCGGAGACGCCGTGAAATGGCTTTCACGGCGGTGTGAACGACCGGAGGAAGCTGATTTTGATAAATTCCCGGTAACGGAGCCAACTGATGTTGCAGGAACAATCAGGGTGGCGGCAACGGCGGAGCCATATGGATATCTGGCTATTTATGTGTGATTTCTCCGGTTGAGATGGGTGGTGAATACGGTGGCTTGATAAGTAACATATGAAGTTTCTGATAGAAATATGAACATGGGCATGGAATCGACAAATTGGCGAGTTTGACTCGCTTTTCTATTAGATCGATCCTTTGTGGCGTAACGTCTGACTCCTATTTATAGAAATGGACTAAACGGGATTATGCTAATGACGACAAGACATAGTAAAATATGATTAAGCATAAGACATAATCTTGGGCGATGAGAGGGTGATCGGGTCTAGATTAGCTTTGGCCTCCCCTCGGGCTCGCTGGTTGGTCTTATCTTTTTGGTTGCAATAATTCCCGGCTTAAGGAAATGAGTCCGACTTCGCCTTTAGATGATAGGAGGATGTATGTCTGTAGATGTCAACCCGGGCTTTCAAGGCTTGGCCTTGGCTCGAATTGACGGTAGGCTCGACATCTAGTGGTGCGAATTCATCCTGGAAAATTGCATGGATCGGAGAGGGTGTAGATGGAGCAAAATGATTACATGTGACCTCCGACCGGGTTTAACCGGGTCCGTAAGACCGTATACGGGTTTCCCATATCAAGGTGAAATTTGGGAATTGTTTCATAATGAAACATGCACCTCCTAACAAGATTGAGCCTCATCTAGATTGACCTACTTGAGTAACCACTACACAACTGGTTGGTTGTTCCTCTTCATGGTCCTGATTTCCAAAATTCTTTCTGGAAAGAATACCATTTTCCCGTCTTCTATAGTGATAGGGAGTTTATTTGATGCTTGTACATGAGCTCCTATGGATTTCTTGAGCATAGAGACATGGAAAACTGGGTAAATCCGAGATCCCTGGGGCAGTAGAAATTTGTGAGACACTTGATTGATCCTTTCTACCACCTTATAGAGCCCAGAATACTTGGCTGGCAGCTTGAGGTTTATGCACAGAGCCATTGTTTTCTATCTATAGGGCTACAACTTGAGGAAGACATAGTCCCCTACTGCAATTTCTTTCTTTGTTCTATTCTTATCCCCATAAAACTTCATTCTATCCCTAGTCACCTCCAAATAAGACCTCAAATCCCTCATTAGAATCTGTTTGTGATATGGAATGATTCCACATCTAGAAATTGCTCAGCAACCAATTCACCCAAGGGCAAGGGTGTAGGTTTACACACATATAGAGCCTCAAAAAGGGTTAAATTAAGAGAGTTATTAGAGTTACAAGAATATGACTGAGCTTATTTACCCTCTCAGTTTTGCCATCAGTCTGGGGATGATAAGCAGTAGTACAAGAAAATTTGACCCTAGATAGTTTGAGAAAATGTTGCCAAAATTCAGAGGTGAAAATTTTGTCTCTATCTGAAACAATTCCAGCAGGTAAACCATGCAACCTACAGACTTATTGAAAGAAAACCAGAGCCATATAGTTTGATGTATAGTGCTTGTCAAGAGCCAAGAAATGACTGAGCTTAGTTGGTCTATCCACCACTACTAGTATTACCTCATTCCCATCTGAATTAGGAAGACCTTCTATGAAATATATACTGATATGGGACCATGCCTGACTAGGAGTGGGCAATTGTTGCAATAAGCCTTAGGGATGGTCATACAGGCGTTTACACTGTTGACATATGATAAATTGTTTGATCATCTCTTACACTTCCAATTTCATCATGGGCCAGTAAAACAACTTCTTGATCCTGCTGTAGCAAGCCCAAATTCCATAATTCACCCTCAAGGGACTAGAATGTAGTTGTTCCAGCATGTGTCTTCTGAGGGATCCTCCAGTTCCTACATACATCCGTTCTTTGTATTTGATGACACCTTGCTTCAAACTGAAAATGGGTCAGGGACAGAATTCACCATAAGCATTCTGATTTTATCTACAGCCCATTGATCCCCAGTGTAGCTGGCTATAACTTTTTGAATCCAGTATGGAATGAATGTATTATTTGCATAAATCTAATCCTGTGAATGAGGCTGCCTAGAAAATCCATCAGCCATCACATTCTCTACCCCTTTTATACTTAATATGAAAATCCAACCCCAGGTAACATGCTAACTCTTTTATGTTGTAAAGTGGTAGAAGCCTTCTGATCCAGTAGAAATTTCAAACTCTGTTGGTCAGTCTTGATAATGAAATGATTTGCCAGAATATATTGCTTCCACTTGGTTACTTCCATGAGCACAGCCAATAACTCATTCTCATATATGGAAAGCCCTAGCTCCTTAGTGTTTATAGCTCTACTCAAATAGGCAATAGGACTTTTCCTTTACAGCAGCACAGTACCCAACCCTTGTCCATATGCATCGGTTTCTATGAGAATGGTGTATGGAAATGGGCAGGTCAAAATTGAATTTGCATGTTGTTGCTTTAAGTGTATCAAAGGCCCCAGTGGCCTGATATGTCCACTGAAAACCCTCTTTCTTGAGTAGTTATGTTAAGGGTTTGGATATTGATCCATAGTAGATCACAAATCTTCTGTAGAAACATGTAAAGCCCAAGAATCCCCTTGGTTCTGTAACATTTTGGGTAATGTCCATCTTGCATGGCTTGCAATTTCTTGGAATCTGCCTTAACTATTCCCATGTATGATATGACCAAGGTATTCCACTTGCTCGTGCCCAAATGAGCATTTGGACATTTTGGCATAGAATTTGTTATGTCTGAGTGTCTGCAAAACTTCCATCAAATATAGCAAGTGAGTGACCCTATCTGGGATGTATATCAGTATGTCATCACACCAGCACAAATTTCCTCAAGTATGGCCTTAACATCTCATTCATACTCTTTTAGAAAGTGGATGGGGCATTAGTGAACCCAAAAGGAATCACTTTAAATTCAAAGTAGCCATGATGGGTCACAAGTGCAGTCTTTTGGACATCAGAATCAGCCATAAGGAATTGGTGAAAACCAGATCTGAGATCAATTTTTTAGAAAACTTTGGCTTCACTTAGCTCATCAATGATAGAAATGGGGTATCTGTCATTAATTGTAATATCATTGAGTTGTCTGTAATCTACACAGCACCTCCATGCCCTATCTTTTTTCTTTACCAATAGTAAAGGGGAGGAAAAAAGACTAGTTGTGTTGTATAATCCCCTGCTGCAACATGTCCTCCACCAATTGCTCTATTTCATCCTTTTGTTGATAAGGATGTCTGTAAGGTTTCAATTTAACAGGGGCCAGCCCCTTCTTTCAAGTGTATAGCATGTTTCCATCCCGTCTTAGGTGGCAAGCAAGTAGGTGTTGCAATAAGATCTTCAATTTCATTTAGGACTATCTTGATTTTTGGGGCAATCTAAGCAGGTTCTTGCTCTTGTATTAGATTCAGGCAACCAATCAATCCAGAAGCACCATTATTAAAAGTCATGACCAGTTTTCTACCACTGATCATCTTCAATTAAGGACAATTTCTTTCACATCCTTGGTGAAAGTTGCATCTTGGCAAACCAAATAGCATAGGACTGTACTTCCTCATCCAGTCCACCCTAAGGACCATCTCACAAGCCTACATTTAATCAGTCTAATGTCATGGAAGACCTGATCCCTTGCATTGTCCAAGAGAAATTAGGACACTACCACTCATTAGTCATCTTTCTACCATCTTCCACTGTTATGACCATAGGGTGTGTAGCCTCAATAATACACCGCACATCCTTGGCAACCTGCTGATCCAAAAATATGTGTGAAGCACACTATCAATCAATATGGTAACTGGTTTCCTTTTTAGCCACTCTTGTATCTCAATAGTGTTGGTAGAGAGTTGTCCTGAGAGAGTGTACATAGACAACTAAGTAGTCTCCCTAGGTTCATCATTCAACATAATCTACTTAGTAGAATCCTCAGCCTCTATACCCTCATGTAGACCTCATCCTCATGACCAACAAAATATGCAATTGCTTCTTCTTGCCTGAGATATCCAGTTAATACTTCTCATTACACCAAAAACACAGTCCTTAGCTCTCATGTCCTCAAGCTCATTAGGTGTAAGAGTCTTTTGTATAGGCTTTTTCACCTCAATAGCCCTAGGTCCTTCCGAAGTTCTCCTTAATGCATAAGGTGCCTTCAAAGATGTAGAGGTTGATTCTCTGTTATATTGTCTAGGTCTCAAAGAGTCCACAACCTCCTCTTGGCATCTGGCTTCTTAAATAGCCTTCATCATGGATTTAGGGGCCACTAGCCTTACCATGGACTTGATTTCCTTCCTCAATCCTCTGATGAAACATGTAATGTAGTATGGTTCATGTAGGTGAGGATTGTTCATTTGGACCAGACTCTTTAGGGTCTCAAATTCAACTAAGTACTCATCCACAGTCCCTTTTTGAACAAGCTGGTGGAAATCATCCAGTGATACATCCATAGATTTACACCTAAATCTGCGGATGTACTCTAATCGGAACATTTGTCATGATAAGTAAGGAAACCACTTCCTCAAACCACCAAACCACATATCAGCTCTTCCCGTAAGATGCATTTCAGCAAAACCTAACTTCTCTTCATCATCCTCAATGTCATGCATATCAAAATATCGCCCACACCTCCTCAACCATTCCTTAGGAGCTTCCTCATAGAACATAGGGAAATCAACCTTAGGAGTCTTGACTAACAAGTTGTTCTTCACTATTTTTCCAGTCCTAGTGACTGAATTATAGTGATTAAGAGTAGGAAGTAATCCATCACCTATAACGGTGAAGTCCTCACCATGATTTCATTGCATAGGAGGTGCCTGATGAGAAGTTTCCGCTAACTCATGTTGCACTGCAGGCGTTCGATAACTTGCCTCAGTGAAATGCCTATGCACAAAAGGTGTTCAAACAATTGATTGTGCCAATACGTCCATCTTCTGCATGAGCAACTGCATATTAGCATCTGCCTGCTGTTTATGTGCATTCCCTTCCTCCATTTGAGCAGCACAACATCCAAACTATCACGTTGTCTTTGAGCTTCTTCAGTGAACTTCTATTCTAGCTTATACTCGTCCGTAGCTTTGGGGTGTGTTCCTTCCGCCACTGCTGATCACATGTGACAGGAGAACTCTCTGATACCAGATGCAATGATCAGAGGAGTTCGATCAAAGAATTGGGGTTCGAGAGGAAGGAGAGGCAGAGAGAGGAGAAGAAGAACAGAATTTCGGAAGAGAAAAGGTAAGAGATTTTTACTAGAATCAACTTCGACGTCCTCTCTATTACATGACCAGTGGTATCTTTACCTCCCTGAATCTAAGGGAAACGGGTAAGGGAAGGAAGACAGCTAACGTTAGCAATAATTCCCAATTACAATCAATTTCAATCCCTAACCCTAACCGACCAAAAGTCCCAATTTTTAGGTTCATGACATAAGTATATTAGACACAAATTTTTTTTTAGCCAAAACAAATTTAACAAAATAGTTTTTTTTTTCCTTACACTTGAACATCAACAATATATATATATATATATATATATATATATATATATATATATATTATATTACATATAAGAAAGCAAAGGGGTTGGGAGGGATTTTGGGAGTGACACGTGCTTTTTTTTTTATTGATCCGTCATTTTATTCTTCATCACCCAAAAGTTCTACCAATCTTTTATTTTTTTAATTTTCTTTGTTCATGTGTGGCCCAGCCGTAGAAGTTTTTTTTTTTTTTTTTTTTTTGAGAAGAAGGGTTTGAATTAAATTGTTCCATTTTGAAGGACTCAAATGTATCACCTTTTAATATGTGAATATACGGAAAATTTGTTGTTTTGTGACAAGTGTTTTTTTTTAATTGGTGTGTCATTTTACTGTTCATCTACTCGATTCCCAAATTTTTTTTTTTTTTTTTTTTTTTTTTAATTTGCTAATGTAGGTGAGGTGAGGTATGAGATGTAATGCGGTGATGTATGGTAGAGTAGGATGGTATGGTTGGATGATGTGGCGTAAGTTAAGTAAAGTTTGGTAGGTTGAATAAAGTACGTAATATAGGGTAGTGTGGTAGGATAATATGTGGTAAGATAATGTGGTGTAGGGCATGGTGAGGAAGGATTGGATAGGTGAGTGTTAAAAAATGTTGGGATAGGGTGCGGTTGGGTGATTGATAATATGTGTAGTAGATAAGAAATAGTGTGTTGACTAGGGTAGAGTTGTGTGGTAGGTTGTGGTATCCGAAAGGAGATCAACGTAAAATGTTCACGGTAGGGTAGGGAGTTGTAGGATAGAGTAGGATGGGATGGTGGGTAGGGTAAGGTAGGGTGGAATGAGATAAAATAGGGTGTAATAGGCTTAGCTAGGATAGTGAATTAATATGTAGGTTGGGAGGTAGGTTAAGGTTTGTAGGTATGTAGAGAGGTAGGGTGTGCTAATGTAGGTGAGGTGAGGTATGAGATGTAATGCGGTGATGTATGGTAGGGTAGGATGGTATGGTTGGATCATGTGGCGTAAGTTAAGTAAAGTTTGGTAGGTTGAATAAAGTACGTAATATAGGGTAGTGTGGTAAGATAATATGTGGTAAGATAATGTGGTGTAGGGCATGGTGAGGTAGGATTAGATAGGTGAGTGTTAAAAAATGTTGGGATAGGGTGCGGTTGGGTGATTGATAATGTGTGTAGTAGATAAGAAATAGTGTGTTGACTAGGGTAGAGTTGTGTGGTAGGTTATGCTATCCGAAAGGAGATCGACGTAAAATGTTCTATTTTTCATTGTTGCGCTTAAAAATTGCGTTCTGAACGGTTCGTTACATGCTACGTTTCTTCGTTTTTAATATCGTCAAATAAGTTAAAACTTATAGTATGGGCACTCCGTGCGTTGCACGGAGTCGCGATTTCACTAGTATATATATAATATATCATATAGTTAGTATACTATATTAAAGTTGCATCTTTGGTCGTCCGGCTTTTTGCGACGTTTTGGTCGTCCGGCTTTAGCGACGTTATGGTCGTCGCTATACCAAAATTTTTGTCTTTTCCCTCCTTTTTTTTTTTGTTAGGTAAAACGAAGTCGTATGATTTGGTACGGTGTTATCACATCAACGTGTTTATCACTAGGGTTTTTATTTGAAGCATTCAATTCTCTGATTCGAGTTTCGGAAATTTTAATTGTATTATTATGTAGTTTCTATTGGTACACTGAAACTCTGGTTTGACTTTTTGTGCACGAAGGTACCTTTCGATCTTCAGAATTTTTTAGTTAACTAAAACAAAGTCGTATGATTTGGTACGGTGCCACAAAAACTACTAGAAAATAAAATATTGTAAAAATTAGATAAGGAATGAGAATGTTCATTCGATCTATGATACATAAAAGATACATAAAAATAAAAAAGAGATCCAACTCCCATTTATCTTACTTATCCTTCGGTTAATTTACTTCGATAAAAGATAAGAAAATGAAAATCTTTCGAACCTTTTTTTTTTATTTCTTTTTATTAGTATTAGTTAGGGTTAAGTCGACATTAATAATATTCTACATTAACAATTCATTTATTCGAGTTTGAGAAATTTTAATTTTGTTATTATGTAGTTTTATTGGTCACGTGAAACTCTGGTTTGACTTTTTTGCACAAAGAGTGCATTTTGATCTTCGAGATTTTTTTCCACACATGTAACCTTTTTTCTTTGTCACCTCATATGAGGATGGTTTAAATCTTTTCAAGCGTTCAAGTAGGTTGATATCTTCTTTATTTTTGCTAAAGTAAATTTATTGCAGACATAAAAACTATAATCGGTGCATCAAAAAAGTGAGGACACACCGTGCATCGCACGGTGGCCCCCACTAGTAATATATATACATATATAAGCTTGTCGTACTACCGTTTTAATATTCCATAATCTTGTAGATAAGATGCAAGATTAATTAAGCGTGTTGTACTGAGTTTAATATTTCCAAAATTGCATTATTGTTTAGACACATGGATAACAAGTTAAATTGTTAAATTTGGTCGGCTTAATCCGAAAAGGATTGGTCTAAGTTCTCCTCCAGTTAATGCAAAACTCCAGTCATTCAATCATCAAAAAAAAAAAAAAAAAAAAAAAAAAAAGAAAGAAAGAAAGAAAAGGAGGATCCTAATTTTTGTCCTAACTCCTGAATGGATGAGGATGTTTCATCAAATATAGATAGTGAACTAATTGTCGTTAAAAGTAACTGCACTTGTTTTGTGAAGAGCTAACAAATCCTTTTGAATACATTATTTATTATTATTATTGGGGCTTTATTTTCCCATCGATCCATTTTGTTTTCTTTTGTTTTCTTTTGTTTTCTACATCTACAAGCCGAATATTTCCACCGCCAATTAACTTTCTCCTTTACTTTCCGGTATGTAAACAATTAAGTAAAATAATGTCCTACTTCCACTAAATACTGTCTTTTTTGGTTTTTAGCCCACATGTTTAAGTGGGTTTTAAATATATCACAGTTTTTACTAGTGACATATTTTTTTTCCGATTATTTTGTTCTATTTCTGGCATCATACATATATTCTTATTTTTAATTTCCTAAGACTACATTGCATTAAACGTCCAGGTGACTTACGTTCCTTTCGATAAGAACGTGAGTGGTAGCGTTATTAACAAGTAATATTTTTTAAAGCAGTACGCGTTGATGCCATCGACGTTCTGATTGAAAAAGGAGCTTGATGTCACCGATTTTTGTTTTAATACAAGAATATCGGTGTCATATAATTTTTAAATCTTGAAGTAAAAGTGTGTCGATAGTAATAAAAAATATGGTGATAATAGAACCACTCAGGTTTATTAGTGAACTGTAATAAGAGTTTTTGTCCATATTCAACTTTATAAAGGCTTCTTTTTCGACTAAGTTTTTAACTTGCCAGAGGGATTAACTTTTTGTCTATGCACCACGTCTCACAACCATTGTACGTGCTCGTTTGCTTATCTTGTATCTTTCAATACTAATTTAGAAAATTAGGAGAAATGGCATATTTTTAAATATTTTAAGTAACATAACATTCAGATACTTTTTAATTGGGAAAAGACAATTTCTATAATTTTTATAGTTTAAAAGACAAAAAAATAGACCAAAAAAAAACACGTACGTACCAGCTTCACCTTTTTTTTATTTCCACCTTTATTTTCAAACACACGTACCTTTTGATCTAGATTTTCAAACGTGATAAAAATTTCACTGAATTTTTTATTTTTTTCAAGCTCTATGTTTTTGTGAGATCATTGTCGGAATTCACTTCGTGAATCTCGTGAGTGAATCGAAATCTGATAAATTTTGATGATGAACTTGAATAATAGTGAATTTCGATAGTGGATTTTCATAAATTACATCGGAATATGATGGATGTGGTCTCTAAATAAAGAGCATTAAAAAATGAAAAAAATTGTTAAAAGAATTTTCATATTTGGAGTTGTAGATTGAGAAATATAAGGGTATAAAAATGAGAGATGATGAAGAAAGTTGTTGTTGCTTGTTTGTTTTGTTGTTTTTTTTTTTTTTTTTTTTTTTGTGTGTGGAAAAATAGCGTCCAACTGTAAGAAAAAAAATTGTCCTTTATGCAAAAGTTTTTTTTTAAAGCAACTTTATTATATTAATGAACCAAATAAGGAGCTACAAAGTTAAGTGTCATATCCCGGCCCGCCCCAAGTTTACGTGATATAGTGTATAGCATGGCCTCCTTAAACCCTATGTGTGGCAAACCCAGTGTAGGAAAATCCACCACATAGGGAAGAGTACTCGCTCTATACACCCCCAAAAAATTCCCTGTCCCATAAATAATTACATCAGTGGAAACCAGAGTGAAATAAATGCTGTCTCTCTGTCTGCTGCCTTGCGGAGAAGGTGTGATTGAATAATGCCGAAGACTCCTTCGCATCCTCGTGTGAACTTTCTTGATCCGAAGAAACTTGCGGCCCTTTCTGTTGAAATTTTGACATGACCGGTCCGTAAAGTGAGCAGCGAAACCCATGCTAAAAGCTGTACCAAACACATACGGGGGAATATCAAACACCGTAATAATTATGAGCACATCGGTTGACAGCAAAAGCAACAAAAACACCCGGATTGCACCTCTAGCAGTGTGGTAGGGATGCGTCCAAAGGTCAGCACAGGCCACTAAGCCGCAACCATATGTAAGCGCCAGACAAACTGCAAGTTGGTGATCTGTCCGCAATACAAGCACACAGGAAATATAATAAACATCATACAAACTCCATGAAACTGTAGATAAAAGGAGCAAAAACACCTGAATTGCACCCCAGCGAAAAATGGAGGGGTGCGTCCAGTCAATCTGATTATGATGGAGATAAGCGATCTGAGCAGCTGGATTCCTCCCATCTCCACATTCAGTTAGCTTCATCGATCTGCACAAAGTGGAATACGTAGTATATGGATACAACTGGATGAAAACGAGAAAGTATGTGAGATGAGCAATAAGACCTGGATTGCACCCTTCACAAGTGAAGAGTGCTTCCCGGATTATCAGTGATACATCGGATATGGGCTGGGCCGTATAAGTCATCATGAATTAGATTCAGAATATACGGTGGGACATCTCTTTGCTGAATAAAAATCTGATCATCCCCTTCCAACGCCGCAAGGGCGTCAGTGACCCTGTTGCATTCCCTATAGACATGAGAAATAGTATAATGTAGCGAGCGAAGGATAGCACATATCTGGGTGACGGAGAGACACAGGGGCCATCCCCCACCACAAGCTCCAGATATCATACGATAAACATAAAGAGAATCAGATTCGATATCCATATTCTGTGCCTGAATGCGCATGCGAAGACCAAACAGCAGAGCTTTAATCTCAGCATCCACCACCGTCCCCTCCCCAAAACACGCATGAAAAGGCATAATAAACCCGCCATTAGAAACCCTGAGGATACCCCCACCATAAGCAATACCATTCCTGACACTCCCATGCACATTCAATTTAACGTTGCCAGAATGCGGAGGCACCTATCTCAAATAAGTCACTTTCCGCTTAGGGTTTGGTTTGACCTTAAAGGGTTGGAAGAAGGGTAAATTCATCAATAATATAAAAACCTTTAATATTTCCCTAATGTTATAAAATTGAATAAACAATAGAGGAAGAATAAGAGAAAACACGAAGTATAGAGGAGAATGAAAATAATGTGTGTATTATTTCAGTGGTATAATAGCTATTTATACCACTGAGATTACAGCGTGATTACAATAGAGTAGATAAACCAGAAAATCTATTTAAATCTCTTTGAATAATAGATAACAATAAGTTTATATTTTATAACACTTCTCATTGGATATCTATAATTCAACAACCAACAAAGATATGATATGCTTCATTAAACCTTACTGAGAGAAAACACAATGGGAAAAAAATCTTAGTTAAGGAAAAATAGTACATATTTATCTATGTTTGATTTACTCCCCCTGAACTAAGCATCAATTAAGATCTTTCAAGTGTCACATCCCAATACTCTTCACCAGTCATTCAAATGTCGCAATTGGAAATGTCTTGGTAATTAAATCTACCAGATTATCAGTTGATCGAATATATAGCACACCGACCTCCCATTCATTTACAAGTCAAATAAATGGCTGAATTGATTTCTCGATTTGAGTTGTGTAAAATATATGTAATGTACTATTAACTTTGCTTAAAAATCCAGTGGGAAAAAACTAGACAAGGTAAATAGTTCATGTCATATGCATTTTTATGTGTTGCACTGACTGCCTCGTTAAAAACCTTTAACTATGAAAATCATGTGGGAAAAACTTGATTAAAGGAAAAAAGAGTACAGTCATTGGTTTGAGAACAAATCCACAAAGTAGTTTTGTAGTTGTCGTTCCCCCTAACGACTACAGTAATTCAAATATGCGCATTTCAGTATTATAAGCACATTTATTGAAAACAAATATAGGAATGATGTCAGTGAACAAATCTGCTAGATTGTCAGTAGAACTTATTTTTGTATATCACTATCTTCTAGAGTTCATGTAGATAATTAAAAGTAGGGGATAAAAATTGTCATACTCAATACTAATTCATGCAACACATGCAACAATCATCACTATAAACATAAAAAATAAAAAAAAATAAAAACAATAGGAGTGTAATACAATCGCAGTTTGCATTCATATAATTTCACTCAAATGCGTCCTAGTACTACAAATTCATTACATAAAGCATGAATTACATATATATTCCTTCATCAATAGGAATCTACTCAAGTGGTTATATTGCATTCACCATTAATGTTAACAACATTTGGAACTTAACGATATGCATGTTGCGATTGTCATATTATTTCATTTCTGAAATCCACCAAGGATTTCCACATCAATATTCATATCCAACGACCCGTAAATATGCGGTCATGACATATGAAAACTCAAAATTACTGCCAGATATATTAATTAGAGGAACATAACATTATCTATAATGGGAGAATATATTTGATCATTAACAAACAAAAAAATCCAATTCAAAATCAAGCTTAATTGTTTATTTCATTTTTACCTAGTCTAAGTGATTCTAACACTCTATTATTGACTTATGTACTGGATCCAGATATAATAATGGCACTTAAAGAGGCAAATATATCGTCGACGACTGTGATTTTTTATTGCAAATTTCTCTCATAAACTCATTGATAATTCGATATTAGCATAAACCAATTCTTTATCAATTTATGGATTGGTTATTCCACAAACCCAATATTTAATCATTTGATGCACGTGCTAATTTTTCGGGATTTTCGTCTTTAAGACGCATCTCTTTAATAGTATTCATGAGTGACTGACTATGAATTCATTTACCACGGATTTTTATCTTTACATCGATCGGTCTTCTACACTTCTGGCGTAGAGAAATATTATCAATAATACTTTTGGTGCATTTATATATGGTCACCCTTTTTATTCAATTAAGGTATATGGCAGATTACTTGTTAAATACTACAAATAAAATTTTTTTTGCAGTTTAATTAGAATGATGCGTTGAAGATCTTTTATGTTGTTAAAATTTCTCATCATTCTTTTATTCTAAGATGAGGTTTTCTTTATCTCCCCATAATGCCGAGAAATAGTATTCATCAAACATTTTGCACCGACCTATACCTTAATGCTCTATTATTCGTTTCAAGCGACTTACATATTTAAAACCTAGTTGATTTCATTACATATTTCATTCTATGAGATTTATTAAAACAATATATCTCTTGCGCTTCATGCATTTAATATATCGCAATGTTATTTCAGATTCTTCAAGAATCGTTCAAATTATTTTTCACATCATATTTTTCACAATTTAAGGACATCATTTTGTAGTCCTCGAGTTCAAAGTCAATTTCGTCTTTTGCAACTTTAATAACAGAGTCACCCTCGATGACAGTTTTCATAGGAATCAATGGATCATTTTTTACTATAACCCATAATTGGTAGTCCACTCACTCGATATGAAGCTATATTGAGCTCTTCTAAGGAGGTCTTACCAAAGGTAAGCCCTCACGGGGAGCCACGGAAGATGACATGGAATCCTCCATACTTGAAATGCAGTTACAATGCAAGGATACGCACTATCGACTATAATGTAGTGATATAATGAAAATATGAATGTAGTTTCAATGGAATCAACTAAAAAGTATATCGGAATATCATATTATAAGCGCAATGTGCTAAAGTGAGCATGTGTGCACTTAAATTGGTTATTAAGATTACAACCTTAATTAATGTGATTCGATTAATAAAATGGGGGTAAGGGGCTGGATCGATTCGAGACAACCTTTACAAGACACGCATGACTGTAGTGATTTTTCTTTATCAGAGATTTTCTGCAAAACAATTGTGACAACCCTGATCCGGATACCGAGTCTTTAACCGGAAAAGGACGTCTGGCACGTATATAATCAAAATAAATCAATTATATACATAAGGCTGACAACATCAATAACAGAGAACAAATGGAAAATGAAAACAAAGACTCGGGGAAACTTAAATGATCACTGCAACGATCGACAAGTAACACATGCTGCGACTAAAACAACATCCCAAGAAATAAAACCTAAGATTAAATATACATTCAATTACAACAATTCTTTCAATACAACCAAAGGTACAACTGTCTTAATCTTGAAACAAAAGGAAAGAGAAGATTCTATACCATAAACAACAGAGCAAGAAAGATAACTACAGCAGCTGCAACCTCGGGAATCACTCTTAAGCGATATCGAATTCAACCTACAACAAAACCACCTTCTTGGGGTGGGGGTAAACAACATACTAAATGGAAGTACAAACGTACTTAGTAAAGGGTAGAAGAATTGAATCTACACTTACTATAACACAAGGATAATAATAAAAATAATAATAATAATAATAATAATAATTTTGATAGTAAAACTCAGTAATTTTATTAAACAAAAAACTAAACTTTTACAAGGCCAACCCCCGGCCACTAGTAAAAAAGACGTCATCAATACATGTTCACCACCTTCTTAAAACATTAGTCCGGAAAACCCGTGTGGGAAAAGCGATGAGAGTCAACTCGACTCTGTTTTCCTACGTGTTTCGTACCCTGTTTTGACTCGTTTTACTTAATTACGGGGATATTTGGTTTGGTTTTGACACGTATTGCACCATTTCGATGTTTACGAGATCCGGACATATAATCTGGGATTCTCGATCTTTTTCGGTGTATTTATGATACTCTCGGTCACCCAAGTGTCCCGTAGAGGTTATGTGTGTTGTCATTTTTTGTGTTTTTCAGGAACTAGGTGTACGAGATTCCCGGAAAATGCATTTCGGAGCTTCAGAATGGTGAAAAATCCACTTTTGGGAGGAAAAGTTGATAGGACACCGCCCATGGATCATAGGCCATGGCCTATGAACATTAGAGAGTTGCCCAAATTTACTCTATTCATAGGCCGTCGCCCATAAGCCGTAGGCCACGGCCTATAAGATGCTGAGAGCTAAGGAAACCTGTGGTCTGTCAAAGGCCACGGCCTATGAATCACAGGCCGGCGCCTACGGGTCGATGGTCCACTCACCCAAGCCATTATAAAAGGTGGTTTTAGTGGATTTTCTCATTCATTCTTCATCCCCTTCGACCCTAAACCCGGTAAATACACCTTTCCACCTTCCAATCACCATTAGAGTAGTTTGTAAGCTAATAAGCTTGGATCGATCTTAATTACGGTATTCTGGAGTTGATTTTGTAAACTCCTTTCGGTTTTATTCTTGGTGGATATTCAATCTTTATTGTCAATAAAGGTACCTTTTTTACCTTTCTTTTGATTGTATGTTTATGTTCTTCAATGATTTCTTGTTTTTTTCTTAGTATAATGAGTAGCTAATCGTTATATAGTCGAGTTATGCGATAATCTTTGAAATCAAACCCTAGTTTGTTGAGATTGAGGTGTTCTTGATGTTTTGATTGTTGATTCTTGATTTACCGTAGTTCTAGAACTTATGCTTAATGACTTTTGTTGAATTGATCACTCGATAATCGTATTTCACGTATCGTCATTATAAAAGTATTTTGCAAGAGAATACAGGAACCGGGGTTCTAGAATCACCCTGTGAAACCGACTGAGTTGTTTAGATTCGGTTTCGTGTGTGAGGTTTACATCAACATTGTTGAGCGTTTCATTGAACGTAGACCGTGTTAGGTCAGTTAAATCCGGTCAGCAGACTGTTGAACCTGACATAGGAGGGTAGATTATTGAAATAATGTCTATTCTTAGAATTAGGAAGCGACACCCTTCGAGTGACATCGAGAACGTTTAGGTAAGTCATAAACACTTCCAGATTTAGCTAGGGTTTGTGAGTATTAGATTGGATCATAGCTCGGCTATCTCTTTTTCATAGTTTAAACTCTTTTCTTTTGTGTATATTTCATTCGTAAAACCGGTGATCTAACAAATCACCATGTCTCGTAGTTGTGTTGGCATGAACTAGGAACGATACCGACTTTGATACTTAACCAGATTCCATGTGGGATACGACCTTGCTCGTCATTTATAGTACAACCGACTCGGTACCGTGACGGTTAGAGTTGGCAAACTGTAAAACGGCCATCAAAAAACTAGGTGCTAAGGAAAGAGTGTGGTCCCCCATGATTTGGAATAAAAATAAAGTGCATCTAGCTAGGGTACAGCCAATATAAAGCTTACATCTCAAAGCAACTAGAGTTATGGAGCTAGGCATACAAATTAATCTATAAGCACTAACATGAAAAGTTCCATCTTCAAAAGCAAAACAGTAGTTGCACCAGATAAAGGGCCAGAGCTTTTGTTTCCAACAAACAAAGGGACATCCATGAAAGGTATTCGGAGCAAGGATTATGAGCAAAGTGACATGGAGATATCTAACTTTTGTAATAATAATAATAATAATAATAATAATAATAATAATAATAATAATAATAATAATAATAATAATAGGGCAAGTCAAACACACATAATAATATATATGTTTCACTCGTTCACAACACTCTACAAGTCTCACCAGTAGACTCAACCAAGTAAGACATTTGTTACACACTATTTCAAGGACACTTTGCCGGGTGAGAATGCACCGAGACATTTCCTCGAGACCTCTAAAGGACATGATAGCTCTAGGTGCTATTCATGTGGATTACTACGCTAATCCGTTTGATATCTGATCATGTGGAGGCGTAATAATACCGTGAAGCGTGGTATAAACGTTCTCACCAAGGACTGACATGTTTTAGCTTTTAGACTCATCAAGTACGTATTTAGGTGTTTAATTTAACCACTTAAATTCATTGCACATAAAACAGCTTCTTAAGGACCACTAGAACTTAGACCAACTCTACATTACACTACTTAGAATATTGCACAGAAATATTGGAATCTACTCCAATACCCACGAGGTTAATAAATAAAGCTTCCGGTAATCCTATGTATCTCCCCGTAGAGGATCTCCATAAGGTGTTGAGCCGAATACACCAGATGTCGAACCCTTGACTTCGTCATAATACATTTACGATGTTGAACTCAACTCAACATCTCATAAGGTCAAATGTAGAGTGTTCAAATGCTCCCGTGAGACACGGTGCGGAGCCTAAGCCACTACAACACGTACAATTGACTTTACAACATTCCACATAATTCGCTATTTGATTTTCGCCAAGAAAATCAGCCAACATTCAAGGATCGAATTCCATGTTTTCTTCACCATTTTAAACACTAAATCTACTCTAAAACCAAAAAAAAATAATACGAAAATTATTCTACAACATGCTTGTAACATTATACTAGATCTAGACACCAATATAACATGAAATTCAAGCCAAAATGATATGAAATTAATCTAAAACATGCTTGAAGTAAAAAAAAAAAAGCTACAAACTTTGAATCCACACACTTCTAACACTTACAGCAATCAAATCTAACATTTCTACAAGTAATGGGCAAGATTTAAAAGCTACTAATAACTAAATATTCTGTTGAACACCCCTTTACCTCAAATCTTTTAAAGAAAAGATGATATCCAACTTGAATCTTCAAGAAACGCCAAGAACACCACCTTTATCTTCAAGAACACTCCAAGAATATATAGTTTCACAAGCAAGGCTCCAAGAATCTAAGTATCCACTTCGAAACTAAGACCAAAACGGAATTCTAAGATTACTACAACCTTTAAAACATCAAAAAGCTAAGAAAAACACCCAAGAACACTTATAGATCTAGAAAATAGGTCTTCGAAACTCTTACCCGGTCATAGTAAAACTTGTATCAAAATGAAGCTCTCATCAAAAGAACCATTTTGGTGTAATTGGTTTGTGATTTCGACGGCCGATTTTTTCGGAAATGCGGAATTTCCTTTTCTTCTTCCCTTTCCTCTCTTTTCGTTCTTCCTCTCTCTTTCTCATGAAGCTGCCGCCTCTCTCTCTTTGAAATGGGAAGAAATAAGGGTTCGGAAAAAGGTGGGTTTAAATAGAGGTTGATAAAATTCTCATTTTGCCCTTACTAAAAGTTACACTTTTAAATATTGTAAATACCCTTTAATATTTATCGTGGCTCTATTTTTTTTGTTAAAACATAACCCATTAAAAAATATCGGGTCACGTATAAAATCGTAAAATGACTGTTATACCATTTACGGAGATACAGGGTATCACAATCTTCCCCCCTTATATGAGTTTTGTCCTCGAAACTCGCCAGAGTTTGCCGCCTAACCAACGCTTCAAACCAACAAGCATTTCAAATCTTAAACTACCAACTTGTGAACTTCCAACGGTCAATATCTAAGGTCCCAATAACATCTAAACTTAGATATTACACAACATTTCTTGATAACATTTCCAGCTTAGAGTTAGACTACTTGTCTCCAAAAGATTCTAAGATCCGGATTATTCTTTCGTTCATCAAACAACCTTCTTACTTCAAGATACCGTCATAAGCCAACATCATATTTCAACTTAGCTTGCACTATCTCTTACCAATGCCAACTGTTAATCCTTCTACACTTCACATCGTATTCTAACCTCTTTAAAAGAACAACTCCAAATTACAACACACATGAAAGATCGGCTCAACCTAGTCCACCATCAAGAAATTTCCATACCTAAGACCAATTCACCTTAGGCCCATACAATCCACTTTACGCTTCAAGGGATACTTCCCGATTCAAAACGCTTCACCACAGCAACTTCAAAAGCTCTCCAACAACTCATCTTATCATCAAACCCACATCTCGGTCCAAACCTTTGATGAAACCATTCATTATTCAATCTAATTTATGCTTAAGCAGGTATTCCAGGAACAATTCTAAAACCGAATACTTCCTACCACCGATACTCGTCTAACCAATGAAAACAGCACTTACACTCGGACTTAAAAGGCCTCTCCCGAAACTAAGGAAACTTGAGTGTGAGTCCGAACTCCAAGGAGAACAAAACACTTTCAGTATCAAAACTAAAACATAAGGTTTTAAAAGGTATTCATGAGGTAAACTTGAAATCAAACGCAGATCTGAAAACCCTCAAAGATCTAAAACAACCTTTGATTCTTTCAATCACAACATAGAGTTTTAAAGGGAATTACTTTCAAACCACAAAAGGCACGATGAGACACTTTATGAAAAACCTTTTGCCGGTTTGAAAGGAAGAACAACATCCACACACTGTTTGAAGTAGGAACCGCAAAAGATATCATATTTACCGAGCAAGATAGATTTCAAATCAAATGAAAGAAAAGTCACTTGATCATGAATGAGAGGTAACACCGAAACAACCTTTTAATGAACTGTGTTTAAGATAACCAATTCTGAAAGGAGTAACAACTAGGGTTGTTAGGCCACAATAATTAAAAGGTGAAAAGCTATGCACAAGTGAAGTAACACAAGTAGGTGAACTAAAAAGAGAGTATAAAACTCTTACACCAAACAATATGTCTGAGTTGAAACTAGGAAAGGATAAACATAGAGTAAGGTTTATGGCGTCACTCAACGCCAAACACTAGGTTCCCAGATTGGGTAAAGTTTCCTTACTCTATAAAGATTAGGTGGTTGATTGGCACATCAACATGAACTTGAGCAAAGATCTCTCAAAAAGAGAAGAGTTTCAAAGTTGATTCAAAATTGTAAGGTGGGGCATTAAATCAAAATGCTAAAGACGAGTGTCAAAATTTAGAAAACACCTTGAAGATGAGATTCTTTACAGGAAGAGGCATTTTGTAAAACAAGGTGGTTTGCGAAGAACTATTGTCGGCTTGAAAGAAAAGTAGAGAACATCACAAGAGTAATCGAAGGTTAAAACCAAATTAGTAGGTGTCAAACGCCAAACTTAGGAACATCCAAAACAGAGAAAAAAAATGTTCGAACCTAAAACAATCAGTTTTGAACTTTAGTTTTGGATTAGATTGTCACAAGAGTTTCAATCCACAAGAACCCTGAAAAGATTGCTTAACAGCAGAGGTTGAAAATGTAAGGTTGAGCACCCAAGTAGATAGAACAACTTGAGGGAAACAAAAGTAAAGGATAAAAGTTTTTTACAATGAAAAGGCTCTCCGGATTAAAATCAAGAATACAATTAGTATTGAAGTGATGCAATAGAAGTTACTGAAAACCTTCACGTGGATACAAATTGAAGGTCAAGCACATAGAAGAAGGTTTGCATTGAAGAAGACTTGTGAGTATAAAATAACACAAAGGAAAACCTTATAAAAGTCTATTGAGATCTGATTCAAAAGAATTTTCAGATTCTCAACGAGTTTAACAATATGGTTGGAGTAGCCGACTCAAGCCTCAGGAGAGAAGTCACTTGAGAAGTGCCAACTTTATAGAAACTGGAATTAACTGGATATTTTAGAAAGAAACTCGGTAAACAACTTCTCTTGAAATCTACAAGTTCTTACTAGACAGGCTGTGGATATTCCCAAAAAGAGATTGTTACAAAAAGATTAGAGATCTGACCAAACACACAAGATACACACTTAAAAGAATACATTATTGAAAGGATGAAGGTCAATCACAACAAGGCGGTTTTTTTTTTTGTTTTTTTAAAGGTTAAGGTCATACACAAGTAAACAAAAAGGTTTTGCCAAACTATATTTAAGAACAATGTTGAAATCTCAATATAACAATTACAAAACTAGAAAGAATCTTGTTTTTCTCAAATCCAAAATAGTGAAACATCGAGAACCTCGTTTTCTAAAAGAAAGCATAAGGAAAAGTAATTTTAGGACAAAACAAGGCAAAAGGCAGAAAATGTTTAACTGGGTGCAAATTATTCGGAAGAAAACTTGGTTGGGTGAAGGACAAAAAGAAGCAAGAACGCATGTGGTGTGATGGAAGGTAATTGATTGTTTACTCACGATCGGAAGGCTTTAAAATGACAACCCACACAAACTTCCTACTAGACTTCTAAGACTAGGTAGAACTTAAACTTAGAGAAACAACTCCTCAAAACTATTCTTCCGAACACAACAAAAATCTAAACCACAACCCTACAAGTCTACAACCAAAAGGTGGTTATTACCATTTTAGATTATGCAAATGAGAAGTTGAAATTACTTCGTGCACTATGATTAAAAATTAAAGACATGTGTAACTCAAATGAAAACGATTTTGAGAATGAAGAAAGATGAGAGTTGTAGATTTTGAAGTATGCTAATTGATAACCAAAAAACAGAATGCCAGTCAAAAACAACTATTCTTGATCAAAAAAAGCGTTCATCAAAATCTTTCCCCAAGTTAGTAAACACCAACTTAGGTCGCAGATTGTGATCAACCGAGAAAAGATTTACACTTGGGTACAAAATAGAGAATGTAGACCAAAGTGTTGGTTACAACATATTCAAAGATCAAGCCATTTCAATATGTAGGACTTACTCAAAACGGATCAAGGAAAGATAGTTTGCAACAATTTTTTTTAAACCTAAAGTACATTATTGTTTTGAAAATCAACAGTGTAACTTTTTGAAAAGTTATGCAGATGTAAAAAGAGAACTTACATAAAAGGAAACCTTTTTTAGGGATAAAACTTCCAAATCTTATGAGGTAAGGAAAACGGTTGTACACCAAAATCAAACATGCATATGTGAGAGGATTTAATGCTCTAAAAGAGGATATTTAATGCTCTAAAGAGGAAGGGTTGCTTGTCAATCTAGCCTATAATATAATTAATAATATAAAGAAAAAGAGTCAGACAACGAATCTTTTTCTTTGTCAGCGCGTAATCAAAACATGTGATCGTGGTGCTTTGAGCAAAGTTACAAAAAGATGAGGAAGATGTATGCTAGAGGCAAAGCATCTAACAATGAACATTATGAACACATAGATTGCACAATGAATGAAAAGGTTGAATGAAAATTAACAAGCTGGTATCTTTGAGAAACGATGATACAATCATAAGAAAACATCAAGGAAATGAAGGATCCGTGAGGTTTAAGGAAAACTGAGAGATTCCATTAAGGTGCTTAACGAAACTCAACTTGAAGGTTCACCACCTTAAGACGTAGGCCTAATCCTCTACCTCAAAGGTTCATTTAAGGGGTTTCAAACTTACCATAATGTCACACTACCCAAGCTGAGGGATTCTAATCTTACGAGTTCTAACACTTAGAATATCTAACTTAGGAGGTTAACACTTGAAAAATCTAACCTCAAAATCTACAACTTAAAGGTATAAACTTGATAAGATCACATCTTAAGACATCTAAACCTGTGCAGCGGTGTTACTTCATTCTCTTGTACCAACTGTGACGACCCTGATCCGGGTACCGAGTCCTTAACCGGAAAAGGATACCCAGCACGTATATAATTAAAATAAATCGATTATATATGTAAGCCTGACATCATCAATAACAAAAAACAAGCGGAAAACAATAACATAGACTTGGGAAAACTTAAGAGATCACTGCAACGATCGACAAGTAACACAGGCTGCAACTAAAACAACATCCCAAGAAATAATACCCAAGATTGAATAACCATTCAATTACAACGATTCTTTCCATACAACCAAAGGTACAACTGTCTTAATCTTGATACAATAGGAAAGAGAAGGTTGTACACCATAAACAACTAAACAAGAAAGATAACATCAACAGCTGCAACCTCGGGAATCACTCTTAAGCGATCTCGAACTCAACCTACAACAAAACCACCTTCTCGGGATGGGGGTAAACAACATACTAAAGGGTAAGTACAAACGTATTTAGTATAGGGTAGAAGCATCGAATCTACACCTACTATAAAACAAGGATTATCAACGACGATGATGATGATGATGATCATGATATTAATAATAACAATAACAACAATAATATCATATGGCAAGTCAAACAAGCATAACAACATATATGTTTCACTCGCTCACAACACTCTACAGGTCTCACTAGTAGACTCAGTCAAGTAAGACATTTGTTACACACTAGTCCAAGGACACTTTGCCAGGTGAGAATGCACCGAGACATTTCCTCAGCACCTCTAAAGGACATGATAGCTCTAGGTGCTATTCATGTGGAATACTATGTGAGTCCAGTTGATATCTGATCATGTGGAGGCATAATCATACCGTGAAACGTGGTATAAACGTGCCTCACCAATGAATAGCATGTTTTAGATTTTAGACTCATCAAGTACGTATTTAGAAGTTTAATCTAACCACTTAAGTTCATTGCGCATAAAAAAGCTTCTTAAGGACCATTAGATCTTAGACCAACTCTACATTACACTACTTAGCAGATTGCACAGAAATATTGGAATCTATCCCAATACCCACGAGGTTAAGAAATAAGGCTTCTGGTGATCCCGAGTATCTCCCCGCAGAGGGTCTGCACGAGGTGCTGAGCCGAATACACCAGAAACCGAACGCTTGACTTCGTCATAATACATTTACGACGTTGAACTCAAGTCAACATCTAATAAGGTCAAATGAAGAGTGTTCCAATGCTCCCGTGAGACACGGTGTGGAGCCAAAGCCACTAGAACACGTACACTTGACTTTACAACATTCCACGTAACTCGCTATTCCATTTTCGCCATGAAAATCAGCCAACATTCAAGGATCAAATTCCATGTTTTCTTCACTATTTTAAACACTAAATCTACTCAAAAACCATACAAAAATAATACGAAAATTATTCTACAACACGCTTGTAACATTATACTAGATCTAGACACCAATATTACATAAAATTCAAGCCGAAGTGATATGAAATTACTCTAAAACATGTTTGTAGTAAAAAGCTACAAACTTTGAATCCAAAACACTTCTAACACTTACAACAATCAAATCTAACATTTCTACATGTCTTGGGCAAGATTTATAAGCTACTAACAACTAAAGATTCGGTTGAACACCTCTTTACCTCAAATCTTTTGAAGAAAAGATGATATCCAACTTGAATCTTCAAGAAACACCAAGAACACCACCTTCATCTTCAAGAACACTCCAAGAATATCTAGTTCCACAAGCAAGGCTCCAAGAATCTAAGCAACCACTTCGAAACTAAGACAAAACGAAATTCAAAGATTACTAAAACATTTAAAACATCAAAAGGCTAAGAAAAACACCCAAGAACACTAGATCTAGAAAATGGGTTTTTGAAACTTTTACCCAGTCGTAGTAAAACTTTATCAAAATTAAGCTCTCATCAAGGAAACCATTTTGGTGTAATTGGTTTGTGATTTGGACGGCCGGATTGTTCGGAAAGGCGGAATTTCCTTTTCTTCTTCTCGTTTCTCTCATTTCTCTCATTTCTTCTTCCTCTCTCTTTCTCATGAAGCTGCGGCCTCTCTCTCTTTGAAATGGGAAGAAGGGTTTGAAAAAAGGTGTGTTTAAATTAGGGCTGTAAATGAACCTAAGTATTCGATTCGATCCGGAGTATTCGGCTCGAAAAAGCTCGATTCGGGCTCGTTTCGTGGGTTCGAACTTCAAGCCGAACCTTACAAATTAGATATTCGGTGGTCGAGCCGAACATGTTCGAACATGTTCGGCTCGGATATCATAAATTCATATCTGATTCGAGCCGAACATGTTTTTAAAAAACCGAGCCGAACATGTTACGATTTTTTAAACCGATTCGAGCCGAACATGTTCGAACGGTTCGGCATGTTCAAGCCGAGCTTTTTTCCCCAAATACCAGACCGAACCCGAGCCGAATAATGAAAATATAAGGCTCGGCCATTTCGAGCCGAGCCGAGCCTAAGGTTCGAACACACCGAGCCGAGCCGAACCCTGCCAGGGTTCGGTAGGGTTCGGATCGTTTACAGGCCTAGTTTAAATAGAGGTTGATAAAATTCTCGTTTTGCCCGTACTAATTATAATTTTAAAATATCGTAAATACCATTTAACATTTATCGTGACTCTATTTTTTTTAAACATAACCCATTAAAAAATATCGGGTCACGTATAAAATCTTAATATGACTTTTATACCATTTACGGAGATACGGGATATCACAACAATTTTTGGAAGAACAAGCATAAAATCACCGAAAATATAATACACATCAATCACACAATAAGTATAAAAATGATCTTTAAGTGACCAAGTTTTGATATCAATTGTTGGATCGATACGGAACATGATTCAAAAGAGTGGGATGAATAAATCCCGGGGATTCTAAATTTTATTTCGAAAAACAATGTTTTCACTACATAAATCAAAAGGTTTAAAGGCGGAAGAACAATTAACCAGTTATTGGAAATGTGTATTATACCTCAATGCTCAAAGTGTGTGTGATATTGGTGTATGATAAATGGTTTTCTAACACAATTTGGTTAAAACAAGTTCAACACGATTAAAACAGAATGAAATTAGGTTATCACTTAATACGAATGGGATTAAGATATGTTGAGTATGGTTAAGTTACAAAACAGTTTACTTAAAAGTGCGATTAGATAATATAACGTTTCAATCAAAGTTTAAATACAATAGATCAAATAACCTAAGTGAATGTCTATACTAGACAGCTTATCTTGGTACATCAAACCATGAAAGTACAACATTAGCTATTTGGATCGTTGTTGTATTAGGTAATGAATGGATAGAGGGCCGGGTGATATGTTAAAAGGGTTTCGGGCTGAGGACAAGAGATTGGCCCAAACGGGAATTAACCAAGGTGGGTTCTATTGGCACTCTTTTATTTCAGAAATTGAAAAAATTATTTCGGACACCACTATTATTTTTTATGAAAATAACGTCAATGGCACTGACGTTGCAATTGAAAACAAAAGTCAGTGACACTGACGTTCCTTTTCAATGGTAACGTCAGTTGCACCGACGTCATAGTTATTAAAGTGTAACTTTTTAGTAACGTCACAAAAAAGGAATGTCAGTGACACTAACGTTCCTAGTGTAGTGCCGAAAGTAAAAAAAAAAAATACAAGAATATATGTGTGGTGCAGAAAGTAGAAAAAAAATATTAAAAAAAATGGTGTCACTGGTAAAAATTTAGAAAACCACCATAACCAAAGCTGGCAGATTAATTTAACATATTGGATAAGAAAAAAATGCTGGCCCAAACACTTAATATAGTATAGGAGTTTTAATTAATTAAATTGTCATAATACAATAATTAAGTGTTACAAAAAAAATGTTCAAATATATATATTATACTAGGCTGAACATGAGCTTCCGCACCACCTTGATCCACTACAGTACCTTCATCACCCACATTATCATTATCTGCAAAGTGTACTTGCTTACCTCGTCTTAGTCATTATTTTCTACACATGAGACAAGAAATGAATTGTCATTCAAATGAAGTAATCAAAAACTTGAGTTGATTCAAGAGCTTTTAAGAAGTAGACTATAAGATAACATCTACTCTATTTTGATAAACAACTGTAAAACCCCGAAATATCATTAAGGGTATTTACGTTTTTTCGGGTTATTTTGAAAATATATATACATGCATATGTATTTCAACGATCAAATTATTCATTGAAATAATACTCGGTTTGAGTTATGGTGTTATTAAATAAGGAATATATATTTATTTAAAGGTAACTTTACAAAAATAACATATATCCAAAAGATAATTGTATTAAGATTGGATTAATACATTTAATAAAAGATATATATAATATATAAAAGAAAAAGAAAAAGGTAAATGAGGTAATACCTAAAAACTAAATATCTGAGCTATGTTATAAAATAAATATCTAGAATAAGGAACCAAAGTAAGCAGAGACATTTCGAAAGCTTCTTGTTAATTACTATACTCAAAGTAAGAGGAATTGTACTCAAAGTAAAAGGGAGAAGTAGTAATTGCTCCTGCTTTTCTATTATTCAATGTTACACACATATATATACCCAAGTGATCAGCCGCAATTTGTACACCACACGTGATAGTAAGTGTATTGCCTAAAGCCATTACGTGATGGCTGCCGTTATTTATCCAAAGTAATACCACTTAATTAAGACACGACATGTGACACCTGGCTTTATGGTATAACAACATTCGTCGATCACTACATGTATCAGGGTGTATATTATCTAATGGATATCCACATATTGCGTGTTATATTTATACACTAGGTGTAACACTTAATATTTATAACACTCCCCATTTGATGTCTATTACACAAAGAATCTGCCTCGTTAAAACCTTCATTAATTATGAAAAAAACCCTGTGGGAAAAAATCATAATGAAGGAAAAAGAGTACAGTCTTCATTTCTGTTTTACTCCCCTTGATTTGAACATCTCTTCAGATATTTTAAGTTGCCGCGTCCTGATCTTCTTGAATAAATCTTCTGGATTGAGTAAATATCTCGTAATGTTTGTTGATACTCATATAAATGGATACACATTGACATGTAGAATCTCACATAGGGATATCACATTGAAATGTGAATCCCACAAAGGGTTATTGTAGACTTACGTAGATATGACTTATAACGAAATGTTTTTCCGAGATTAGGGGGAGGAAAGTAAACTTGGAGTTTATAAATCTCGTGGAAAAAAATTATATTACCGCTCATTTAATCACCAGATGCATTTAATTACTCTGGAAGAGTGAGCAGCTGCAAATGCTCTGGTTAGAATAAATGTCGCAAAAAGGTTTTCCTATAAGGATAATATTTATCCCAGAAGGGAAATTCCAAAAAGGACAGAATATGATACGTATCAGAACATAACGCTATAAGAGTTAAAGATCAATTGGCTCAATAAATAAAATTCCTCAAAAAAGGTTATGACTATATGATTTACGCAAACTCCGGAAAAGTAAGCATATGTTCGAGCAGAAAAATATATAGTCTAAAAAGTTCTAGAAGAGCGATGACGTACTCTAGATGAGTAACGAAATCATAAACATACATACATGAGGTGGGATAAAACGAATCTGAAGTTCATTCCCTCATGTTATTTTCTTCCTACCCCCTCCAAGGAAAAGTAAAGATTCTTGGAGAATTTGAAATTACATATTGCTATATTATTAATTATGTTCAACGCTTAGAGCGTGAGAAACATGTGTGTTCCGGCAAATATAAATCTCATAGTGTTGAGATAATGAATAAATGTTATCATCATTTGAACAACGAGATATGATAACAAATGCAACATTCGGGTTTATGAACGAGGTTCATAAAATGAGACAGATATGCTTCTCGAAATGTAAAAAAACGTGCTGATAACGTGTTATAAAATAAATATCTAGAATAAGGAACCAAAGTAAGCAGAGACATTTCGAAAGCTTCCTGTTAATTACTATACTCAAAGTAAGAGGAATTGTACTCAAAGTAAAGGGGAGAAGTAGTAATTGCTCCTGCTTCTGTATTATTTAATGTTACACACATATATATACCCAAGTGATCAGCCGCAATATGGACACCACACGTGATGGTAAGTGTATTGCCTAAAGCCATCACGCGATGGCTGCCGTTATTTATCCAAAGTAATACCACTTAATTAAGACACGACATGTATACGTTTTAACGCCCCGTTCCCGGACACCGAGTCCTTATCCAGAAAGAGCGCTCGGCACATATATTATCAAAAAAAAACTCAATAATATATGCAAGCCTTACGTCATACATCAGAATCCAAACGACGCGGAAGATAAAACAACTCAACAACTCGGGAAACCAAACGATCGTAACATACGGTAATCAATGCTGTGAAAAACTAAAATCCATTCAAAGAACTAATCATCCAAAAGGTCGCAAAGGTAACTAATCCAAAAGGAAGAACAACATTATTCAAAACTTGAAACAACTGTTTTAAAAGAAACAAACTAAAAGATCTAAGTCTTCGAGCTCCAACTCAAACTTCGTCATCTAAGAACTCGTCGACGGTATCTACCTGTTCATCTTCTTTGGGGAAAGGGGAAGACAAAACAACGTAACGGGGTAAGTACAAAAGTACTCAATAACGTGTAGAAGATCGTATAACCATGCTCTCATAAAGAAATAAAAGCAATAACGTCTTTTATTAATTCATTTCCGTTATTAATCCTAGCTAACTATCACATTATGTTCATTGCATAACATGAGGTTCCAATGGTATCTAGCTTAGCTCAAGTTTGTTACATCATGAATAACAAGGGCACTACGCCTAGTAATAGGATGTACTAGGACAACTGGGTGCAACCTACTCAGAGACACGCTCTAGTAGCCCCGGGAATATCTGAGTCCCGATGGTGTGATGACCGGCAGAGTGCACCAGACGCTTTATCTGGCCAATCGATTGACCGGCGTGGGTACAGTCTACTTTGTCTAGCCAGAGAACACATCGCGATATTGTACTATGCCTTACCAAGCATTGCATGATGTTTAAGCTTTTAATCTAACACATACGTTTGATTTGGTATTTAACTAGCCACCTAAGTGTTTTCAAATAAGCTCCCTCACATCTCCTACTCTCATACTTAGACCACTAGACACGGACAAGTCCTAGCAGTTACACAGACATCGATAAACTCTAGCTTATCGAAGCACAAGGCAAATCCGAAGCCTTCGGTGGTCCCACACTTCATCTTTTTAGGGAATCCATGTGGTGCGGAACTAAACGCGCAAAAGCTAATTGAGCTTTGTCACGTAAGGTTTTGCAAGAAGAAATCATGTTATAGAGCCTGGAATCAAGCCGACATCACAAAACGCGCTAGCACACTAGAACCCTCAAGCCAAACGCCCGTCTGCCCCTTTTGCAGACGCCCGTCTGGACCTGGACGCCCGTCCAAAAGACTGAACGCCCGTCCACCTTCAAGCCATCACATCCTGTATCAAAACTAACCCTTTGGACGCCCGTCCAAATTACCAGACGTCCGTCCACCAAAACCAGACCCAATCCTGTATCAAAATCTGACCCTTGGACGCCCGTCCATAAAACCGGACGCCCGTCCAAATTGCATGGAAGGAAGACGCTCGTCTGACTTAGCAGACGCCCGTCCACCTGGGATTTTCCCAGAAAATCTGCAACTTTCCAACCGCGATCTTCAACCCAAAATTCATCCAAAACTCAACTTAAACAGATTCAAACCACAGATTGCCCTACGTCTTTACAAGAACCTAATCATACGATAAGAAAACCACGTTACCTTGATTTTGCGAGCTACAACGATCCACGCAACCAAAGCTTTGAAAAAGGTTAAACCTTTAACCTCAAACCTAAAACGATCAAACCCAAAACTGATCACTACGAAGCTTAAACTCAGAAAACGCTGTTAAACCATGAAGAACGACCCTAAATCAAAACGATGAAGAAAACTTACGTTAACGGTTCTAGGGATTGTCGGTATCCAAACGATCCTCGCCTCGCGGTGATCCTTTCTCCCTTGATGAGTCTGTTGAAACGACAAACGGATTATCCTCAAGATTCGAGAGCTTCTCCTCTCTTTTTTTTTTTGAAACTTGCGGCCTCCCCTCAAAATATGCGGCCCTTCTTTTTTTTGTCAAAAGTAACTAGGTTAATTAGGATTTGTTTTCTTTTATAATCCCAATAAAACCTAATTATTTTCCTTAATTCCTTTATTACCCCCTTTTTTGTATAACCATTTATTTGAAATAACATAATATTCTGATTTTTGATTAAAGACCGAATTGCCCCTTTTTCAAAAATCGGGATATTACATACGTGGCTTTATGATATACAATATCCGTCAATCACTACGTGTATCAGGACGTATATTATCTAATGGACATCCACATACTACGTGTTGGTACACCGTTTCTTGATCCAATTCAATAATAAATCACGTGGTGATCAGCCACGTGTTATTCAAGATGATCCGAAGCAATAATCGTCACATGATTCCATGTATTCTAGGTAAAAGTACATCGGTTTTATAGAAATCTAAGGTTCGTTCTTGATAAAGTTATAGTTTTAATCGTAGATTCATGATTTCTAGGTGATATTTCGTTCGTGCCTTTTCCTGAATCTGAATCGTTTCGCAGTTGGCATCAGTTAGAGGTAAGGATTATATAAATGATAAACTTATGGTTTTTAATTGATTTAATTCGTAATTAGTTGTCTGTAAATAATTAATTATTGCACGAATTTTGAGTCGTTACTTTACTGGGAGAAGTAGATCGATCGTCGGAAAAGAATGAGAATCGGCACCCCGCCGCGGCGAAAGCCACCCTGTCGAGGAGAGAGCCTCGGATCCAATTCTGTTCAGGTTGGTTGTCTATTCAGTACACGGTCATGTAGGGTTCAGTCAGCATGAATTATTCTTTTACGGATTAATGATTATTATTATTATTATTATTATTATTATTATTATTATTATTATTATTATTATTATTATTATTATGTCATGTAGTAAAGTTAGATGCATGATAGAATCATATGCATTATCCATGTCAGATGAGTCTTGGTTAGGCATTGGCATATCATTATTTTGCTATGAGTTCTCGAGTATCCTCAAAATCCTAGACGCGCCCCGTGCCTGAGGGTCAATTATAATTCAGGTGGGTGTTGGGCCGGTATTTAGGTGCTCACTTGCGGGTCGAAATAAATAGCAGGCCGCTTAGCTTTCTATTTATTTATTTATTTATTTATTTATTATTTGGGTTATGGAAAACATGACAAGCTCTACCCTTGTGGGTAAGACAAATGCGTAATACCTATGAATCATTTGACACACTATTTCACATATGTCACCTCACGTGTGGTAATCTTTTTGGTAAGGGCACTTTATGATAATTCATTGTAATACTAGTAATGTTTGACCTTGCACCGCAAGGCCCTCGTAAGGCCCTGGTTGTATTAATGGAGTGACTATATTTCATTGAAGCACTAAGTAGTAATTGGTGGGAAGTGAACATAAGCATATTAACCTAAAGGAATGAAAGTATGTTTGCAGTGGACATTGATACTAAAAATCAATACACTACAAATGGATAATAATAAATCACTCTTGTCTAAGGATTACAAAAAAAAACTAAATATGACCGCTTTGCTCTCTCCTAAAACAAACAATGGAGGAGAGGAATGACTTGAAAAGAACTCAGTGCTATCATTCTATTGCCCGCTTCTTCATCACGTCTAACTGTTCAAGAACGTATTCAAGTTTCTTGAAGCAGATCTCATTGGATATTCTTGAGATGTAGTCGCACTTCACGATATTCACACGCACTCTTTATTTCTTCCCGTTGAGTCATTTGTATGTCCTGTTTTAAACACACACACAACACCAAATGTATATCAGCACCTTACGTTTCATCTTGACGATTTAGCAAGCATAGAAGTTTAAACAGAGTCCTGCTCTCCAGGGGCTTCAGGCAAACATGTATTGATCATGATTATGCCAACAACTAAACGACGAGTAAATCAAGCAACAAACATTTCTGATTTTGGCAGAATATATATGAAAAAAATGTATATAAAATCGAAATGCCGGACCTTGATTGATTGCATAAATTCACTACAGCAACTGTTGACTATCTCCTTTGTTGGACCGTTGGGGTTTCCCGTTTCCCAATTCATCCTTTACACTACCGAGTTAAGCATCTGTAATATGTGACCTCTGGTTGTAAGGCTAAAACGTTGATTATTGTGCCAATGCATATTCACAAAAACACATTAAAATAAACGAAAGAAAGGCAAAACCAAAAAATCCACAAAGGATGCCCAAACACCTTGAAAAATCAAAATAGGGAAGGAATTAAGAACATAGAGTTGGACTTGTGTGTCCAGAAAAAGTATGAGTGCAAGTCTTCCCTTTCCATAGCTTTAAAGTCATGTCACTTGAGCCTGACATCACAAAAAAAATTCTGACATAGATGCTTACGATTCCTTATGATAGCTTCTCGTGATGAAAACGCTACACAAAGCTATAAAAGTAAAACACGACACAAAAAGAAGGTGAGAATCTAAAACCACTGTAACAAGTTCACCAGACGGCAATTTAACAGCTGCTTGAAAGGAGCTTTATGAGCTTCCCAGAACACAACTTGTTGACCCTTCCTCCATCTTCTTAACGTGCTGAGATGATTAAAGATGCAAAAATTACACATCAGATCACATGAACAAATACTCCTTCCTTTCATAGCATAATTAGCATTCTAGCTCTTACACAGTTCAAATAATAAAAACTTTCCGTAAAAAAACGTCACTATTTCGGCAATATATCTGTGCTCTCTTTTACTGACTGAATAATTCACCATACAAATGCTGGAACAAAACAGATCTTAGTGGATGTCACAAAAATAAGCACAACAAGAAAATAAATATCTACAATTAAATATCATACCCTAAGTAAAATCTACCAGCAACCTATTATCAAAAGATACATTAACAAAACAAAAACATGACATGGATTTTTGACAACATATCAAACCCCTGAAAATCTCTTACTGCTGCTTGTCATTTCTAATATGAAGCAAGAAAACGAATACGATGAACATCTATAGTAACATCCGTAACATGTATAATATCTTCTCCCCAAGAGAAACAACAGACATAAAAAGAATCTCTCAAGTACCTTCAAACCATCGTCGTTTTAACAAATAGGCCACTCATTTACTACACGCAGCAATTCCACCATTACCGAAAACCTACACCAAAAAATCACAACATCAAACTAACAAAACAGAACAAAAAAAACAAATAAATGAAACTAAAAACATACAAATAAATAGCTGAACCCATATAATCAATACGAATTTCATGTTCATAAAAGAGGGTGAAAATCTTACATCGCTTGAAAATGAAAACCATACCATATTGATACAACTTAAACTAAATGGAGTTAGAATTAACATCAGAGAAAGATTCAGAAGAAAGATAATACATGGTTGTTTGCATGAGAGAGTGACAGACTTGGAAGGGACGACAACTGTTTCAAAAAATTATTCTCACCAACAATACTTGTATCGCTTGTATGATCTACGATGAAATGTGAACTCACAGCTGTATCCCCACCATTTTAAGCAAAAGGATAGGTGCTAAATACAGAAGGGTAGCACTCAAGGGAAACACATGAGGACATATTGTTGAAACTACAATAGAAAATGAAGACCGGGTGATATGAACCCCGATAGCACTATTAACCCGTTGGCACCGGTTCCTTACATTGATCCCTTAATTATAAAAGATGGCCCGGTGACTAGACTTCAAGAAAGGAAAAGACGAGAGGCCTTAAATGCTTTGGTTCGTAAATGCCAGTTGAAATACGAAGGGATTCCGAAAGATGAAAAGTTGCCCCTTAGACTTCTCATTTATGCGACTTATTTAATTGAGTAAATGAAGAGTCTCAAAACCTCTTCACCTTACTCAAAATGGCGTGTGGCGGTTGGTTTTCAAGAATTGCGAACCTTTCATATTTCTCAATAAAGAGGCGCCTGAAATAGGTGAAAGGTTTCTGAATATTAAACTCTACAAAGACTCTTCAACCTTCAACAAATAAAGACAAAAAGGATGCTGCTTTTTCCCTCCAAGATAGACGTCCAAAATGAAGAGTTTTTCTAGATTTAATAAGTTTGCAACTTTCTATTTCCTTTAATTAAATTAAAGTAGTTTGTCTTTTCAAATTTCAGCAAGCTTACTTGTATTTCAGCCAATATATAGGCACCTGAATGATGAATAAAGATATAAAGTATTTTTCTATCATAATTTAAGTTCACTTGTTGAGTGTTCTTGAGAGTTCTTGCGAGAATTCAAAAACCGACTAAACAAGACTTGAGCGGGTCTTGCCAGTCTATACAAAGATTGCTAGATACAAGTTATCTAGAGGTCAACGTCATACCGAGGTTGCTAAGTACATTGTTACTTAGAGGTCGAGGTGCTCACCCCAATTATCCCAATCAAACGATCCGTAGCTTAAATCGTGAAATCCCTACCCAGGTCCATGTCAGTTGATATCAGAGAATGATTGGTTGTGATATTATATCTTTTTCTCCTTTCATCCTCTTTTATTAAAAAAAAAGGAAAGCAAAAGACATCCTGGACAGATACGCATAAACGTGCGTATGTTAAAAGAACTCAAAGTGTTCCGTGCGTGTATCTAGGTACATAAGCAAATTGTACATATTTGAAGAACTTTTGTTCCGTACAAGTACCAAAAGTCAGATAAGAAAAGGGCAGTGACGCAAGGAAGAGGAAGAAGGGCGTGTGAAGGCTGGAAATTTTTTTTCTCGCAAGATTACACACAAAATACAATGGGAGATCAGGAAGATATGCAGGAATACATGCGGCAAACCAATGCAAATATGGCGACTCTAACGCATCAAGTTGCTGCACTATTTGTTCGATTAGATGGTCTTAATGCTAATAATGCAGATAATCCATGTGAAAACAATCAACCTAATGCGGGTGTGTCTGTTGACCCTCAATTAGGAGACCATGAACAACGAAGGGATTATGCTCACAATTTCAAACAAAAGATTCCACCCTTTAAAGGTACGAATGATCCTGAAGCTTATTTATATTGGGCACGTAAAGTAGATCAAAATTTTAATTTCCATGATTATCGTGAGAGAGATAAAATTAACTTGGCCACGAGTGAGTTTGGCACGTTTGCTTCTCTTTGGTTTCAACAGTTTAACACTAATAGAGTTAGAGAGCATGGTATTCATATTGCTACATGGGCTGAATTGAAGCGAGAGATGCGAAGGAAATTTGTTCCTCCTTCGTACCAACATGAACAATTTCAGAAATTACAATCTTTAAAGCAAGGTAGCATGTCCGTTGATGATCTTTATCAAGAGATGGAATTAACTTTAATTCGAACAGGCACTGAGGAAAGTGAGGAGACCAAAATGGCGAGATTACTAGGAGCATTGCGGCCTGAAATTTCATATGAAGTGGGACTCAAAAATTGTGAAACTCTGTTGGACATGGTTCATACGGCTGCTTATGTGGAGAAACACTTAAAGAACAACACTTACGGACGTTCTTACACCAATATTCGTGGTCAATATTTTCAATCCAAATGCGAGGAAGGTAAGTTTTCTAAATTTCAAACTACTTCTTTTACACCTCCCCGACCTTATATTGAAAGAACTAGTGATGTCTCCAAGGTTAAGGAACTTGAAAAAGGGAAAGGTGTCGAAACTGATCGTAAGCACACTAATCAAATTCAATGTTTTAAATGTAAAGGATTGGGTCATAGGCAATCTGAATGTCCTACCAAACGTGTTATGATTGCTGTGGGTGAAAATTTGCATGTTTCTGATTCTGAGGGGGAGGATGGTAGGGTTGAAAATTTTATTGAATCTAATGATGAATGTGTTAACACCCCTATTGATCTTGATGCATCTAGTTTGATTCTGGTTGTTAAGAAATCACTCAATGCTAAAGGTAAACTTGATAGTGATATTCAGCGGGAAAATGTTTTTCAAACTCGTTGTTTTATTGGGGGTAAGATTTGTAGCATGATTATCGATTCAGGGAGTTGCACTAACGTTGTTAGTAATGAGGTTCTGGAAAAGTTAGGCCTTACTAATTCTAAACACCCACATCCCTATCGGTTACAATGGCTGAATGAAAGTGCTGAGGTGAGAATTACAAAGCAATGTTTAATTTCTTTTAATCTTGGAAAACTTGATGATAGTGTGTTGTGTGATGTTGCCCCTATGCATGTTACCCATCTTTTACTTGGCCGCCCCTGGCGATCGCATGTGCAATTCACTAATACACACGACATACTAGCAAGAGTACTAGGTCAATCGTAATATAGCAAGGGTGAGTCAAGGTCGATCCCACAGAGACTATTATTTAATAATGCTAAACATCACCACAATTTATAGGTCAACCGGATAGGGGTGGTCATTGACCAACATAAAGGACAAGTAAATAAAAGAGATGCAAGTAAACCAATCATCAATCATGTATCGTAAAGGCACTAACCACACTATTCCTTAACTAATCTCCCTTTAATCCGTACTCGACTCGTGTGTGTAATTTAGCTACGGGTGCAACTCCTAACCCTATCTACTCCGACAATGGTAGTAGACAATCTATACGCAAGCTACCCTCCTTAATTGGTCCGTAATAGCCCATACGCATAAAGAACTAGAATTGCCGATATCGAGCGTTAACTCATACCGCTAACCCGCTCAGGCAATTGGCAGAGACATCGTCAAGACGTTCTGTGGTCCATTCAAGATAATGTCCAAACATAGCACTTCACTATTCATATTTCATGCTAGTTTACGATGACATGCAAATAATTGATCAGGCTACTAACATGTAAATTAAATCTATCGATCAACGTAGATGACGCCGAACCACAGAATTAGGATTTACTAGGTATTCAGATCTAGCGATAAAGATCGTCGCAGATCTGAATAGCGCAACCCATAATTCTGCGTTTCATATTAATGAATCGAATAAAGATTAAGGTTCGTTTAATCAATTCATAGATGATTAGATGCAAGCATAATCTAGATCTAGCACAAGAACAATCATGAATCTAAGAAAAGAAATAAAACATTGGAATAGATCTTACCCATGACGAAGAACAGATCTACTCTTCTATTCTCTCTCCCTCCGACGATTCGAATCGATCCATGAAGATCGTAAACCAAGCACAATTCAATAATGAAAGACTCGTGAATTATTTGCAAGAAAGAAAAGAAGAATTTATAACCAGAAGACTACATTGTATCTAATTTATGAATAGATCTATGAATGAAAGAGAGAATACAATTTCACAGCTCTGAATGGATTTATATAGGTGTATAAACCGACTTAGGGGTAAACCCAATGCTTGGAGGACAAGAAAACGCATTTCTGGAAGATTCTGGGCCTCGGTAAACCGAGGATAACTCCCGGTTTACCGGGGGTATTTTTGTCTTTTTCCTGCGGCCGACTTATTCTGGAATACCCTAGGCACAACTTCGGTATTTGGACCATAAATTGGCCTACGCAACTCTGATTTAGGTGATTCAAAGTGTGTTGGAATCCTTGTTTCCATACCTACAACTTTAATGAAGAAGTACAAGACCAATTCGCCATGTAAAGCTTTGTAAACTACGTTACAAGATCACCAATCAGATTCTAGGGTCCAATATCCGCTCGAAACACTTCAACCTTCAGCTCGGTTCAGTTTTATATCGATTAAATCTCTCCTTCAGCCCAAATGATGCTTCGAACACTCATCCATCTGTCAATTAAACCATAACACACATAGTAGCTTCTATTTCTAGCAAATAACGCATAAAATACACGGTTAATATGCATAATACCAATTTAGTCACCCCGAGCGTGGCTTAATGACATTTAGCTAATTAACCCATGATTCCATACATATTATCCCTATTGAGAATACAAATCCGGGTTAGATTGATGGTAAATAATGATACCAATTTTACCGTCGTCAACTACCCCCCACTTAGCTTTTGATCGTCCCGAGCAAAAACCAAGTCAAACAAACCCCATAAACAATTACAAACTAATTATGAATAGACTCATTCAAGAATGATAAATAAGATGAGGGTCAACGCATATCCCTCAGTAATCCATTAAGCATTATCTCGTAGTAGAACCGACGTGTGTGTGAATAACTCTCAAACAACAATGACGCAGACAGAATCACATTATATCAACAAGGATGGCATCAATTCATAAGTTCCCCATTAATCATCACCTACCAATGCATCAATGTGTCGTGTGATGAATCAGTCGTGATAGTGCGTTCGTGAGGAGAATCATGTTGTATTAACCCCACAATCTTAACTTACCTGCTCATACACTCGCTCATCTTGCCTTCAGACTTGGTTACACAACATGGTACCTTAATCGGGCCGGGCGGACTCGGGCACTGAGCATCGCTCTTAAGTCCTCGTTTGTTTCTTTTTATGCAAGGGATGTGCCCTTTTGACATGAGTTCGCTTCCCTCACTGCCTTTATTACATTTTTTTTCTTTCAATTTTTTTTGGGCAGATTTCCTCACTATTTTTTTTCTCTCTCTCTCTCTCTCTCACAAGTCCGTTTTGTCCCGGTTACCTGTTGTGGAATTTCAAGTTGCTTCCCTTGTCTTACAACAATTTGTTAAAGTATATAGACAGACAAATAATGATTCCCGGTTAAAACAATTTGTCATATAATCTTAAACACTTCTCACTCAGATTATGTGCTCAAATATTGAGTGCAATGATAAATAAAATAATTAATAAGTCACTACTTCATGCAACATGACACATACTCATTCTTTCATACTAAATTGAATAATGCGTCATTTATACTACATACTGAAAAAATGAGTTATACGTGCTTAAAAAGGTCGATTCCACAACAAGATAGAAGATTAATAAACCACTACTTCAAATAGTTGACAAACTCCTTATGCATCATTAATGAATTAAGTATGTAATTAAGCAATTTCAACGGTTTAAGGTTTTTATTTCATTCAATTCAAAAAAATCGAAATTCACAAAAGTAAGTGTAAGTGTGTCCCAATTTTTCAAACTAAGTGCTATGCCTACCCCCCACTTTTAAACTCAACATTGTCCCCAATGTGAAAAGTAAAGCAAAAAAAAGTTGGAAGAAGAAGAACTCTTAGCTTTGGAAGAAGAACTCGAAATAATAATCAAATAATCATGTGAAGTAAAAAAACTCCCGCAACTCCTTTGCTCAACAGCCTTAGGAACATGGCGATGAAAAAAAACCTTCCCACTATTATTCGATCATCGAAAAGAAAAAAAATTAACAAAAAAGGTTAACTATAAATTAATGTTTATGCCTAACAATTAAATAAATAGTCTCCGGCAACGGAGCCAAAAACTTGATCGCGTGTGCAATTCACTAATACACACGACGTACTAGCAAGAGTACTAGGTCAATCGTAGTATAGCAATGGCGAGTCAAGGTCGATCCCACAGACTATTATTTAATAATGCTAAACATCATCACAATTTATAGGTCAACCGGATAGGGGTGGTCATTGACCAACATAAAGGACAAGTAAATAAAATAGATGCAAGTAAACCAATCATCAATCATGTATCGAAAAGGCACTAACCACAATATTCCTAACTAATCTCCCCTTAATCCGTACTCGACTCGTGTCTGCAATTTAGCTACGGGTGCAACTCCTAACTCTATCTACTCCGACAATGGTAGTAGACAATCTATACGCAAGCTACCCTCCTTAATTGGTCCGTAATAGCCCATACGCATAAAGAACTAGAATCGCCAATATCGAGCGCTAACTCATACCGCTTAACCGCGCTGAGGCAAATTGCCGACATCGATCGAGACGTTCTAAGGTCCATTTAAGATAATATCCAAACATAGCACTTCACTATTCGTATTTCATGCTAGTTTACGATGACATGTAAATAGTTGATCAGGCTACTAACATGTAAATTGAATCTACCGATCAACGTAGCTGACGCCGAACCATAGAATTAGGATTTACTAGGTATTCAGATCTAGCGATAAAGACCGCCGCAGATCTGAAGAGCGCAACCCATAATTCTGCGTTTCATATTAACGAATCGAATAAAGATTAAGGTTCGTTTAATTAATTCATAAATAATTAGATGCAAGCATAATCTACATCTAGCACAAGAACAATCATGAATCTAAGAAAAGAAATAAAACATTGGAATAGATCTTACCCATGACGAAGAACAGATCTACTCTCTCTCCCACCGGCGATTCGAATCGATCCATGAAGATCGTAAACCAAGCACAATTTAATAATGAAAGACTCATGACTTATTTGCAAGAAATAAAATAAGAATTTATAACCAGGAGACTACATTGTATCTAATTTATGAATAGATCTATGAATGAATGAGAGAATACAATTTCGCAGCTCTGAATGGATTTATATAGGTGTATAAACCGACTTAGGGGTAAACCCAATGCTTGGAGGACAAGAAAACGCGTTTCTGGAAGATTTTGGGCCTCGGTAAACCGAGGGTAACTCCCGATTTACCGGGGGTATTTTTGTCTTTTTCCTGCTGCCGACTTATTCTGGAATAACCTTGGCCCACCTTCGGTATTTGGACCATAAATTGGTCTACGAAACTCCGATTTGGGTGATTCAAAGTGTGTTGGAGTCCTTGTTTCCAGTCCTACAACTTTCATTAAGAAGTCCAAGCCCAATTCGTCTTGTAAAGCTTCAGAAACTGCGTTGCAAGATCACTTATCAGATTTTAGGGTCCAATATCCGCTCGAAACGCTTCAACCTTCAGCTCAGTTCAGTTCTTTATCGATTAAATCTCTCCTTCAGCCAAAATGATGCTTCGAACACTCATACATCTGTCAATAAAACCATACCACACATAGTAGCTTCTATTTCTAGCAAATAACGCATAAAATACACGGTTAATACGTATAATACCAATATAGGCACACCGGACATGGCTTAATGACATTTAGCTATTTAACCCATGATTTCATACATATTATCCCCATTGAGAATACAAATCCGGGTTAGATTGATGGTAAATAATGATACCAATTTGACCGTCATCACCTGGCAATATGATAGACGTGTCTTGTATGATGGTTTTGCCAACACGTATAAATTTTCATTAAAAGGCAAAAATCACACACTAGTTTCATTATCACCACAAGAATCTCATGCTGAAGATATGCGTCTTGCTAAGGGTCGAATGAGTCAAAAAGCACCTACACAATCTGTCCACTCGCCCATCCTAATTCCTTTGTTGAAAAAATTGAAATGGATAATGGCACACCTCGTAGGAAGGGTTCTAGTGGAGTTGTGCTTGGTGGCACTTCCGGGCAGCCCGAGAAGTCTACATTTCTATTAATGTTTAAGGGTCCTATTCAGCCCTCTTCCGTTACTCACACACATGGTTTGAAAGGTTTTTCTCTTGATACTCATCGCCCTTATTTAATGGTAATTGCTGATTTAACTGGTTCTGTGCCTAGTGTTGTCATAACTCTGTTACAGGAATATGAAGATCTCTTTCCCGAGGAGGATCCACCCGGGCTACCACCTTTGAGAGGGATTGAACACAACATTGATTTCATTCCTGGTTCAACTTTGCCCAACCGCCCGGCTTACCACGCTAATCCAGAGAAAACAAAGGAAATTCAAAGGAAGTTGAGGAATTGTTGTCCAATGGTAAGATTCGAGAATCTTTAAGTCCATGTGCTGTTCCGGTCATTGTTGTCCCAAAGAAGGACGAGAAATGGCGAATGTGCACCGATTGTCGTGCTATCAACCAAATAACAATTAAGTACCACTATCCTATCCCTCGTCTTGATGATATGCTAGATGAACTACATGGTGCTAAATTGTTTACTAAGGTTGATCTTCGTAGTGGCTATCACCAAGTAAGAATACGTAAGGGTGACGAATGGAAAACTGTATTAAACCAAATTTGGCTTATATGAGTGGTTAGCAATGCCTTTTGGCCTAACTAATGCCCCGAGTACATTTATGCGTTTAATGAATGAGGTTTTATTTGAGTTTATTGCCCATTTCGTAGTTGTTTACTTTGATGATATTCTAATTTACAACCATGATTTGGATTCACATATTTCACAATTACGGGCTGTTTTTGATACTCTTCGTCGTGCACAACTATATGCTAATCTTAAGAAATGCACGTTTTGTATGGATATAGTTGTCTTCTTGAGTTTTGTGGTTAGTTCTATAGGTGTGGAGGTGGATCAAGAGAAAGTACGGGCGGTAGCTGATTGGGCTGTTCCCACTTGTGCATCAGAAGTTCGGAGCTTTCACGGGTTGGCAAGCTTTTGCAAGAGATTTGTGAAGGATTTCAGCACAATAGCCGCCCCTCTCAATGAGTTGCTTAAGAAAAATGCTCGTTTTGAGTGGGGTCCAACACAAAGGGAGTCTTTCGAAACCCTTAAAAATAAACTCATTTCTGCCCCTATTTTAGCACTCCCATATTTTAGTCAAATGTTTGAAGTTGAGTGTGACGCATCGGGGGTGGGGATTGGTGGAGTTTTACTTCAATCTGGTCATCCAATTGCATACTTCAGTGAAAAGCTTAAGGGTGCGCAACTGAACTACATTATTTATGATAAGGAATTATATGCCTTAGTTTGTTGTTTGCATGTTTGGCAACACTATTTGCGTCCACGCGAGTTTGTAATTCACACCGATCATGAGTCTATTAAGCATTTGAAAGGTCAAGGTAAATTTAATTCACGATATATTCGTTGGATAGAATTTATCGAGTCATTCCCTTATGTCATTAAGTATAAAAAGGGAAAAGAAAACATTGTGGCTGATGCACTATCTAGGTGTCCTTCTGTGTTAACACATATGCAAACTCGTCTGCTTGGTTTTGAACATTTAAAAGACTTGTATGCTTTTGATGTGGATTTTAAAGATATATATGCTTCCACCTTGTCAGTCGCCCAAGGTAAGTTTTACCAACATGAGGGATTCTTATTTCGTGAGGATAGGTTGTGTATTCCTCAATGTTCTGGATGAGAATGTTTGGTCCGTGAGGCACACGGTCGGGGATTAATGGGTCATTTTGGGTTTGCCAAAACTCTTGACAGGCTTACTTCACATTTTTTCTGGCCTAAAATGAAAAAGGGATGTCCATCGTATTTGTGCTACTTGTTTGGTATGTCCTAAGGTTAAGTCTAAATCCCAACCCCATGGTTTATATACTCCGTTACCCATTCCCCATTCTCCTTGGACTGATGTGTCTATGAATTTTATTTTGGGTTTACCACGTTCTCACACTGGTAAAGATTCTATATTTGTGGTAGTTGACCGGTTTTCAAAAATGGCGCATTTCATTGCTTGTTCCAAAACTAATGATGCCTCTCATGTGGCTGATTTATTTTTCAAAGAAATTGTGCAGCACCACGGTGTTCCTAAGTCTATGGTTTCTGATCGTGATGTTAAATTTGTTTCTCATTTTTGGCGTGTTTTGTGGATGAAATTGGGCACACACTTATTATATTCTACTGCATACCACCCGCAATCTGATAGGCAAACAGAAGTGGTAAATCGTGTGTTGGGACAGTTACTTCATTCTGTCATACAAAAAAATTTGAAAAATTGGGAAATTTGTCTTTCATTTGTTGAATTTGCATATAATCGAAATGTGCATTCTACTACCAAATATTCTCCATTTCAGCTTGTCTATGGTTTTAATCCTAATACTCCTTTGGCTCTTGTCCCTATTCCTCCAAGGGAGCACACAAGTTTGGATGGTGAACGCAAGGCTGATTTAGTTCGTGAACTTCATTCCAAGGCAAGGCAAAATGTTGAGGCTCAAACACAGCAATACATAAAGCATGCGAACAAAGGTCGGAAAGAGGTTGTGTTTGAACCCGGAGATTGGGTTTGGTTGCATTTCCGAAAGGAGCGGTTTCCCCAACAACGTTCGTCTAAATTACATCCACGAGGAGATGGTCCTTTTCAAGTCCTTGAATGTGTCAATAACAATGCCTATAAGGTTGCTATTCCGGATGATTGGGGGGTTTCTAACACTATCAATGTTGCTGATTTATCTCTTTTTGATAATCCTTTTGATTTGAGGACAAATCATTCCCAACCGGGAGGGACTGATATGAACCCCGATAGCACTATTGACCCGTTGGCACCGGTTCCTTACATTGATCCCTTAATTATTAAAGATGGCCCGGTGACTAGACTTCAAGCAAGGAAAAGACGAGAGGCCTTAAATGCTTTGGTTCGTAAATGCCAGTTGAAATACGAAGGGATTCCGAAAGATGAAGAGTTGCCCCTCAGACTTCTCATTTATGCGACTAATTTAATTGAGTAAATGAAGAGTCTCAAAACCTCTTCACCTTACTCAAAATGGCGTGTGGCTGTTGGCTTTCAAGAATTGCAAACCTTTCATATTTCTCAATAAAGAGGTGCCTGAAATAGGTGAAAGGTTTCTGAATATTAAACTCTACAAAGACTCTTCAGCCTTCAACAAATAAAGACAAAAAGGCTGTTGCTTTTTCCCTCCAAGATAGGCGTCCAAAATGAAGAGTTTTTTCTAGATTTAATTAGTTTGCAACTTTCTATTTCCTTTAATTAAATTAAAGTAGTGTGTCTTTTCAAATTTCAGCAAGCTTACTTGTATTTCAGCCTATATATAGGCACCTGAATGATGAATAAAGATATAAAGTATTTTTCTGTCATAATTTAAGTTCACTTGAGTGTTCTTGAGAGTTCTTGCGAGAATTCAAAAACCGACTAAACAAGACTGGAGTGGGTCTTGCCAGTCTATATGAAGATTGCTAGATACAAGTTATCTAGAGGTCGACGTCATACCGAGGTTGCTAAGTACATTGTTACTTAAAGGTCGAGGTGCTCACCCCAATTATCCCAATCAAACGATCCGTAGCTTAAATCGTGATATCCCTACCCGGGTTCACGTCACCGGGAGCTCATAAAAACAAACGATCAACCTTAAATTTAATGATAGAAAAAAGGGCTCAGATCACATTATTAGACCATGCATTTAATTTAGAGACACCGCCTTGGCTGCAAATCATTGAAATTTCAACAAGATTGCCAAGCCAAGATACGGATCTCATTTAAGACAATAAATGCCTGATTTCTAGGCCAGAATACAAAAGAAATCGACATAGCCCATAACCTTTTTTCGCTCTTATATTCCATCTATATACCATGCATGTTCTGCCAGAATAATAATAATAATAATAATAATAATAATAATAATAATAATAAGGACGATGAGGAAAACAACAACAACAACAACAACAATAATTAAAGGTCACCCTTTCTCTTCTCACAGTAAACAAAGGTGGGTAAAAGCCACCATGCAGGTCATCCTCCGCATTCCTTGTTTTCTAAATCTTGGCCTAGATTTTTCCAGAATCCAGATAGGTCCATTAACAACACAACAAAAACCATATTCCCATAGCTGAAATCAATTAGGCTCGGACTTGTGATCATCAAGAGGCAAAAGAGAAAGGAAAAGCGCCATGGTCGCATAATAACCCTTGATTGCCGCTTAAGGCCATCAGGGTTGCCTAGCCAAGGTACAGTCCGGTTAGCTCCATGCCTCGATTCAGGAAATTAAATTAATCATCATAGCCTGTAATAGTCAATAAGTGGCGGTGATAGTGGTTGGTAAGAGCCAAGAAAAGAACAGAAGACGGTGATGAAGATACAGCAGGCTTACCAACCAAATCTGCCAAATCCATTGAAAATAAGCCAACTCCATCTTCGGTCATACGGATATGCATGTGGAAATGTCAATCCGCTACCTTCCCTCTGTCAAACAAACCAACTCCACCACTTGAGTGTTTGACAACAGCTGAGCAACCGGAATCGCTGGTGGGTAGTGTACGGAGAGGCTGAAGACGTTGTTCTAGAAAGCTACAGAAACGGTGGCAATTGATAGCATAGAAACAGTCACCTTGTTGCTTTTTTTTTTCTTTCCCAAGACAGGCCTAGGCCAACAAAATGAGAAAAGACTGGGCTGCAAAATTCTATCTACCATTATATATATATATATATATATATATATATATATATATATATATATATATATATATATATATATATATATATATATTGTTAAAATCCCGTAAGAGAAGAAGATTTTTGGCAATTATTTTGGGGCATTTGGTAAAGCCACATGGAGGGAAGGGGTTGAAACCCTCATTCTTCTAAAGTAGTAGGGTATTGTGTATGACTGCGATACATAAGGTACACAGCATGATATACATGACTGCGATACGTAACGGTGTATATCACTAAGGAACGAGAAATTAATGGAATATGTTGAGTAAGATGTTTCATGTTTATGTATTAGTATGTTAGGATGTATTGAGTATGTCATGTCCAATTTCCTATTCCCATTATTTACATGTAGCATTTAATTATGATAATTACAAATATATTATTTTGGAAGTATACTTGCATTAATAGAGATTTATGGGTCATGCTACCATAGTTCCCTTTTAATTATATATTCTTTATTAGGCCGTCGTGCTCACCCTTTACTTAACATTATCAAATAAAGTATTGTTAAGATCAATGAGTCAGGAGAAGACTCATAGAAGACGGCTATTATGCCACCTAGTATTTATCATGTATAGGTTGTTCGTTTTTGTATTGAATATCAATTGTACATTTATTTTATTTCTTGGGTTGCGTACCCGTAGTTAATACTTAGACATTTATGTCTTTTCAGATTCTGTCCTTGAGATAATAGATAGTACCTTAGTTGTATTTCCTGATATTTAAATGGAATTGAAGTATGTAGTATTTTGGGATTTGATATGGCAGTTGGATGGTCATTTTGTTTGATGGAGTCATAGATACATTTGTATAAGAGAATGTTAATTCCTAGGATTTGATCTACCAACGTTGTAGAAGGGCCCCTACACCGGCGGCATGGTTGGTTTCTAGTTTGATGTTCTCTGTTCCATCCGTCCAGTTCTGAGTCTGATTAGTTTTGTTAATTAATGCTTGTTTCGTATTCCGCGCGTTCTGATGCATGTTTCTTTTAACTTCCGCTCTGTTGTATGATGCGACTGTTTCGTAATGCTTACGTGAGCATTTGGCCACGAGATGTGCACGTGCCGAACGGACTTTACCATTTTCACCTTGCATATGGTTTGGCCCGTTACAACAACAGAACATGCCATAAACCTCAAATAAGAATTCAGTTAAGTAGTTTCAAGGACAACAAAGCAGACTACCAAAAGTCTCATATTCAAGGCTAGATAAACTCATACTTAGGTGTTACTTAGGCACATAACAAACTCATCAAAGCAGACTAATCGTAAATCCGTTGCATACCCATTTTCTCAACCAATACAGGTACAAGGCATTTTGACAAGAAACGGATGATGAAGATGTTGGAGAAAATGACCATTAATGGTCATAAAACTTGGGTTAGTGGCCTTAACTTTTACTTAGTGGTTATAAGTGATAGTAGTGGCAATTATTGAGAGTTAGTAGTTTTAGTAGTGGGAGTTACTTTTTCCACCTATAAAAACCCCCTTTGGTGGAAATGTCTCAACACAAGTTTGTCAAAAAACTACTACTTTTCCATCTCATATATGAGGTAATGTGCATAATTTTTCTTGAAGAGAATGTCAGGACACCGAAAGAGTTCACCGTCTGTTCGAAGTTTGAAGTGCCACTACATCGAACAAGTAAACCGTTGTATCCTGGAAGACAATTGCTAGCACCGTGGGCACTATACCGGAGCAAATTTGTCTTAAGGACAAAGTGTTCGCACTCACCTCGGTTTGAATCTTTTATTTCAATTTAATTCTTTGCATACTTGTACTTGCAATATATGTTGAATTACATGAGTAAAATTGTTGATATTTTATTTCTTGAATTGATTTTGATCACATATTGTGCCAAGAGTCTAACAATCTTAAGACAAATTTCCTATTCAGTTTGTTTTGTATTATGCCTGTTATGCCTTCCGTCATATTTAACTTGAAAACTGCAATGGAAAATATGGTAGTACGCGTATGCTAATTTTTGTGGGTAGTATATAAACTGAAAATTGCATCCGAAAATTGTTGTTTACCAGAACATTATGCATATTTAAATGGCAACTTTCTGTACCATTGTAATTTTGTTTCAAGCCTCTGATTTTAGATATGGTTTCTCTTGCTATTGTTGGTGATTTAAGTATAACCATGTCCATTTGTGTAATTAAGGGTTTGGTACAAAGATGGATGAACTCTGTTCGGTAAAAACTAGTTTTATAATTTATAAACCGAAACACCCCAAGTATAAGGATCGTAGTATAGGGTGTTTACGGGTCGTCCTAAGGGAGTGGAATGTTTATCGGATTCAAATATAAATCTATATCAATTATGTCACAATTATCTATCTAAACTAAAGCTGAAACTAACTAAAACCTAAACCTAAGAATTGAAACTAAAACAGGAAATAAAAACAAGTTGAAAAATAAGAAAATAAATATGGACGAAGGCGCTCACTAAAGTGAACGAGCGTCTGAAAACTAAACCTAATGGACGGGCGTCTGCTATTGCGGACGAGCGTCTAACTACGAACTCAAGCAGAAAATTACAGAAAAGTTGCAGGAAATCTAAAGTTTAAAAACTAAAACTTAAGCTAAACTTAATCTAAACGATTTTGATTAAAACAATTAAAGGAAAACACAGCGAGGCAACGAATCCACCCATCAACCAACAACCCCCAACTAGATGGTGATCTAAGATGTAGTTTTTAGTAGTGATTTTTCACGAATTCAATTAAATTTCTTCAACCAAATTCTAGGGTTTCGTTTATCTTTTCAAACAAACTAAACATGCAATCAACACGAAATCACGAGATTGTTTCCAAACTCTTACTCAACTAATCATGCATAATCTCTTAAAACACAATTAGATGCATTACTTTGAACGAAAGAAAACTCAAATAAACGGACTTTCATAAATTTATTCAAGCATAAATTAAACATAGATCGTTTCATCAAATCTCAATTCAATAAAACTTAAGCAATACAAAACAGATCCAAAGTAATGAAAAACTATGAAATAAACTCACTAAACATAAGCATCGAACTCTCTAGTTGGTTTGTGTTGTTGATAGGCTTCCTCCGTCGACTCACTTTGCAGAGGCTTTTAGCCAACAATCATGTTGAAGATGATTGTTGGGTTGGAAAGTTCATCTCTATGTAAAAGGCTTGTGGCGCGCTTTTTGGTGTAAAATTGCGATCTCAATTATGTGGTATGAATTAGGGTTAAGAGGCTGCTGCTATATATAGAGTTTTAAGTCGGTTATGACTAAGTCGGCCTTGAACGCCCGTCTGGTCTTGTGGACGCCCGTCCGGTGGATCTTGACTTTGCTCTAGACGTCCGTCCATGCTGCGTCCAAACTCTCTGTATGTGATTTCCTCTCCTGGACGCTCGTCCATGAAATCAAACGCCCGTCCAGTGGGACGGGATGCGAGACTTCGGGCCGGATCGCTTTGAGGTCGGATTTCATCATCTTTATCCAATTTCTTTGAGCCAATTCCAACTCTATCTTGAATAATTCGACTTGAGCTTCATTTATCCACTTATAGCACTCGAAAATCAACACCTACATGATAAATAAACAATGCAAAAATGTAATAAAATCCAAATAATAATAATTCCATTAAATCAACACTTAAAATCATCAATTTTGCATACAACCCTCTTAAAATCATCTTTATTAAATAATTACACTTAAACCCTTAATTCTCATGTAAATTACGCAAATGTGGGGAAAATAATAATGAAATAACCCTTTAATAATCATATAAATATGGCCTTAACAAACTCGAAACACTCTATTGTGGGTTTGGAGGTACGGAGTGCACGCTCATATAAGTGTTTACGAGTTTACGGTTGTAAATGATCAAGTAGAGTTCGAAAAGCTACTTAAAAGACACGAAAATTCGTTCTTGGAAAAAGCGTGTCACAGACCGACCACACAGCGCCACTGTGAAGTTTTTTCAAGAGGAATTTTGGACAGGTTCTATTTCGGATTTCTGGTGTTCACAGGCCAGCCACAGGCGCCCGCCTGTGACTCGATTTTGTGAATTGGTGTGTCTTTTCAGTGTTTGTCGACAGTTTCTTCCATATAACACCTTTCCAAAAAGGTGTCTATAGGTTAGAACGTTTTTTAACCAACTAACTTGATCATTTTGAGAGGATAGAATGAAATCATTCAAGTTCTTCTTCATCTTTGAGAGTCAAACAACTTCAACAAAACTCCTTAAGTATTCTTCTCTTTTGGTGCCAAAAAGTGAAGGGAAACGTAGTCTTATCTCACAAAAATATTTGTGTAACCCGAGGCATCTTATAAGGGTCAAATAACTTTTGTAGGAAAGTGTTTATCACGATTCTACGTTATATCAAGCATATCAGTTTTCCTGCGTTTTGTTTTGACATTGTTGTTCCCTTGACAGCCATAAATTTACAACAATCTACAAAAGTTATTTAAGTATTTTTTGCAATGTCAATTGTCAAGGAGATGACTGCAAATTTTGGAAAGTTGGAAAAGTTCGAAGGAGTCAATTTTCGAAGATGGCAGAGAAAGATGCATTTTCTGTTGACGACTTTGAAGGTAGTGTATGTACTAAGTACACCGATGCCGGAAGTGTTGGATGATGGACCTTTGGAGGAACTGAGGAGGAAGAACAAATGGGAGAATGATGACTACATCTGTAGAGGTCACATTCTAAACGGTATGTCTGATTCTTTGTTTGACATTTATCAAAATGTTGAGTCTGCGAAAGAACTTTGGGATTCACTAGAGTCTAAATACATGAATGAAGATGCCTCTAGTAAAAAGTTCTTGCTTGGTAATTTCATGAAGTATATATAACATGGTAGATTCAAGGTTGGTAATGGAACAATATAATGAATTACTGCGCATTTTGGGTCAATTTGCACAACATAAAATGGAAATGGATGAGTCTATTTCGTTGTCAAGAATTATAGATAAGTTACCACCCTCATGGAAAGATTTTAAACACATGTTAAAGCACAAAAAGGAAGAATTATCTCTGGTAATGTTGTAAATATTGTTATCACAAATCATGATGTTAATAGTTTCTGTTTTGTGGCATGCTCGGTTGGGACATGTTCATTATAAACGTATGTTGGTAATGTCTAAAAATGAGTTAATTCCATCGTTTGACATGAATATGAATAAGTGTAATACTTGTATGTTAAATAAAATTGTGAGACAACCTTTTCATAGTGTTGAAAGGTTATCTTCCGTATGAAACAACCGGAGGGATATGTTATGCCTGGTAATGAGCATAAGGTGTGTAAGCTTGTTAAATCATTGTACGGAATTAAACAAGCGCCTAAACAATGGCATCATAAATTTGATGAAGTTGTCTTGTCTAATGGTTTTAAGCTTAACCAATCAGACAAGTGTATATATAGCAAATTTTACAATACCGGTAATGGTGTGATAATTTTCTTATATGTTGATGACATGTTAATCTTTGGAACTAACCAAGAACAAGTTGACCTTTGTAAGGCCTTTTTGTCATCAAGTTTCTCTATGAAAGACATGGGGGAGGCGGATGTGATTCTTGGAATCAAGATCAAACGGAGTGACAAAGGGATCTCTTTGACACAATCTCATTATATTGAGAAAGTGTTGAAGAAATTCAATTGTGAAAATTCTACTCCAGCCAATACTCCCATGGATCCTAATGAGAAACTCAAGCCTAATACGGGAAATCCGATATTACAAATTAAGTATTCTCGGGTGATAGGATGTTTGATGTATGTTATGACTAGCACACGTCCGGATATTGCTTATGCGGTTGGAAAGCTATGCAGGTTCACGAGTAATCTGAGTAGTCATCATTGGCGTGCGGTAACTCGTGTACTAGGTATCTTAAGTTAACCAAGAATTTTGGCTTGACTTATGTTGGTTATCCTTCAGTAATAGAAGGATATTCAGATGCTAGTTGGATATCCAATGTAGAGGATCATTCTTCTATTAGTGGTTGGGTGTTTTTACTTAGAGGAGGTGCCATTTTTTGGGCTTCCAAAAAGCAAACTTGCATTACTAGCTCGACTATGGAGTCGGAATTTGTTGCCTTAGCAGCAGCCGGAAAAGAGGCGGAATGGCTTAGGAATTTGATCTATGAAATTCCATTATAGCCTAAACCAATATCACCCATTTCTATCTATTGTGATAGTGCATCTACCTTGTCTAAAGCATATAGTCAAGTGTATAATGGTAAGTCGCGACACCTGGGCGTTAGACATAGCGCGGTACGTGAGTTGATTACTCATGGGGTGATTTCGGTTGTTTTGTGAGATCTCAACATAATTTAGCTGATCACTTAACCAAAGGATTGGCTAGAGACTTGGTACAAAAGTCGGTAATCGGGATGGGTTTACAACCCATATAAATCTTGGTGATAGGATATCCAATTCCTTTCTAATACAATGTTAGAGACAGAATTCAATGTGGAAGGCCTATTGTCTTAGATTTGAGCAGATGATATTGTCCCCAGGGTTGTGCTATGACCTGCAAGATTAGGCTGAAGATGTTCTTCTTAATGAGTCTTTTGACAAAGTGCTATTGCAGGTGCACGATCAATAAAAGGCTCACCTATATGAGTATGAAGTTTGGCCGCTTCAAGGAAGTTCTAGGGTTGGCTTTCTATATGCTCAAGAATAGATATGGACACAAGGCCTGTTTAGTTAGTGTCAAGAATAAACTTTTGGAGTTATCTTAACTCATGTGTATATTATCTTCATGTATTCAAAACGTGTAAAGGGGTTCAATGCTTAGACACACCCCGATACTCGAATATTTGAAATGTGTAATATAACTAAGTGGTAATTCAATCTTCGTGACATTATCATTGATGCATGAGTTGTTATGTTTTGGTGATCTTCACTAAACCAAGGATTACACTTAAATGGGGGAGGATTGTTGGTGATTTAAGTATAACCATGTCCATTTGTGTAATTAAGGGTTTGGTACAAAGATGGGTGAACTCGAAACACTCTATTGTGGGTTTGGAGGTGCGGAGTGCACGCTTCATATAAGTGTTTACGAAGTTTACGGATGTAAATGATCAAGTAGAGTTCGAAAAGCTACTTAAAAGACACAGAAGTCGTTCTTGGAAAAGCGTATCACAGGCCGACCACAAGCGCCCGACTGTGAAGTTTTTTCAAGAGGAATTTTGGACAGGTTCTATTTCGGATTTCTGGTGTTCACAGGCCAGCCACAGGCGCCCGCCTGTGACTCGATTTTGTGAATTGGTGTGTCTTTTCAGTGTTTTCCGATAGTTTCTTCCATATAACACCTTTCCAAAAAGGTGTCTATAGGTTAGAACGTTTTTTAACCAACTAACTTGATCATTTTGAGAGGATAGAATGAAATCATTCAAGTTCTTCTTCATCTTTGAGAGTCAAACAACTTCAACAAAACTCCTTAAGTATTCTTCTCTTTTGGTGCCAAAAAGTGAAGGGAAACGTAGTCTTATCTCACAAAAATATTTGTGTAACCCGAGGCATCTTATAAGGGTCAAATAACTTTTGTAGGAAAGTGTTTATCACGATTCTACGTTATATCAAGCATATCAGTTTTCCTGCGTTTTGTTTTGACATTGTTGTTCCCTTGACAGCCATAAATTTACAACAGCTATCCTTAATCAAATTCGTTTAGATATGAATTTTTATTGTGGTGCAACGATTGTTTGGGAACAATCAACTATATTGGGTAGCTGTGTGTTTTACCAATCGATCTGTGATATTTTTTTTTAGGGGTCGATCTATGATATTAAAATGCATATTTGGTCGGGAAAAAAAACAGATCATTGCCTGGGGAAGAAATTGAATTCATTTGCAATTTGTGCTCGAGATTTGGTTTGGCTTTACTTGATCTTGAGTTGTACCAATTATGGTATCCTTATTCACACGGTGTTTAGTCTGTTCACCTCTTGCTTTCGATCGGAATAAAATTGTTATAAGTTGAGAATAGGTTCACCTGCCAGGTGGACTGTACATTTAAGAAAAAATAAAATAAAACCCCCTTGTTGCATGTTCTATGCTTACATGAATGAGGTTTTCGCAGTTGTGTCGAAGGTCGATAGATCCGATATACAACTATCTTGAAGTATTGTAATGCGTCTGAATCAATATATCATGCCATAGAGTGAAAAGAATTATGCTATAATTGCTGGATAGTTTTGTATATCATTCCGCTGCTCGTACGAAGCTAAATTATTTTTCTTTTCTCCTTTATGTCTTGGGAGCATACGTGTGCTGTGGGAAAAAAAAATCCTCAATATGTGTACGTACTCGTCTTCTTTTGGTGAAGGTGTATGTTTTTAAGGATGTTATTTAAACAGGACCTCAGGTAATTTGTTAAGTTAACCTGCTCTTATGGTAAGTATGGCTAGAACCCTAACGTACCAATGGAGTAGATTCTGGTGTGTGCAACTGCAAAATGCTATTTGCCCGAATTTTGATGAGATTTCATATTTGTATACTGATGATACGGGGATTTACTCCTCCACGTGGAATTATCTAATTGGTCCATCTGGCATGTGGAAAAGTCCGTGTTGGCCAGCCACATCGGATCGATACGAGACGTACCAGTGAAGGCCGCTGCTTAGGGGAGATTCTACAAGTGTCCGAACTCGAATTACCCCGTCGGTGTTTATCGACCCGATACCATAGACTTCAGTCTAGGCTCCTGGGCCCACATCCAACAGGTTACTTGGGCAAGGAGGCAAGGCCCATTTAAGGGTAATTACGTCAATATACTAAACCGCCCCAAGTTTAGGGCAGAAGAAGGGCATGTGCCTATAAATACATCATTCCAGGAACTACGTAAGGCTTGATTCCTGGACTTTCACACAGGATACGTAGGCAATCCAAGATACATTCTTGGACTCAGCCCTAAAACACCCAAAAATACTATCTTTCCAACAAGTTACAGCTATTCGATCCCTTTACAGCTCACCCTTAGATTACACGTGACCCTGTTATTCCGGTGGTGCATTATTTAGCATCATCATTTGGCGCTAGAAGGAGGGTATGAGTCGAATCGAGCTCCGACCCAAAAAGCCAAGTCAAGCCAATAAGGCAGTACAATGCTAGGTCGACTCATACCCAAGTGTATCACGAGTCGTATACTCGTACTACACTTCGAGGGGCCAGCAGGGGAATTAAGTCCGAAGGACTACACCCCATAAGGCAACATTTTCGAGGGAATTAAGTTCAAAAGGACTACACCCTGAACAAACGATCAGTAAGAAACAAAAGACGTTCAATTAAAAGCATAAGATTCAAATCTGAGGATCAAAATGCAAAATTAAAGTGTCGAAGTTTACAAGATCGAATAGACAAAGTGAAAGTTCAGACAAATAAAATCATAAGAGTTATTACAACCAAATCGAATCGAGTTATTTAAAGATACAAAAGAGGAAAAAGCATCAGGCGGCAGGCTGGTTCGAGGTCGAAGCGTTGGGATCGACTTGATCCCCAGACCCGACATTTTCGGCACCATCATCGTTCAGAATGGAAGTCACATACTTCTCATATAAAGAGATGCCAGCTTTGAACTCAGAAAAGTATCGCCCATAACGAGGAATGGCCTCGAGGTCATATAAGTAGGGCTTCGCAATGGCAGACACGTCAAAGTTCGGATCGACCTCTTTGACTTGGTCGATAGCCATGGTAAATCCCCCTTTCATACCCTGAGTCATGAGCAACGTCAGGTCGTCTTCGAGCTCCTGTGAGGCCAAGAAGTCCCGCTTAGCAGTTTCAGCTCGAGCCGTTAAGTCATCTAGGAGAGACTGGACGGTGGTACGAGCCTTGACTGCCTCAGCCAGTTCGGCTTTAGTCCCCTCAAGCTCTGACCTCACCCCTGCCAATTCCAGCTTCACCTCTACTAATTCCGATCTCATCACCGCCATCCCAGCATCCCTGTCAGATACATCTTTCAGAGCTTTGGACAGATCGTCTCTAGCCTTTCTCAGATCCGACTCCAGCTTCACGCGACGTTCGTCCAACTTGTTCATCTTGGCCTTATGCTTCTCGATGTCTGTGGTCAGCTTAGCGATGGTTTCTTTGTGTTCCTCCAGGGCAGCTGACGGGGACACGATCCTGTTGAGGGCAGCTTTAGCTGCGAGTCGAGTCTGCAAAGGAACACACTGATGATATCAAAAACAGACCCAAGTCACGAAATTATAAGGAAGATAGAAAGAAGACTTACAGCTCGATTACTCTTCATAATAAAGTCATGCAGTTCCTCCGGAGTCATGCCTTCCATCTCCGCCATGCTCAGTGCAGGAAGCGCATCGGTGGAGTTAGGAGGGGCGAGGTTACGGGTCTCCTTCCCAACCCCGTGCCTCACCTCTGTTGTCTTTTGACGCTTTCTCGGAACGAGACTCTCTTCAGCCTCCTTGGTCAGGTGAGCCTCGTCGGGCTGGTCCCTAAGAATGTTGGACGTCGACACCGGGGTAGCAGATCGGGCTGGAACCCTTAGACTCCCAGAAGACGTAGCGTCAGACGCAGACGTTTTCGACCCGATGCCAACCAGCATTTGAATTTTCTTCGGGTCTGTGGTCTTAGGGTCTGGCATTCTGCCCAGAGCATCCATCTTTGAGAAATGCTCCACTGCGAACAGAGAAAAATCGACATCAGAATACGATTAATACGAAATAAACACAGAAAAAGTACAAAATACTCAAGTATTGCAGCTCGACAGAATGAATAAAGGTCCTACGCAAAATGCGAACATCCTCATCAAGTTCGAGGTATGCGCCCGGGCCAGCTGTCTCGATATCAGCATAGGGATACAGTGAATGCAGGTTTCGAGTGGCGATGTCGGGATGAGCGGTCTCGAGGGCGCCACACCCGTCAGGGGTATCGGGTCCAAGCCTGTCATGCCATTTCTGAGGCCTGTTATACCAAGTGTAGACATCGATGTCCACCAGCCCGTGACGGATGAAGAAAAAATGGGGTTTCCACTCACCCTGAGATGAGGTCACCTTCCTCACAAATTCGGCGTGAGGGGCGCACGAAAAGTGTACCAACCAACATCTTGTAGACTTTGGATGGCGTAGTATTATCGGAATAATCGAACCGAGAACTCGACCTTGGCGATTCGACACGCCAACACAAATCCCATAACGCTCCTAACGCCATTCGGAGCAAGTTGTGGAACGCTGATCCTGTAGTGTCGAAGAACCTCGATGAGGCACGGGTCGAAGGGAAACCTCAAACCTTCCTTCAATTGTGCCTCGTAGATGGCACAGAAACCGGGAGGAGGGTCACAAGCAAACTGGAATTGACCATGCGATACCATGACGTTTGCAGGAGAGTAGGGAATGCCATATCGTATGCAAATGGCCTTGGCTTTCTCCGGGGTCAGGTTGGAGATACATCCGTATGGCCCTTGACCCCTCATCCTCGTTTGACGCTTGGTAGCGGGTCGAGGAGACGATTCTTCTTCTCCTCCCTCTTCTTCTTCTCCGGTAGCTCTCTCACCGGAGGCAGTTGGGTGCTCAGAAACCGTTTCCTCAGAAGTTTCTTCTTCTACAATAATTTCCTCTCTGTTTTGGGAGTCACTATCGCTACTAGACATGGGCTTGGGCGAAAGATGCAAGAAACAAAAATAAGAAGAAAATTTAAGTAAGATAAGGCTTACTTGAGTTTTCGGCTAAAAAGATTATTTGCTTATCCGCACTACCTTAGAGTAAGCTAATGTTGAGATTTGCAGAAGTTTGCAATGGCGAATGAGAAACGTCAAGATCCCGGGCTTCTTTTATGCTAAGAAAATCTCTAAATGATTTGAAAGGGTGGGATTTTGGGCAGTTATAGAAGCGAAGCGCGAGAATCAAGGGCCAAAGCTCCACGTGGCCCAATAACAAACGTTTCGTTTCCTGCACCATTTAATGCTGACAGCATGACGTCACCCTATGACAGCCTAAATTGGCTAGGAGGGACAGCTGTGATCCCGCCTAAAGAAGACCACGTGTCGAAAAGGTAATTCAAATTTTCAGATCCGACCTCAGCACTCGAGATGAGCTTCCTTCCGATCTAGGGGGCTTATGATGATACGGGGATTTACTCCTCCACGTGGAATTATCTAATTGGTCCATCTGGCATGTGGAAAAGTCCGTGTTGGCCAGCCACATCGGATCGATACGAGACGCATACCGGTGAAGGCATTTAGCAGGAGATTCTACAAGTGTCCGAACTCGAATTACCCCATCGGTGTTTATCGACCCGATACCATAGACTTCAGTCTAGGCTCCTGGGCCCACATCCAACAGGTTACTTGGGCAAGGAGGCAAGACCCATTTAAGGGTAATTACGTCAATATACTAAACCGCCCCAAGTTTAGGGCAGAAGAAGGGCATGTGCCTATAAATACATCATTCCAGGAACTACGTAAGGCTTGATTCCTGAACTTTCACACAGGATACGTAGGCAATCCAAGATACATTCTTGGACTCAGCCCTAAAACACCCAAAAATACTATCTTTCCAACAAGTTACAGCTATTCGATCCCTTTACAGCTCACCCTTAGATTACACGTGACCCTGTTATTCCGGTGGTGCATTATTTAGCATCATCATATACTGTGAAATCCAAGAGAGGATTTTGGTGGCACACAGTGATGGGGAAGGAAATTATGTATAAATACATAAATTAATATATGTATATTTGGTTGACTAGTTTATATTAGTAATCTGACTCTGTGAATTCATTTGCAAACGAAACAGTGATAGAAAGTCCGTTGATCTTCTGTTACTAAATAAAAATTAAAGGATACACCGAGGTGAATCTAAATGTGATTGTGTCTTTTGTGATATAAGTGTACGTGCTCGTGGTAGCACTAGACGAAGCACCAACGACTGGTTAATCCCATCCCTTGGATGGAGAAGTTCGGTAGTGCAACGGATGATGCTTTGAATGATCAAACCGGATTGATCAGTGTGTTGACAGTGAAACTGTCTGTTGAGCACAAAAGCGATGCTCCGTAAAGAACCAGTGAGATTGGCATTAATATCTGCTTACATGTTTGAGTAATATTGCTTGTGACACTATGATGATTTGGTGCAGATTCAAATTCGTTCCTTGATGACTATGGAGTTGTTACAAAATTTGAAATTTGATCCTAATCACAAGTGCCAAGTATGTGTTGAAGCCATGTTGGCTAACTCACCGTTTGCAACGGTAGAAAGGAACTCAAAACCTCTAGATTTGTGTAACCTAGAGGTGATAAAAGTATCTTGTTACTTTTATTGACTATAGCACCAAAGATTGTGATATTTAAATGCTGCCTTGTGGGTTGTCAGAGTGCAAATAAACATAGCGAACGGATGAGATGTATCCGTAGTGATTGTAGCGGTGGTTATGATGTATTGTTTCAAGAGTCTTGCTAGGGCCGGGCATCATTCATCAAACAACTACACTATACACACCTAAGTCAAACGGTATTGCTAAACGCAAGAACCAAACTCTTTAAGAGATGATGAATGCTATGTTGATAAGTTCAAGTTTATCTCAGAACTTGTGGAGGGAGTGTCCTCTCTGCAAAATTCATTCTGACCAAGATCCCTTTAGTGAAGAAGGATGACACCTCGTATGAGTTGTGGAAAGACTGTGGTTTAGCTACAGATTCTTGGAAATGTGGGGGTGTTTGGCTAAGGTCGAAGTGCCTAAGCCAAAGTGAGTGATAGGACCTAAAATCATTTGTGCCTATTGTATTTGGTGCATAAATTAGACATCAATGATGTACATGAAAAGGTCATCATCGAGTCTAAGAATGTGGTGTTCCTTGCGGATAGCTTTCCTGGAAGGAAAGTGTTAAAGAAGAAGCAAGCATGAGTAAACGGGCATATGAGCCTGAAAAAGAGAGTGATTCTCTAGAATTTGAGGAACCTCATCGTAGTAAGAGGGCTAGGACTTCACAGTCTTTTGGTCCTGATAGTCTGGCCTATATGGTAGAAAACGAACTAAGGACATCTGCTGAGGCAATGTCTACTCCAGAGCTCATTTCTGGAAAGAGGCTATAAATAGTGAAATAAAATCCATCATGCAAAACCACATTTGGAAGTTGGTTGGTCTTCCAACGGGAAATAAACCACTCGAGTGCAAGTGGATCTTCAAGAAAAAGTTAACGGTTGATGGATTTATTGTAAGGCGTTGTTGGTAGCCTGAGGGTATCGACAGAAAGAATGCCTTGATTTTTTATTCACCAGTTATGATAATTACTTATATAAGGGTTCTCATCGATATAGCTGCAGTCTATAACCTTGAAATCCATCAAATGGATGTTAAGACTGCTTTCTTAAATGGTGAATTGAAGGAAGAAATATACATGGAACAACCCGAGGGGTTTGTAGTTCCGGGTCAAGAACACAATGTGTGTCGACTCATTAAATCATTGTATGGGCTAAAACAAGCGCCAAAACAATGACACCAAAAATTTGATCAAACAATGTTGTCAAATGGGCTTAAAATTAACGATTGTGACAAATGTGTCTATATCAAGAACACTTCTAATTCTTATGTGATAGTATGTCTTTATGTTGATGACATGTTGATCATGGGAAGTACTCGTGATATAATCATGAATACTAAGAAGATGTTGACACATAATTTTGATATGAAGGATATGGGAGTTGCAGATGTAATTTTGGGGAGTAAAATCTCTAGAATGTCTGATGGGCTTGCTTTGTCACAGTCTCACTATATTGAGTCTGTTCTAAAAAGATTTAATGTCTTTCATGAAAGTCCAGTAAAAACTGCAATTGACTTGAGTTTGCACTTAGTCAAGAACAAAGGTGAACCTGTGTCTCAGCTGAAATAAGTACATAACCAATTGTACTAGACCAAACGTAGTCTGTGCTATGAATAAACTAAGCAGGTTTACAAGTAATCCAAGTGAGGATCATTGGAAAGCTCTGAATAGGGTACTAAGGTACTTAAAGTTTACAATGAATCTGGGATTATGTTATACAAGATATCCAGCAGTATTATAAGGACACTGTGATGCAAATTGGATATCAGACTCAAAAGATTCGAAAGCCACAAGTGGATATGTATTCACTATTGGTGGTGCTGTGGTGTCATGGAAATCCACAAAGCAAACATGCATAGCTCGTTCCACGATGGAAGCTGAGTTCATTGCATTAGACAAGGCAGGAGAAGAGGCAGAATGGCTTCGTAATTTCTTAGAGGATATTCCATGCTGGACTAAACCTATTGCTCCAATAAGCATACATAGTGGTATTCAGTCGGCTATAAGTTGAGCACAAAACAGTATGCATGATGGTAAGTCTTGACATATACGTCGCAGACACAATACTATTAAACAACTGATCTCTAATGGTGTGATTTCCATCGATTTTGTTAGATCAAAGAAGAATCTTGTGGATCCGCTTACAAAAGGATTACCTAGAGATCAAAGGTCAAAATTGACACTCGGAATGGGACTTAAGCCTGTTACGACAGAAAATTTGTAATGGTAACCCAACCATGTTGGAGGAGATCCCAAGATCATGGTTAAGAGGGACAACTAAGTAACGAAGGTTCAATGAGCACTTACCCATTCTGTAAATAAAAGTGTTATCTGTCAGTGGTGTATAAGGTTAAGTGAAATTTTTTAATGATTCCTATAACTTGATTAAATTCGAGTAGGGTATGGCAGAATACTCTTGATAGGAGATCACTTATGTAAGTGTGAAGTGGGGCCGCTTCTCTGAGAATTCAGAGGCTTGAATTCTCTAACGCACTTTCTGAAACCAGGGGTGATTTATGGCCAAAATGAACACAACCATGAGAACCAAATATGGTGTTAAGGGAAATATTATGTGAGTACTATTGACTGGTTTACAATAAAGGCCGAACAGTTCAAGACATAGTTCACTGATTAGCCGAGTAAATCTAATAGTACTTCACTAAGGTAGGTTCAAAGCCAGAAGCTACCTCTCCTGATGCAATATTTTCTCGTCTGAATTCTCTTCAGGGTTTGCATTTGCATTAATGTCCATTTTGTGGGGGATTGTTGGAGAAAATGACCATTAATGGCCATACTCTTAGTGGCCACAAAACTTGGGTTAGTGGCCTTAACTTTTACTTAGTTGTTATAAGTGATAGTAGTGGCCATTATTGAGAGTTTGTAGTTTTAGTAGTGGGAGTTACCTTTTCCACCTATAAAAACCCCATTTGGTGGAAATGTCTCAACACAAGTTTGTCAAAAAACTACTATTTTTCCATCTCATATAGTGAGGTAGTGTGCATAATTTTTCTTGCAGAGAATGTCAGGACACCGAAAGAGTTCACCGTTTGTTCGAAGTTTGAAGTGCCACTGCTTCGAAAAAGTAAACCGTTGTATCCTGGGAGACAATTGCTAGCACCGTGGGGAGACAATTGCTAGCACCGTGGGCACTATACCGGAGCAAATTTGTCTTAAGGACAGAGTGTTCGCACTCGCCTCGGTTTGAATCTTTTATTTCGATTTAATTCTTTGCATACTTGTACTTGCAATATATGTTGAATTACATGAGTAAAATTGTTGATATTTTATTTCTTGTGTTGATTTTGATCACATATTGTGCCAAGAGTCTAACAGAAGAATTGAAGGACAACAACATTAAACTCATTACTTTCTATCAATCAAGCAAATTGTCAACTTCTCCCAAAACAATGATAAGGAAATCTAATATTTCATATGATAACTTTATAACAGTATTTACAAAACCAAGCATCATCTATGACACCAAATGGCTATTACAAAATATAGAAGTGGCATGTTTGAAAAAACAAGAAAAAGAAAAAGCAAACACCTACCTTTACGAAAACCCACACAATCCTTCCAAATAAGTGAGCAATCATGACAACATATCATATTGGACACAAACTAGACCTAACCATTTTATAATAATCATGTTGGGCAAAAATGTTGTCCACATTGACGTTACAACCAGTAAAGAAACGTCAGCTTGAACAACGTTCACGGTGAGACAAAAACTTTATACAAGATGACGTGCTTGGTTTACCGTCAACGTCATCACGGCTGACGTTCTATAGAACATCATCAACAACGACGTTAATGTTCACAAACAACGCCACCAAGAAAGTCGTACAGGTAAGTAACCCTAATGGGAGATTGTGACCTAGACGTCAGCTTCACTGACGTTGATATGCATAACGAGCAACACTGTGGCCAACGTTTCCAGTCCCGGTCATCTTCCCCAACAAGTCGATCGGAAAACGGCCGGAATAACGCAAAAAACTAAGGAAGAACGACAGTAATGGTAACAATTTGAAGCCAATTTCAACACACAACTATTACCCAATGCAATGAAACAATAAAAGAACACACCTTAGAATCTTTTTAGTATGAATTCTCTCCGTTATTCCCATTCTTCCCCAACCTTCTTGCACTTTTCTCCCCTTTCTTCCCTCCTTCTTCTTGCTTTAGTTTTTATTTTTTTTTGTTTTGAAAACCTAATACACTAAAGAGGGGCAATTATGTTTTTGAAATAAAGGGGTGGGAGGGAAATGTTTAGTTAATTGGTGTTTTAGAGTATGTTTATTTTTTAGTATAAGTAGTTGTTTTAATGTTTTAAAAAGTCAAGGGACTAAAAAGCATTTTTTTAAATGCTTAGGCTTTTGTGACCTACAATGTTAAAGTGCCACAAAAAATATATTTATACCAATAAACTAGTTTTTTTCTAGTGAATGCCAAATTTTGAAACATAAGACTTCAAATAGCTTAACTAGGTAACTACTAAGCACATAAACTAAGTTGATTAAAACACAGACACAAATCATTTTTCTTTAACATTTGAATGGGAAAGTATAAACGGCATATTAAGGAAGAAATAAGAAGGTGTTACGGAATATATATTATATTTATGGTATATACGGTGTATTAATGTATTCAATATTTAGGAATATTTAGGCCTTTATTCTAGCCTTTATTCTAGACGTAATTGTAGCTTACTACCTTGTAACTTCTTATATATTGAGTGGCACATATGGAATGAAAGACACAGAAAATATTTTGACCCAAATTTGTCATGGTATCAGAGCAAAAATAATTTTTTTTTCGCACAATTTTTGTCTTCCACGTTTCTGTTGAAAGCTTGCAGCAGCCTGCATAAGCTTTGCAACAATGGTTGACACAGACAAAATTGATCCTTCTTCTCCCTATTATCTTGGCTCCGGAGATCAACCGGGCAATTTGATCACCCATGTCTTGTTGCGGGGTGATAATTATCTAGCATGGTCTCGGCGATCTCCTCGCTTAAAATCTCGCGGAAATTCGTGTTCATAGATGGCACCACGAAGAAACCGACGGATGAAAAGAAAATTATTGATTGGGACACGATTAACTCGATGATTGTTTCATGGCTTCTCGGAGCATGGATTCAAAACTCGCGCGACGATCCCGTATTTTGAAGAAGCGAAATTGTTGTGGGATTATCGGCTAAATGCTTTTGTGTCGCCAATGGTCCACGCTTGCAACAGCTCCGCTCTGCCATTCTTGATTGCAAGCAACTCACAGGTATGTCTGTTGAAGAATATTTTAATGATCTCTCATGAGTTTATACGATGATCTCTACCGGTTGAAACCTCCATTATTGCTCTTGTGGTCTCTGTACATGTAATGTGGTGGGTAAATTTGAAAAGATAAGGAAGAAGAACAATACCACCAATTTCTGATTGGAATCAATGATGATTTGTATTCGATTGTCCGCACTAATCTGCTCTCACGGGTGCCAACACCCTCCTTGGATGACGCCTATCTCGCTTTCACGCAAGAAGAAGCGTTCACGTGGCATTGCTCGAGGTAAGGCTGCCATGGAATCGACCCCAATCAAGCTTTTCGTTGCGAGTTGATCGGACTAAGGGTAGGGCGATCGAATTGACAAATCCAAACTTAAGTGCTCTCATTGTAATTAACCGGGTCATGATGCTAGCACTTGCTTTAAGCTTCATGGGTTTATAGATTGGTGGGAAGACAGAGCCCGGAAGAACAAGGGACCAGACACCTCGTCGGCTGCTCGTGGGCGCGGCATCCCTGCTCGGGCCAACTCCGTCCTCAGCACCGGCACAGCTCTTGCCACAGCTCCTCACGGCCAGCTGCTACAACAGCCTTTAAATGTGGTTGGGGACGCTAGCAACAGCCTTGCCACGGCAAACTTTAATCCCGAACAGGTCCAATTGCTTTTGAATATGCTTAATGTCCATCAACAGGACAAAATGACGGGTAAGTCTCCCATTATTCCATGGATTCTTGACACGGGTGCGACCCATCATGTTACCGGTAATTTATCATGTTTTTCGCGTACCGTTAATATTACTCCTTGCTCGGTTGGTCTACCGGATGGTCAACTTGTTATGGCCACTAAAGAGGGTAGTGTTGTTTTATCTACGGGTGTCACTCTTGAAAATGTTTTTTTTGTTCCGGCTTTACGTTGCAATTTGATATCGGTGTCACAGTTAATTGACGATTCTGATTGTTCAGTTCTTTTTACTAAAACATCGTGTGCTATACAGGGCCAACGTTCAAAGACCCTGATTGGAGCCGGTGAGCGGAAGGACGGACTCTATATTTTTAAATCAAATCCGGCAGTGTGTGTTGTGACAATTCCTACTTTGACGACGTACGAGTTATGGCACCGTAGGCTGGGGCACCCGTCTGATAGAGTCCTCAAGCTAGTTCCTGCCATTAAAGGTTGCTCTAATATTCCCAAAAAATTAAATAAAGCGTGTGAGGTCTGTCCTCAAGCTAAACAGACTCGTGACAGTTTTCCGCATAGCGATAGCCGGGCGAGTCGGTCTTTAGAACTTATTCATTGTGATTTATGGGGCCCTCACCGGACTCCCTCTTCTACAGGTGCACATTATTTTTTGACTTTGGTTGACGATTTTTCTCGGGCAGTTTGGGTTTATTTATTACATGTAAAGACTGAAGTATCTACGGTATTTCGTTCTTTTATCTCTATGATTGAATGTCAATTTGACACACATATTAAAATAATAAGGAGCGACAATGGCACTGAATTTCGTCCCATGTTAGAATTTTTTAATGAGAAAGGGATCCTTTTTCAAACCTCGTGCGTAGACACCCCTCAACAAAATGGACGAGTCGAACGCAAACACCAACATATTCTTAACGTTGGCCGCGCCCTCATGTTTCAAGCAAATTTACCGATCACTTTTTGGGGAGAATGTGTCCTTGAGTTTGTACATTTAATAAATCGTACTCCTTCCGGTCTATTACAAAATAAAACTCCGTCACGAGATCCTCTTTGGTAAGGAACCCGAATTTAATCATTTAAGAGTTTTGGATGCTTATGTTTCGCTCATGATCACCGGTCCAAGGAAATAAATTTGCACCTCTTGATCGTAAATGCGTTTTTATTGGCTATCCCAATGATAAAAAGGGGTGGAAACTTTATGATCTTACTACCCACGATATCTTTGTTTCTCGTGACGTACAGTTCCATGAAAACCAATTTCCCTTTCCCTCCGTCACAGACAACTCGACGCGGACCTCTCCAACCTCATCCTCCACTTTGCCTCTTCTCGATGATGACGTCATAACCCACTTAGAGTCGGCCTTAGAAGAAGGCCATGATGCTGAACCACCTGCTGATATAGATACCCCTGTTGATACCTCTGTTGACATTATTACTCCCGCTTGAAACTCATCGCTCCTTTAGGCGCGGCTTGCGTGATAAATGTCCCCGAATGGCACAAACACTATGTCACACACTTCATTCGCGAGGACGAGTTCGTCCCAACCATCATCGTCTCTTCACGAGTTCCTCGGGTACACTTTTCCTATAGCACACTTTGTTAACTATGATAAATTTTACAGACGACACCGCATATTTCTTGCATTTGTAAATGCAGGAGGCGAACCCGTAATTTTAAAGAGGCCATGCAAGAGGCCGGTTGGCGAGATTCCATGAAGAATGAGATTGCCGCACTTGAAAAAAATGGGACTTGGGAAATGCATTTTTTACCTCTGGAAAGAAAGCACCTTTGGGTTCTAAGTGGGTCTACAAGATAAAATATCAGGCGGATGGGCGAGTTGAGCGGTTGAAAGCTCGTCTTGTCGTCTTTGGAAACCATCAGATTGAGGGACTCGACTATCACAAGACGTTTGCTCCAGTGGCCAAAATGGTTACCATTCGCATTTTCTTGGCTATAGCCGTGGCTCGCAATTGGGAATTGCATCAGATGGACGTTCACAACGCATTCCTCCACGGCGATCTCGATGAAGAAGTCTACATGAAGTTGCCTCCAGGTTTCTTGTGAACTCCTGGTACAATATGTGTCATTTGAAAAAATCTTTATACGGGTTGAAGCAGGCCCCGGTGTTGGTTTGCCAAACTCGCTACTTCTTTAAAAGCAAGTATGGCTTCTTGCGGTCTTACTCCGACTACTCCCTATTTACTTTCACGAGAGGCCATGTGCATCTTAACGTCCTCGTGTATGTCGATGACCTGATCTTGTGCAGTAATGATACTACTGCTCTACTCTCCTTTAAGAAATATCTTGGCGACTGTTTTCATATGAAGGACTTGGGCCCTTTAAAATATTTTCTTAGGGTAGAAGTGGCACGGGGACCGGAGGGTATTTTGCTTTGTCAACGCAAGTACACTCTTGACATTTTAGCTGGAGTTGGCCTACTCGCGCGCAAAGCCGGTGGACTTTCCTATTGAGCAGTAATCATGGTTTGGGTCTCGCTTATAGTCCAGATTATGTGGATCCTCCCCGTTATCGCCGCTTGGTTGGTCGCCTTATTTACTTGTCCTTTACACGACCCGATTTGGCTTATACTGTGCACATCTTGGCCCAGTTTATGCATGCACCTCGGCAAGCACACTGGGATGCGGCTATTCGTGTTGTTCGCTACTTAAAGAAATGTCCGGGTCAAGGCATCCTGTTAAGCACCACATGCGACTTGTCTTTATCTGGTTGGTGTGATTCCGATTGGGCTAGTTGTCCACTGACGCGTCGCTCTCTCACCGGATGGATGGTGTTCCTTGGTGGCTCCCCTGTATCTTGGAAAACCAAGAAACAACATACGGTTTCTCGCTCGTCTGCCGAGGCGGAATACCGTTCCATGGCATCCATTACCTCTGAACTCAAATGGTTGAAAGGATTACTTGCAAGTTTGGGAGTTACCCACTCTAGGCCGATATCTCTATTTTGTGACAGTCAATCTGCATTGCACATCGCTCAAAACCCGGTGTTCCACGAACGCACGAAGCACATTGAAATAGACTGTCACTATGTCAGGGATGCGATTCAAGAAGGGACCATCGCTACCTTTCACGTCAAAACGGATGAACAACTTGCCGATATCTTTACCAAGGCATTGGGCAAGCAACAATTTTTATACTTACTGAGCAAGTTGGGCATTCATGATCTACATGCTCCAACTTGAGGGGGGTGTTACGGAATATATATTATATTTATGGTATATACGGTGTATTAATGTAGTCAATATTTAGGAATATTTAGGCCTTTATTCTAGCCTTTATTCTAGACGTAATTGTAGCTTACTACCTTGTAACTTCTTATATATTGAGTGGCACATATGGAATGAAAGACACAGAAAATATTTTGACCCAAATTTGTCAGAAGGTTTACACAAATTACTAGAACAAGAGAGAAAGTAACACTAACACAGCTCTGCTAAAAAAATCTAAATGAAACTTCAGCAAATAGCCCAAAACAATACTTCAGCAAAAACCTTTCACACTGACTTTAGATGAAGTAAAATCATAAATCACCTATGTTGGTGAAAGTTGAAAATAGATGAATGATTCTTAGCCTCTTATATATTGTCGGTCAAACCTTTGAGTGGTGCCATTTTAAAAAGTTTTAATGAGAGATATCATATCTTTGTTGATTGTTCAAAACAAATATTCAAGAGGAATGTTATAAAATATAAAATTATGGATATCTATTATTGTAAAACCCCACCTCTTTGTATGGGTATTTTAGTCAATTCGAAATTTCTCTTCCCTTTTCTTTTCTTTTTAGCTTTTCTTTTCCTCCAAGTTTTTCGAAGACTGACCTAAGCCCTGAAAAGTCTATAAAAAGGTTCAAGGAGCTCTAGACTTAATCAAAATCATGTTTTTAAGATACCTTTCTTGGCACGCTGAACCGAGGAGCCCCCTCGGTTAAGCGACCTGCTTGCCCAGACTTGTCCCGGACATGTCCCAGGACGTGCTCAAGACTTCTGGTTCACTGAACCGAGCACTGCTCTCGGTTAAGCGGCCCATTTTTGGTGTCCAGGATGCTTCTGACCTTGTCCAGGATGTCTCCTCAGATCAAAGACTCGGTTTCAAGGCAGATATTGATTCAGGACCAGTTTTGAGTCTCGTTTCTTCTCAAGAAGGTAATTATTGTAGCCTTTGGTTTAATTCTTGGTTTCAAGCTCGTTTATAGTTTGTAATAGTAGGATTCATGTTAGGTTTTCAGGTGTTCATAGGTTCTTGAGGTTTCGAAGGTTAATCGTCGTCCTTTGTTCGGTTCGGCTCGTCTAAAAGGCAACGAGGTTCTTCTTATCAGAAGGTTCCATAATTGTTTTAAAGATTATGTTTTTATTACACTTCAATACCGTTTTCTGTATTTTGCACGAAACTGGACTTGTTATGTGTTTTGGACAGTCTGACGGGTATGTTATAGAGCAGAAAGTGAGTCCGGGCATCTACTGGCTCATTGAACCGAGAACCTCTCTCAGTTAAGTGACCCAGAAAATCCTAGATTGGCCTTCTGGTCCTTCTGTGTTGTCTACAACATTTTCAAGTGTTATTTCAAGTTTTGATTACGTTTTTGGTTCCGTTTTCATGATAATAGTTGAGATAAGATGGTAGTTTGGTGTATGATATGGCCTTTGTTTGTTTCCGTAGGTTAGGCATGTTCCTATACGCGAACTTATGTGCCTTATGTGCTCCAATGTGCTTATGTGTTTTTTCTCCATCATGCTTGGCAAGGTCACGGTTATTGATAATGTACCGAAAAGGGTGCCATGGGTCCTTAATTCTCATGTCGGAGGTATGACTAACTATGCTAATCCATATCGTTCTCGAGACGGCAGTCCCTAAGTCCCGTGGGTCCCTAATTCCCATGACTGGAGGTGTGTTAGTTGTATTAGCCGTGTTGTACATCATGTCCCTTACTTAAGTGTCTTGGTGCCACGTAATGAATATAGCTATGAAAGGACAAGACATGTAACATGACAAGTTAAGAATACGTCTATGTTAAGTAAGTAAGTACTTAATGTAACTAGACAAGTATGTGCAAAATGAACCAAAGTAGTTAATAGGTAATGTTTTCTTATGCATCATCGAGTGTGGCTTTACAAGGCTTTCTCTTATGTTTCAAGTTATGCTTTGAGTATAGTTTCCAAAGATTCTAAGTCATGCTTATAAACTACGTGTAAACTGGATAAAGTGGATTCATGTCGTGTCTCGTGACATTTGATGACCATGAATTTCCCTTTTGATATTCTATCTCCTTACTGAGCATCTAGCTAGTGCTCACTCCTTTATTTGAAATAAGATGTTTGCAGGTACATGATGAGTCGACTACTAGTTTGGAGTGCTAGCTTATGATGAAACAATGAAGTCTTTTTGTGTTTTAGTTTCATGTTTCAGTAGTTCTTTCTTTTCAGACGCGTGAGTTGTAATTGATGGTAGTGTTTACCTTCAGTTTTTTTATGATTTAGTTTGACAATAGTTATTTGGTTGAGTTGTTGTGTTGGAAGGGTCTATTTCCCCGAGTCTTCAGCTTGTTATCTTCTGCGCGAATCTTTAATTTCTCTGATATGACACGAGGTTTACGTGAGATTTAGAGTTTACTCTAAATATCACGTGCCGAATGTTCCATGTCCGGATAAGGACTCGGTATCCGGTACATTGGCGTTACAATTACTCAAATTGATTTACATATATTTTCTGGTTTATCTACTTAATCTGTATTCATATTGTAATATTTACTGTAAATACTCATTATATCATTGAAATAATACACACATTTTCCTTCTTCCTACTTTATTTTTATTCTTGTTGTTTCTCTTGTTGTTCTTTCTCTCTTATTGATATGTATTAGTTTTATAACAAAAATAAAATTATTTATTTTAGAATTTCAAATACTATATTTTAAAATAAAATTACTTTTCTCAAAAAATGGAAAAAAGTGTAAAATAAAATTACTTGAAAGCAATTTGATGCGATTGCTTTAATTGTATTTTGAGGGTAAAAGAGGAAAATGCGAAAAAGTGCGCTGGAGCTAAGCCCTGATAATACCGGATCCTTTAAACCCCTAAATAAAAATGTACCTTAAACCCTGAACCTTGTTCTTTCACCGTTCACTCTGAAACGCCTGTCCGGCCATGGCTACTGTTTGAAAACATCTGAAGAAGAGAGACAAAGACAGAGAGCGAGAATACAAAACTAAATTAGTAGGGAAAGAGCACAATAATATTAAGATGGTGAAGGCGTATTTGAGGTACGAGTCGGAGTTGGCGTTTGGCGTTATTGCGTCGCTGGATTCCAATATAGCTTATGATAGCTCCGGCAAGTTTTTGCTGGCGGCGGCGCTTGAGAAGTTAGGCGTCTGGCACGTTCGTCAAGGTGTCTGCGCTAAAGCTCTTGCCCCTGCTACATCTTCCTCCAGCGGCCCTGCCCTCGCCGTCACCTCCATTGCGTCCTCCCCATCTACTTTCGTAATTTCCTTTTTTCTCTGCCTTTGTTAATTGGTTTAGCCATAGAATTATTGAATGTCGGGACTATTATTTATTGTTGTTATTTTGAAGGTTAGCTGCAACTTTATGCTTCCAGGGTTGTTTTTAGAGCACTGAGTGGATAATTGACTGTTTGAACTGAAATGTGTTTGCTGTACCTTGACCGTAGCTGTATTTACTTTTGTCAAATTTTCCTCTTCCTTTCGCCTCAATTGTTCTCATCACCTTCTCCATCCTTTATGGACTCCCTTTATAGATGGCAGGAGTGTAAGTATGCTTGCTGTCAACATCATGATACCAAGCTTACTATGTTTGAAAACACCTTTTCAAGTGTACTTAACTGGGGACAAACAAATGTAGTTTATTTTTAAATTTTTGATTTTTAAAAAGTTTATTTATTTTGCTTGCTTCAGTATTCCCAAAGTTCCAAAATGACTTTTGAAATTGTCTTCAAGAATATATTGGGTTAGACTTAGTGCATAAGTGAGGGTTCAAATTTTATGCTCCTGAAGTTTATCTAGGATCATTGCACGTGGAGGGTTGCCTTGAAATTTCTTGTTTGTGTTTGCGTTATGCCTATTCTCGACATACTAAAGGGAATTCATGACAGATAGCAAGTGGATATGCTGATGGTAGCATAAGGATTTGGGAATATGAGAAGGGAACATGTGAAACTACCTTAAACGGGCATAAAGGAGCTGTTACTATCCTTCGGTACAACAAACTTGGATCGTTGCTCGCGTCTGGAAGCAAAGATAATGACATCATTTTGTGGGATGTTGTTGGTGAGGCTGGGCTTTTTCGCCTTCGTGGCCATCGGGATCAGGTTTATGAAATTGCTCTTTTGTTAATACTGGATTTATTTCCCATGTTGATAATCTTACTTGATTCTTCTTATCTTGCAGGTGACAGACCTTGTTTTCCTGGATTCTGGTAAAAAACTGGTTAGTTCATCTAAGGACAAATTTTTGAGAGTTTGGGATCTTGAAACACAGCACTGTATGCAGATTGTCAGTGGGTACCATAGTGAGATTTGGTCCATAGATGTTGATCCCGAGGAAAGATATATAGTGACTGGATCAAGTGATGTTGAGCTCCGAGTCTTCATGATAAATCATGATTCGGCAGAGACACATGATGCGATGACTAAAAGTTCAATTGCCATGGTCAACAACGATTCATCGGGACAAAATAAATGGGTCGTCCTGAAGGAATTTGGTGAAATTCAACGGCAATGCAAGGATAGAGTTGCTGCAGTGAGGTTTAACAAATCTGGAAATCTATTGGCTTGTCAAGTTGCAGGAAAGATTGTGGAGATATATCGTGTGCTTGATGAGGCTGAAGCCAAGCGTAAGGCTAAAAGGAGAACCAGTAGGAAGAAGGACAAGAAACCCTTGGATGGGGCAGGAAACAAAGCTGAAAATAGAGATGCAAAAATTGTGGTGGAGGGAGATGGAAGCAATCTTTTGATTACAGTCCCTGATGTGTTTAAGCTTCTTCAAACCATACGAGCTAGCAAAAAGATAACCTCATTTTCTTTCTGTCCAGTTCCTCCAAAGAACATGCTTGCTACCTTGGCATTGTCTTTGAATAATAATGTTTTAGAAGTTCATTCAATAGACAGCAGTTCAACCACAAAAACAAGTGCAATTGAACTCCAAGGACATCGTTCGGATGTCAGGAGTGTGGCTCTGAGCTCCGATAACAGTCTTTTATTGTCAACAAGTCACAGTACAATAAAAATTTGGAATCCTAGTACAGGTTCTTGTCTCCGAACTATTGATTCTGGATATGGTCTATGTGGCATTTTTGTTCCTGGTGACAAGTATGCTGTTGTTGGTACAAAAGGCGGGACATTAGAGATTGTTGACGTACGCAGTGGCACGTGTGTGGATGTAGTCGAAGCACATGGTGGTTCTATACAATCCATTGCTCCCACTCCAGGTGGAAAGGGTTTTGTCACAGGAAGCACAGATAAGGAGATTAAGTTCTGGGAGTACCAAGTTACTCAGAAGGCTGGTCAAGTGCGTAGCTTTTATATGACTTTTTGGTTGCTCCTCTCTTAGTTCCAGCCCAGCCCTCCTCTTGGTTGGGCTGACTAACTAAGTTTATTGCACTTTCTTGCTGTCTGGTTCCGTTTCCTAATGAAATCTTTCCACTTTCTTGCATATCTTTTTATGGCTATAGGATGCTAAACACTTGACTGTGACTCATGTGAGGGGCTTGAAAATGGAAAATAATGATGTTCTTGCAGTCGCTGTCCACCCTGATGGAAAATATGTTGCTGTTGCTTTGCTAGATTGCACAATTAAGGCAAGAACTCTCTCGTTAATCCTCTTCTAATTTTACTGTTGTATGGTCTCTATTGTGGTCTACATTTAGTTTTTATCCTTATTGTTCATGGTCATGTTTTTGTTAAGGAAACATGAGGTGACCACATGTCTTCATCCTTTATTTTGGGGGTGATATTTTGTTTGCATTTGTCTTCTCTTTTATTCTAATGGTTAATCTCTATTTGATATATATCATCAATAAGATTAAATGTCAACAGCTTTTCTAATCTCTTGAGAGTGCATTTCACATGGGACCAAAATTATTTGCTCCTACCCCTAGTTTAATAAATGGCTCAAGGAAGGGGAGGTGATGATGCAAAGAAAACTATAAGGTCAATCTGTAAGGGGATTATTACTTCTGTAATGTGGGAGAACGTGCTAGATTGATACGTAGTTCCTTCAGTTGTAGAATTGTTAGAAAATTAATATGATTCAGCTGTAAAAAAGAAAAAAAATTTACCTTTATTTTTCAGTAATTGATGAATTAAGATATGGAAATTCAGGAAATTGAATAACAATTTTTCCATCAAGATTCGCCAACTTGAGATGTTATTATTTTGAATTGAATAAAAAAACGGTGAAATGGCTAACAAACAGCAGACATTAGATGTGTCTTGCCTTTCTACTCTTGTTTGTTCTCTAGACTCTAGTTACCACTTGTAGCTTGTGCTTATTTGTATTCTCTTCCCAATTCCATCAAATAGGTTTTCCCTCCTTGTAGTTTTAGTTCAAAGGTGGATAAACAATGTTTTTTAAGGACAACAGTATGGATTACACCATTTCAGGTTTTGTATATGGATTCTCTCAAGTGTTGCCTGTCATTGTATGGCCACAAGTTGCCAGTGCTTTGCATGGATATTTCATCAGATGGAGCTCTTATTGTGAGCGGCTCTGCAGACAAAAACATAAAGATTTGGGGTCTTGATCATGGCGACTGCCACAAATCTATTTTTGCTCATGGAGATAGGTATGCCATTATAAGCACGACATGTTCTATATGCGCTGGCACCATTTGAGCATAATATGTACAATCTTACCATTTTTTTTGCAGTGTTATGGCTGTTAAATTTGTTCGGAGTACACATTACGTGTTCAGCGTAGGAAAGGATCGCCTTGTGAAATACTGGGATGCAGACAAATTTGAGCTTCTTTTAACACTTGAGGGTCATCATGCTGAAGTTTGGTGTCTTGCCGTTAGCAACCGTGGTGATTTTCTTGTAACTGGATCGCATGACCGGTCCATACGCCGTTGGGATCGCACAGAAGAACCATTTTTCATTGAAGTACTTTCCGATTTTTGCTACTTTCTTCCGATTTTTGCTACTTTCTAATGTTGTGGTCAATAAGCTTTTGCTTCTTCACCTTTCTTACGAAGTTTTGACACATTGCTCTCAGTCTGATTATTCTGACTACCCCCCTCCCTCCCATTGTTATGGAAGTGTTCTTGTGTAGAAGGGTCAAACCATTTAGGCCAACTATATGCAACCTTACCTTTTACTTTTCTAAGAGGATACTTTCACTGATTGAACCCATGACCTCTAGTCTTGTGGCGACAATTCTTACCTCTGGTCTTTCATTGGCCAAACCAGTTAGGCCCTCTGCGTATTTGGTTCTCTCTAGGGTGTTTTTTTCTTGATGTAAATTTATTCCTCTTTCCTTCTGGATTAGACGTCCCTAAAGTATTGTCCACAGCTTGTCTTAGTTACTATCTCCTTGTCTCTTCTTGCCACTGAAACTTCTTACAGTGAAAATTTTGTAATGTTAAATGCTCCAACAACGGAGGTAAGGATAGCAGGGTCGGGATATCCCCGCCCTCCGAACCGGACGTGAAGGTCTCCCCTCATCCGGCTCTCTGCAGGGGAATCTCCACTCACTGCTTCCCCTAATATCCTCCCTTTACCACATCATGGGGGTTTACAGGAGATCCCAGAGGCTCGCTCGGAAAGGCTGCTATATCAATCAATGAGATTGACAGCACTAAATATCAGACAACCAGGGTGATATTTTAGGATGGAGGGAGTACTCTTTGATGTTCTTGGCAAGTATATGTTGCAAATTTTCTTACTAGAGTTGTAAGCAATTTTATTTTTCCTCAGGAAGAGAAGGAAAAGAGGTTGGAAGGCATGTTTGAATCTGACATTGACAATGCATTTGAGAATAAGTATGCTCCAAAGGAAGAATTCCCAGATGAGGGCGCTGTGGCATTAGCCGGAAAGGGAACTCAGGAAACTTTGACCGCCACTGACAACATTATTGATGCACTAGACATGGCTGAGGCGGAACTGAAGCGTGCTGCTGAACATGAGGTATTCACCACTCTTGAACAGATCAGCTCAATTTCTTGTATAATTTGGTCATTATGTACTTGTAGGGTTGTTATATCCCTTTTAATTCTTGTATATTTCATTGAAAGGCTTGAACGGGTTAGATGAACGGATGACTAGGATGTGTATTGGGGCAGGTTAGGTGCCGATACGAATAAAGATTGGCTTATTGCATGGACCTTTGCTTATTGTGGTCTTCTATTTTGCTGTCATGCTGTTGTCATTATATCACATTGGATCGACATTTCAGTTCCTTATTTCAAGAAGTTGTATCTGTAGGGAGCAATAGCCAATAATATTTGTAAACAGGGGCGGCGCTCTACCTTGTACAAAACGGGTCAGGGACCTGCTAAAAAGAATTACAGTGAGAACTTTTTTTAGGTACACATATATATGTGACATTGACCCGCTTATTTTTATATATATTGATCCGTATTGATCCATATTGAAGTATAATATACTACCTCCGTCCCAAAATGTAAGTCCATTTAGCCTTTTGATTTTGTCTCATAATATAAGTCCATTTGAAAAACCAATGAAGCATTTATTACATTTTTCTTCTTTACCCCTCATTTATTATATACTCACCATTTTTCACTACTTTGCATTAATAACACTATAACCGTCAACGGTCAATTTAGATTCTTTAATCAAAATTAATGACACATAACAAGTTTTAACCAACTTTCTTAATCTATGTGAAAAAGTCCAAACGGACTTACATTTTGGGACGGAGGTAGTATAAGACTAAGTTTATTAATTACAAAATATGTCAAATTTCCGACTAGTATCACCAAATTCCTGGAGCTGCCCCTGTTTGTAAATATAGTTGTTTCCGCTGATTAAGGCTTGACTGTTAATAATCTATGTGGGGTCGGATTGGAATGCTGCAGGGAAGAGTGGAATAAGTAAAGTACAACATTAGCCTGTAAGTTAGTGAGGATGCACTATAAATCCTAAGTTGAGATTGTGTGGTATGTCAACGTGTATGATCATACCTTGAATTGGAATCTTAGGCCCCCCACTTTGAAATGTCTTTTACATATTCAATAAGAAAATACGCATTATTTGTCCTTTTTGTATCCTCTTTCTTTTTTGTTTATTTTTTATTATCCCCCACCCCCCCCCCTCTCACCCCCTAAACCTGAAATATTTTTAGTATTTTGCTTACTATTATTATTGATCATTTTTGCATTGTTTAGGAGGAGAAATCAAAGGGAAGAATTGAAGAATTTCACCGTAATGTTCTTTTGCATGGACTTTCTCCATCTGACTTTGTTCTTCGTGCTGTATGTGGTGTCCACACTAATGACCTTGAGCAGACTTTACTGGTTAGTAGCCATTGGAAGCTTGCTTTTCTATCAGGGTCGTTAATTGCAGTTGCATTTCAAAGGATTTTATCTTTATGGTTTGGGTTAGGAACTTAGGATGTTTTTTGTTCTATGTGCTTTGTTAGCGCTATCTCCAATCTTGATATGTTCTTAATGATTATCTTTCGGTTTTTCATGTTGACATTCTTTAAGGAATGCTCTTTACCAGTTGATATCTAGTGGTTCTTGTATTTATGCTTGTGATATTTCATGTCCGTATCTTTTATAAATTACCTTCTCACCTACAAGCTGAAGCTCTTAAGGAGAAGTGTAATTTGTACATGTTGTATATAGTCTAACAGACTCCCTCATATGTGATCTTGCTGACACGTCAAGAAGCAGTAGAAATAACAGTAGCAGTAAACAGACATTATTAGCAGGTAGTATTAGTTGTGTGTGAACAAATGAGACAGTGGTGATAAAATTTTATACCTGAAATCTTGAGTTCTTATGGATAAGTGTAAATTATGCATGTATACAATCCAACAATCTCATTTTTTTTTTTTCACTTTTGACTCCATCAAGTTAATCAAACTGTTATTTGATTTATTCAGTTTTTCTGCAGTCATTTTGTGAGACCATGCTATTATCTTATGATCATATGTTGTAGTTCTTCACTTGTTACTTTCTCTTGTGAAAGTCTGACAGAAACAACCTGAAAATTTTGACTGTACTTGATTACTAGCATGTTTTTACTCCTCGAAGTGAACTTTTGAATAGCTTCCTAGTTGCCCATTGGCCTCAAGTGTCGTTTACATGGTTATTCAACTTTTATGAGATCGAAAAAGGAACTATATTTTAAAATCAGGGTTGATCTATTTCATAAGGTATAGTTGAAGATTATGTATATTTTCCGTGCAGGCTCTACCATTCTCCCTTGCTTTACAGCTGTTATCTTATGTGAAGGATTGGGCTTCTATTCCAGATAAGGTAAAGTTTAGCATCAAGGTTCATGCATTAAGCATATGATAATTGCGAAGTAGCCAGTGTTCTAAAAATCGCAAAACGCGGTCGCCTAGGCGCCGCCTAGGCGCTAGGCGCACCCCAAGCGATTCGACTTGGCTCTAGGCGATCTCGGCTAGGCGACTGGTGTTTGGCGATTTCTGGCGTTCTGGCGTTTCTAGGCGCTCTGGCGCTCTAGGCGCTCTGGCGACTGGCGCCGCTAAGCGACCCTAGGATATTAGGGTTCCATCTAGGAAAAAGCTTTGTAAACTAGAATTTTCGGATCAAGTCATCCAAAGTAAAGATATTACACTCTAGAGTTCTCCCCCAAACTGTAAAAAGCTATTACTTTGAATGTTGGAACTCAAGAGACTTGTACTCAGTTAGTGTAAGGCGCCTAAAACCCTAAAACCCCTTAAAACCCTAGAACCGCCTGGGCGCTAGGCGCCCCTGCAGCGTACCGACCTCGCCTAGCGATTTTTAGAACACTGGAAGTAGCACATTCTCTTCAATTTTATATAACAGGTAATGTACCATGGCCAAATGTTAATTATCCTTTGGGAAACCATTTGGAATCAGCTACTCCATACTCTTGAAAAGGGCGAAAAAGATTCACGTGTCAGTTGTCTTCCATGAAGCATCTGAGCGGCCTCCTGATCCCAGATAACAAACACAAAGGCCTTCGTTCTTTCTCTTTGATGATCACGTTTGTCCCCTTCCAACATTTTGAACTTTTCAACCTCTTATCCAATCACTTACAACTTGAGAGGGGAAAAAAATTTATAATATGCATTTTAACTTCAGAATATGCGTATTGTTATTGAATTAATCCTCTCATAATAAATCATATTAAGATTTTCATCATGTCTTTGGGATTTTGATAACACTTGCTTTATATGGTTTTTCATTTTTCACAAAACATGTCGTTTTTTATGTTTGTTTTATTTTTATTTTTATTTTTATTTTTGGTATTGGCAGGTTGAGCTTGTTTGCAAGGTTACTGCAATGCTGTTACAGTTGCATCATCATCAGTTAGTATCCACTGTGGCTGCCAGGCCTCTCTTAACTCATCTCAAAGGAACAATTCATGCAAGAGTTAAGGTATTTGAAATTTTAGTCTCTCTCTCTCTCTCTATATATATATATATATGTATATATATGTATATGTATATGTATATATATGTATATGTATATGTACAGTTCTTTGGAAGTCTGGCGATTATATATTGTGATGATCAAATCTCAGGAATGCAAAGATACACTGGGCTTCAACCTTGCAGCGATGGATCATCTTAAGGTAAGGGCGTCGTGGAAACTGGCACCACTTCAACATTAAAGGGTTATTATTATTGATTTAAGCTGAAAATACAATTCCTAAGTCCAAATTTTCTCTTATTGTTTTCCTTTAGCAACTGATGGCCCAAAGATCCGATGCTCCATTCAGAGATGCAAAAACAAAACTACTAGAGGTGCGCGCACAGTATGCCAAACGTGCAGAAGGAAGGACAGAAACAAAAGCAGAAAAGAGGAGGAAAAAGAAACAAAAGAAAACAGATAACGAACATGTTTGGTCTTGATTTTTTCTTTATTTGGTTGGCGTATTTTGGCTTATTATGTCATATTGTAAGAGGTCAGAGAATCCAAAATTTTTGCTGAGTTCTTTTTTTTGCATTATGTATGGGGCAAGTGTTGTTTGTACATAATTTATGGCTTAGTTTATCGGCTAATGAGGTGTGTAACTTGTGTCATACATGTTACTGGTTCACTTAACCCCCCTGGGTAGCAACTGGTTTGAATTTTCTGTAGTTTTAGCTTCCGTTGTAATAGCCTCTATTTGGGGGTTTAGTTAGTAATTGTAAAACCTTGATTTTCAGATTGGGCAAACCATTCCCTGTGATTTTTGTATTTTTTTTTTTTTTTTTTGAGGAACATGTGATATTTATATGAATTTCAAAAGTTTTCTATATGATATTGTTATTACCTATTTTTATTCATGTTATCAGTTAGATGTAATTCTTTTTTTAATTAATGTTATAATTTCAATGTCAACGTAACATAAAATTATATGCTATCTTTTAACTATGAGAGTTTCGAGTAAATATTTATGTTTCGAGGTCGTTATCAACTAGAGTATTCAAAAGAGAAGAAGACAGCCAGAAGCTGTCCATTTTTACACAAATCCACAAACATGGAAGAGTTGACTCTGTTTGATCTTGTTCTTATTTTTATTCGAGGGCGTTTGAGTTGGAACGTTTAAACTGCCGATAGATTCGTCTGCTTTGATAACCCGACAAGGTTCCTTTTTATGGATGATATGTGTACCTTTAGAATGTTCTTTTCTGCTGTAGCACTGGCTGTTTTAGGCTACCAGTGAAAATATATACAGGAAATCAGTCTGAATAAAATATGACAGCTTAAGAAACACAACAACAATGAGTGATGAAAGTAGGGAAATTGGAAAATCAGGCCATGTCCCCCTGCCTACTTGTAAATAAAGTTACACTTTTTACAAAACTCGTTTTTAGGTAACACGACCATAATAGCGTCGTAAATACAGTTTTTACGACAATAATAGTGTCGTTAAACCACCCCAACGTTACTTTGCATAAGGATTAAGGAGTCCATTATTGGCGTAACGAGCATCAGTTTACGCCATTAATATTGGTGTAAAATGAGTTTTACGATGCTATTAATGGCGTACGGTCCTCGTTGAGCAATTTTACAATGATATTTCTCTTTTAATTCCCCCAATAATGGTTTTACAATGATATTTCTCTTTTAATTCCCCCAATTTCACCCACTTACCAAAAATAAATCTTACCTTCAAAAACTCATACACAAAATCCTAGGTTTAATCTTGAAGTTGGGTTTCATCAAACAAAGAGGTTGCTCCATCAAGGAAGTTCGGCATGGGTAAATACTTTTTTTTGCAATAACTTCATATCATGTAATGTGTATATTTTCTATTGAACTATGAACTTGAATGAATAAGCGCAGTATGCAATTTTACGTCATTAGTTGGTTAGTTGTTGATAGAATCATTGTTATTGGCGTAACAAATGTTTTTACGCCAATAATATTGGCATAAAAACACTTGCTACGCCAATAATACTTGCGTAAAAACACTTATTGGCGGCACGAGACTCATTATTGGCGTTAACTATAGTTTTACTCCAATAATAGTGACGTAAAACACAATGATTGATGTCAAAAACAATGATGCAACGCATTTTTTTAACGCCAATACTCATTTAAAATGCCTTGTATCATTATTTAGCCTTGTAATTACATATAAGCCTTGTATCATTATTTAGCCTTGTAATTACATAAAAGCCTTGTATCATATGTAGACTTGCATCATATAATTTATTATTGAATAGCTTGTAATGTCCAATATTTAGTGTAATATAATATTTAATAGCATTGTATAATATAATTGCCTTAGCATTTTTTATAATTTAATGGCTTAGTATATGTATATGCCCAATATTACTGACAATGTAACCTAACAAAATACGACGGTGATGAATAACTAATAACACATAACACAAATAAGAGCGAACAACGACAATAACATCGACTTACGTTCCGTTGCGCTTACGGTGAAAGCTCCACCCAAAGCGAGGTTCTTGTGGGTCTTGGTTGTTTTCGATTCCACTCCTTCCTTCTCACCTGTTATGGCCTTCCTCATGCCTCGCAAGAAATAAGATCCTATAGGATAGCTCGTAGAGGATTTGTAGGCTCTCTTATTCATCTCTCCACTCAACGACTTGGTAAAGTCTCGGCCCGGAAGTGAGGCATCCTCTCAGGGTCTGTATTTAAGTCTTTGTTTCGCGGACTCAACTCCATCACTCCTCCGCTTCATGACGGCGATTGTATCACCGCCCGTACCTTAAACTTTTAACAACCAACTTTGCAACAAAATCACACAAATAACCAAACAAACAAAACCTCACCATAACTTGGATAATGAATGGCCATACTAATTTTCAATCTTATCATCCGAAGTTGTAACAACATAACGGTTCGGATTTCGTGTGGGTTTGTTTGTGTGAGGTATGTATGTGTATATCTTGCCATAAACGGATATCATAAGGGTTCGGACTTTGTATGTTTGTTTGTGTCATATATATATATATATATATATATATATATATATATATATATATATATAGAAATGGGTTCTTATACATACCTATTGATCCATGCTTACCGTACTTACTACTAATTAAAACCCTCAATTTACGAAGTTTCCAATTTTAAGATCTTTGTTATCCTCGATTTCCTCCATCTCAAAGCAGAACCCATAATTTCCTCTTCCTTCCTCCGGTTCTCCAACTTCCGAAGTCTACATCGCTCCAACACCCTTCCTCCTTCCTCCTTGCACTCCGGCGACGAGCGAGTTGAACAACGACATTGCGATTGTTGTCTCATCAAATTCTCTCGAGGCGTTTTCCTTTCTCCTCGTTGATCTAAATGTACCGATTCGACCGATTATTTCAAGCTACTTCTTGTGTTTTTATTCATTTCTTTTTCAATTGTGAAGATAGTCGATGGATTGCGATGTTTTGATGGCTTAATTTTACGATTTTTATACTCTGGTTTGATTGTTTGAATCCGATTTTAAATCTTGATTTTTAGGGGTTTTTGTTTGAATGCAGCTTGTGACAAATGAAGAGGAAGGAGATTGTGAAGTTAGGGAATGCCAAACAAATTTCGAAGAAGATGAAGCACCATAACAACGATTCACCTTCGACAAGCAAAGCCATTACTTTAAAAACCAGGATGTCTCCTTGTGCCATCACAAAATTTATTGAAAGTTGTCCAAGTGATGAGCAAATACGGGACATTGAGGCCATTGGTTTTGGTGGTCATTGAAGTTGAAAGCGGACACAGTTCCTACTTGCCTTAGAAGACATTTGGTTGTTGTCGACTTTAACACTAGTGCGTGTTCAGCGATGAACAATCAACTTCAAATAAAAGACACGGACATTCATATTGCATTGGGTTACCAATGGGTTCCACTGAGTTGTATGAAGCCACGTCGAGTGAAAAATCAGAAGATTTTTTAGAGGAAAAAAAGAAATGGTTGCTACAGTTTGGTTGTATTCCTAAAGTTTTGAAGAGATCATTGTTGGACAAATTAATTTCACAGCGAGCGGGAGGTGTGGAATTCAAGAGAAATTTTATAGTTTATATTGCATCTACACTTTTGATGGGCGTTAAGGGGGATGTTTAGGGTGATTTTATACGATTTCTAATGTTATATTTTATAACAATTTCCTCCATATTCGTATAATTTGCATAGAAATCAAGGGTTTAATCGAATTATTGAGCAAATGAGTTTTAAAAGTGGTTAAGTGCAAATTTGTGTTAATTATGTGGTTTCATTGATAAAAATCTTTGAATATGAGATGTTACATTTTGCACGATGTTATCATGAATGTAGGTACGCTTGCATGTTAAATGAGGAGCTTAAACGAAGATCAGATGAAGATTAAGAAGAAAGCTCGATTCGATTCGGCCCAAACTTGGTGATCAAGTATTTCAAAATATGCCACGTAACATTATATTTTGAGGCCTAAAAGATGGATTTTGAGGAAAAGAAGAAGATGCCACGAGTTTACGAGATCAGCGGATCAATATTTTCCAACGACTTCTACCGTAACCTGTTTTCGATGGAAATTTTACCCGACTTAGAGGCATTTTCAGGGAAGAGTTCTTGACGAAAGTTGTAGATACTAAAATGAGCTTTCCAACGCATTTTGAATCACGTCAATCGGAGGTCTACAACTCAAGTTATGATGTTTTTACCGAATCTGCTGGAATTACGGACGAACCGGAGATATTTTGGCCAAGTTTGATGCATGTTACTCCATGTGCTCCTTAATGATGATGATGATGAGTCATAACAAACTCCACATGCTATTTTAGTGACTCCTCACCTTCACATGCAAAGTCATTATCACCTCCCACATGCTTATAACAAACTTGAGAATATTCCTTAGCATATTCTCCCAAAAATATCTCCTCAACTACAACCTCTCCCAAATACTACCTCCTTTTAACTAACTTCTTACCTCCCAAATGAACCTATCCTTATACAATCTCTCCTATATATACTCCTCCATTTCCATCCATCTTCCTTGCCCTCCTTGGTCACTTTTGGCCAAGCTTTTACTTTTCCCGTCTTTTATGTAAATACTCTCAGAGGCGTTATGCGAGAATAAATTAGAATAGTAATCTTGTTGTAATCTGGAGCTACTGCCCCGATTCGAAATCATAATCGAGGATGATTGGCTAAGGTCTCTAAGCTAGAACCATCGTTGTGAAGCCACCATCACCGGAATAAACAAGGATTTCGTTTTCATTTGTTCTAGTGAGTTTCTTGTTCTTCCTTCATGTTTGAATTGTTTATGTGCAATTTGTATGATCTATACTTATGTTGCATGCTAATCAATTTAGATACGATAGTTGATAAATTCGTAGATTACCGTGAAGGAGAATGATAATATTCTTCCAACATACGTAAGTTGAGGGTGAATGTTGTCGATTAGGATTTATATCCATATCTTTGATCCGTAAATGCTTTAGTTGTACCGAGAGTGGTGAACTAATTAAAAGGCGATGAACCGAAAGGAAAATGCCTCTTTAGCGAGATAATAATCCAAGAACTTACGAATGAATATGTGTCTTTCTTGTTATTTTCGGTGGGGTGGTGGATCAATGGTGTGTTCTAGTTATTTTAATCTTTCTTTAAATAAATTTTTATTATCGTAGTTTTATTTATTTTCACGTTTGCTACCTTAGTTTGTTAATTGAAAATCCGAGATCATAATCATCAACTTTATAAAAGAAATCGAAGGCAAAGACTCTTTTTCATTACAAGTCCTGCGGATACGATCCGGTTTCACCACTATAATTGCGAGCCTTCGTGACCAGGGTGACATCGGTTTTATTTTATTACTTGTTATCTTTTACTTTGCATAAAACCGCGAACAAGTTTTTGGCGCCGTTGCGGGGACTTGCACGGAAAGTTTTCGTTTCGGTTTTGTTGTCAACTAAGTTATCTGTTTTCGTAAAAAAAAAAAAAAAAAAAATTAAAAATAAAAATAAAAAAAAAAATCTTTCGGTAATTACCGAGAGAGAAAAAAATATTTTCTTTTCGTTCGCTTCGCTCGTATTAGTTTTATAGTATTCTGCTTTACATTATATTTGTTTGGAGACACATTTGAGCCTGTTTTAGTATAGTTTTTTTTTAATTAAAAAAAAAAAAAAATTTAAAAAATTCTCGATAAATACCGAGTGGATTCGGTAATTACCGAGAAAGAGAGAAAAGAAACACGGAACACGTTTCAATCATTGAGGTTGGGTGATGGATTCTCGGTGAATCCACTCATGGAAGCATAAGGATAAAATCCGAAACCTCGTGATTTAGGTGTTGGTGCCCAAACGTAGTTTATGCAAACTCGAACTCACGGGGACCACTTTTGTATAATCCGAAATAGAGCGAACCATCGCCGACTAAACAGACGTTTGGCCCGGCTCACGGACCAACGGACGAGGAACCACGGAAGGAAACAATCTGAAGGATACGGCGAGGAGAAGCTCAAGTAGGAGCCAGGTTGAAGAAATGGCAGAGCAACGGACATTGGCGAGACTTTGCCATGCCATCTACCGTGAAAGTTAATCCTGCGGTCGTGATTCACGAAATCACGGTGATAATTCGAACTCAAAACTTCTTTAATCAATTTGGTAAGAGGTTCCACATTTCATGGATTTTCCACTTCGAGGACCCGCACGATCACATTCACTCATTTCTAGAATCGTGCGGGACTATTTTAATCAAAGGGTCACCGAGGACGCCTAAAGATGAAACTTTTCCCTTCTCACTTTGAAGGAGAAGCGAAAGAATGGTATAAATCCTTACCGGTCGAATCCATTACTTCGTGGGAGGAGTTGGAGAAAGAATTTACGAGCCAAGATACTTCCACCCGCAAAGACGGCTCATCTTACGAATCAGATATTCACTTTTGTGCAATCCGAGAAGGAATCTTTTACGATGCGTGGAGACGATTTAAGACTCTCTTGAGAAAGTGCCCCACCATAAATTTGGATAAGCAAAGATTGGTCAACACTTTCTCAGTGGTTTGATTGAATTGACTAAGGAATGGTGAATAGTTCTGCTGGAGGTGCATTTTCGAGAAAGACACCTGATGAGGATGGATGTTGTTTGAAGATATTGCAAAGTATAATTATGCCCCTACCTATGCGGTGCGCCCAATCGTAAAAGCTCGATTGCAGGAAGTATGAGGTAGATGAGACCACGTCTCTAAAAGCTCGATTGGCGCACTACGAAGCAAGTAGCGGCAATGAATGTTCAAAGTCTTGTGTGTGACAATTGCCATGGCCAAGGCCATCGTAGTAATCAATGCGACTTGACCCGATCTCACAGGTCAAAGCGTTTCAAAACAATGTCGTTTGCCAAAATTGCGATACCGTTGGCACGCATTCCATCGATGTCATCTATTGTTGCATTCGGAAGAAGTGAATACATTCACTTCTCAAAATTATCGACCTTCGGGTCGTAATCAAAACACTCAAGGATTCAATTATAACCGAACCACCCCTGGTTTCGATGGAGTGACCTTCGGGGCAAGCAAACCCCCATCATTTTCAGGCCCCTAGGCCTAATCAAAGCAATTTTCAATCCAACTATCGACCAAACATGGAACACCAATCCACCGCAAAATCAAAATCAATCATTTGAGATCTTAGAACAAAAGTTGAGCGAGCAAATCACGGCCAACACTCAATTGGCAAATGCTTTAAGTACTCGACCGAAGACGGTGAGAAATTTGGAGGTGCAAATGGGACAAATTTAGGCGACAAGCAAGTCGACCTCAAGGTCATTTGCCGAGTTTTATTGAGAAGAACCCCGAGGGGTTAATCTGGTCGAGAATGATCGAATACGTGCACCGATCTGGTCATGCGCACCATGGAGCTATGGTCAAGATGAGTGAATGCTATAAAGCGAGGAGTGGGAAGCGGTTGGCGGTCAGGCCAACCCAGGGAAGCAGTAGCCCCTCCCGTGAGAGAGACGCAGGAGGGGAAGATCTTTGTTCTCCTCGAGAAAGATGTTGGGACTACTATTGATCCAAGTGAAAGAGAAAATTCGAAGAAAAGGTGAAAGTTGAGAATTACGATGATGAAGAGAATCTGCTTGAGAAGAAGTCGATTCTAAGTTAAGTTCGGGAAGCATGTGAGGTGGAAGGATAGGGAAGACAAAGCAATCAATGATAAGGCGGCAAAGAAGCACTTTCTTGAGGAAGACTTTGTTGTCTCTCCTTACCCACCTAGCAAAAACAAGTTGTCATTAACGATCGATAAAGAATATAAGAAGGTTATCGACTTGCTCAAGAATCTTGAGGCAAACATTCCATTAGTTGATCTTTTGATAGGAATGCCAAAGTATACAAAGTTTATAAAGGACGCAGATGAGTTCGAAAAGAAGCTCCAAGAGCTCGAGCACATAGTATTGAATGGAGAATGCTCGAGAAATCAGCCAGACTAAACTTCCTGTGAAGTGTCCTGACCCTGGTAGATTTACGATTTCATGTACTATTGGGAACAGGGACTTCCACAATGTTTTGTGTGATTCGGGAGCATCAATCAATCTGATGTCTACGTCAATCTTCCAATCTCTTGGATTGGATCAATCTATTACGCTTAAACCTATTTCTCTTCAACTTGCAGATAGAAGTGTGAAATATGCAAGGAATTGTAGAAGATGTATTGGTCAAGGTTAAGAACTTCATATACCCGGTGATTGGGTAATCATGGATATGACCAACGATAAGAAAACCCCTTGATCCTTGGAAGACCTTTTCTTGCAACCGCCCGTGCCTTACTAGATTCCCACGGTGGCGAAGTAACCCTACATTTGGAGGATGAGAGCATAAAGTTCAATGTGGGCAATGCGTTGAAGCACCCGATCGATGACACTTGTTTAGCTATTGAGGACGATTTCAGCGATGAGTATGATAAACAAGTGTTCATGGGTAGTTGGGATGAGGAAGAATTCAATAAACTATCGCAACTTGGACCAATGAGGAGTGGATAAAATTTTTAGAAGAGATTGACAAGGAAAGTTCGATTACCACGAGGTGGTAGGAAAGAAGATGAGGAGAGGCATGGTGATATGCCCAGATTTGCAAAAGGAGATGAGGCCCCTGTCTGCTGGGAGGCCATGATGCTTGAGCCCTTATAATAAGCTTGGAGATCTAGAGCTTAAGGAGATAAATTGAGACCAAGTGTGGAGAAGCCACCGTCGATTTAGTGTTGAAACCCTTGCCTCAACACTTGAAATACATTTTTTCGAGGGGACGGTGATAAGCTCCTTTGATCATTTCATCTAAGTTAGAACCGAAGGAGGAAGAAAAGCTTATCAAAGTGCTGCAAGATAATATCCTCGCCTTTGGTTGGCAAGTGGGAGATATTAAGGGGATAAGCCACGATATCTGTATGCATAAGATCGGGATGTTGAGGATCGAAGAAGGTGCGATGACCTCGGAGAAGGCTAAACCCTCACATGCAGGAAATCGTTAAGAAGGAAATCATCAAATTGCTTGACATGGGTATCATCTACCCAATAGCCGATAGTGAATGGGTGAGCCCCACTCAGGTGGTGCCAAAGAAAGGAGGATAACTATTGAAAAGAATGAAAAGGGGAAGAGATTGCCTTACGACAAGTCACCTTTGGTTATAGAGTTTGCATCGACTACGAGAAGACTAAATGAGGTAACTCTAAAAGACCACTTCCCTTTGCCATTCATTGACCCGGCTCCTTGAGAGGCTTAGTGGCAAGCAATTTTATTGTTTTTGGATGGCTATTCGGATACTTTCGGATAGCTATCGACCCCATTGATCAAGAAAAGACTACCTTCACCTGCCCCTCTCGGTACCTTCGCCACCGAAGAATGCCATTTGGTCTCTCAGAACGCACTTTGACTACATTTCAAAGATGTATCTTTGGCTATCTTCAATGGTTTAGTGGAGAAGGTGATGGAAATTTTTATGGATGACTTCTCTGTATTCGGGACAGTTTAGACTCTGTTTACACAATCTTGATAAAGTTACGTCCCGGTGCATGAGAAGGACTTAGTCTTAAATTGGGAGAAGTGCCACCTAATGGTGGAAGAAGGAATTGCAGGACACAAGGTGTCCAAAGAAGGTATAGAGGTTGACAAAGCGAAGGTAAAAGCTATTGAAAAAATGACATACCCCAAAAGCGTAAGAGAAATAAGAGGATTCTTGGGTCATGTTGGATTCTATAGGCGGTTCATTAAAGACTTTTCTAAGATAGCCAAGCCTTTGTCAACTCTCTTAAGAGAGGATGTGAAATTTGTTTTCACCCACGAGTGTGAAAGAGCTTTTAAAGAATTAAAAGACAAGTTGATTACCTCGCCAATTCTTATAGCACCCTGACCGAAAGCTCCTTCGAGCTTATGTGTGATGCTTCTAATTATGCGATCGGAGCGGTGCTAGGTCGAGAGTGGACGGCGTGTTCCAACCTATCTACTACGCTAGTCACACTTTAAACCCAAAGACAAGTAAATTATGCAACAAGCGAGAAGGAGTTGTTGGCGATGAGTTTTTGCCATGGATAAATTTAGAAGCTATTTGCTTGGGTCGGAAGTTCTGACCTGGATGAGACCATTACGCATTGAAGTATCTGTTGAGCAAGGCGATGCCAAGCCTCGTTTGATGAGATGGATCTTGATTTTACAAGAGTTTGATGTTCATATCCGGGACAAGAAGGGTAGCAAGAATGTGGTAGCCGATCACATGTCTCGGTGACCGATGATCATCAAATAGAGTCGGATGAGATTGGAATTGATTTTCCAACCGAGCAACTCATGACTATTGATGTGTGCGAGGTTATTCCCTGCCGCATCTTGGAAAAGGTTCTCCTTGGTTTGCACCTTTGCAAACTTCTTGAGCGCGAGATATCTCGGACCGACGACCGACATATCACAAAAAGAAGAAATTCTTTTCGGATTTGAACTATTATGTGTGGGACGACCTATTCTCTTCAAGCGTTGTAAGGATGGATTACTCCGTAGGTGTGTCCTCGAGTTCGAGCGAGAGGACATTATAGAGCAATGCCATGACGGACTGTGGGAGGTCATTATGGAGCTAGGAAGGCTGCTGCGAAGATTTTTCATCCGGTTTCTCTTGGCCGACAATTTTAAGGATATAGAGAGTTTTGTAAAGGTTGTGACCGGTGCGGCGCACCGTAAACTTTCTCGGCGAATGGACATGCCCCTACACCCCATTCAACAATGTGAAGTTTTCGACGTATGGGGTATTGACTTCATGGGACCGTTTCCATCCTCGTATGGGAACAAGTACATTCTCGTCCAGTGCGTTGACTACGTGTCAAAATGGGTAGAGGCAATAGCAACATCAGCGGAGCGACCACAAGGTGGTCAAGAGCTTCCGAGGAAAAACATTTTTACACGGTTTGGTTGTCCACGAGCTCTCATCGATGGCGAGGAACTCACTTCGCAATACTCCATTAGAAAAGATTTTAGAACGATATGGGGTGAAACACAAAGCGCTACCCCTATCACCCTCGACGAGTGGACAAGTTGAAGTAAGTAACAAGCACGAAAAGCATTCTTGAGAAGGCGGTGAATTCTCATAGGGACGGATTGGAGCGGTGGATGATGATGTACTGGGCTTACTGGGGACGACTTTCAAAACTCCTATTGGCACGTCTCCGTTTCAGATGGTTTATGGTAAGGCACGCCACCGCCAATCGAGCTTGAGCACAGAGCATTACGGGCTATTAAATTCTTAAACTTTGTGCCGGTTATGCAGAGAAAAGCGATTGTTGCGATTGCAGGGAGCTTGATGAGTTCGAGACTCCAGGCCTACGAGCTCAAGAATCGATGAGGAAAGGACTAAACTTCTTCACGACAAGAAAATCAAGCATAGAGAATTCAAAGAGGCGAATGGGTTTTACTATATAATACCAGGTTACATCTGTTTCTGGTAAGCTACGCACCCGTTGGTCCGCCCTTTGAAATTTCTGAGTTTTCCCTAGTGGAGCCGTCGAATTGAAAAATAAGCGAGGAGAGTTGTTCAGAGTGAATGGTCATCGGTTGAAACACTATATTGGTCAACAAAAGGAACGACCAGTGGTTTTCCATCTAAACGACGTCCCTAGTCAAGACAGCTCCGATCTTTTGGAACCCGATGATTTACGTCTCTGTGAATTCTTTGATGATATTGTGATTATCGATTATACACTCTACCTTGTGAAACTGAAATCTAAAAAGAAGAAGAGAAGAACCATAGGAACAAAGTGGATACAGAAGTTTACTAATATGGCCAATACGTTGGCAAGACTTTGTTTTTGTGGGATCCATACTATTGACCCCGAGGAAATCAAGAATGATTTCGGAAAGAGGCCTCACTGGCCTGACCCGGGTTGAAAATTTTTGTAATGTCGAGCAAACGACATTAACCAAAAGCGCTACCGGGAGGCAACCCGTTTAAAAAAAAATAAAAAAAAAAAAAAAAAAAAAAAAAAACAAAAACTCTACATTTTGCATTATACTTTACTCATACTTTGGATAATAGTTTTCAAATACTTCGAATTGATTTTCATTTTGTTTCACCAAGTCTCAGGATGAATGTTTGAATGTCATTTAAAGGGAACGATTAGGAGGTTATCCGAAAATCCCGAGGAGTACAAAGAAAAAATTCAAATGCATCATTTCTTAGATTTAGGTTGTTAGAACAATTTGAAATAACCCTTGAGGATCTGGGTATAAAAGACTCATAGTTAATACTTTGTCACATATTTCATATCATGACCTAGTCTGTTTTAAATTTTCAAATAATGTGTGACATGTATTAGTTTAACTACTATGCAACTAAGGGAATAGGAAATTCAAAGCTAACCCGAGTTGAAATTTTATTGTCTAGTCGAGCTCCCGACTATAATTAAGCCCTACTAGGACGGTAACCTAGATATCTTTTCCTTTTTGTCTCTGTAGTTTATTTCTGTCTTTATTCCATGATATTGCTTTGTCTATCATCTTTTGTGCCCCTATCCCGAGGTACGTCTTGTTTTCCCATGGTGTGCGAGGATTTTTGCGATAGCGATTGTGAGCTTTTAGATAAATCGTTTACGGTGGATGGTCCACGTCCATCACGATTTCATCGAGCATTCTGGAGTCGATTCTAGGCCACTTCCGGAATTGCCACTTTCGAACCACAATCGGCTAAGTGTTCTTTTCTTTTACATTCTCGCATGCTTTGAGGACATGTTGTGATTTAAGTGTGGGGAGGGAATAGTCGGTTATATGTATCTACCATTTGCTTAAATTATTTTGATTCTATGCTAAATGGGCTAAATTTTCAAATTTTTGTTTATTCCCGAGTAAACAATGCATATCTTTGTTCGTTATTTTTATAGTCATTAATGCTATATTCCGTATGTTCGATAAGTTAGTTGTTTCACCCAATATATTTTTCACGAGCCATAGTGAATGATGAGCTAAATTATAAAGCTATATCCCTTTTTTGATTAGTGATTTTTGATTATCTTATAAAGTCATGTGCTTAGTGCTAACGTACGTGTATCGTGAGAATTATGATAGTTTGTGTTTATAGCCAGAGTATGATATATTGTGAATATCTGAACGTTTGAATGTGATAAGTGAAACATAACTAATGTTCTTGCACAATAATTAACAAATAAATCATTGCTTGAGGTGTTATGCTCAGTGAGGTTTGAATTGCTTTTAGCATGTTAACCACTTGCTGCCGTAAATCTCGAAAAAAGTAATCAATTGTGTGTGTCGAAAGTCGGTCGATGATTTGAGTGCGGTAGGGCATTATCTCGAAATGTCCTATACCACTATGATGACCAAAGCTCACGCTGATCAGGAAAAAGTCGCCTTATGATTTGAGTAGATAGGGATTATCTAAAATTTCCTATTCTAGTATGACGGGCAAAAGCTCATTCGATGTGTGTTGAAAAAAAAAGAAAAAAAGTGTGAAAAAAAAAGTGAAAAAAAAAAAAATCGAAAAATTTATTATTATGAATAAGTTAAGGACTTAGTTATCGTTATACCTTATCCCCAAAGATAAACCGACAGATATGTTGTAGGGATTATCCTCTGAGTATATCAGAATGGCCCTAGATATATTCTATCATTCTTTCAGGATATGTCACGTTTTGTAGGGTACATCTTATAAGTATCATTATTACTAGTTTGAAGGGGTATTAGCTAGTTTGCTTTGAATTTTCAAGTTTGGACTTAGTGGAAGTTTTCTATGGCTATGCACACACATCATCAGGTGAACCTCGATTTATTGAGTATATGTTGTATTTCTTTGAGGTGTCTATCTTTTCGAGCCTTGATTCTTGTTTTGTTTTGCTCGGGACGAGCAAAATCTAAGTGTGGGGAGTTGTTTAGGGTGATTTTATACGATTTCTAATGTTATATTTTATAACAATTTCTCCATATTCGTATAATTTGCATAGAAATCAAGGGTTTAATCGAATTATTGAGCAAATGAGTTTTAAAAGTGGTTAAGTGCAAATTTGTGTTAATTATGTGGTTTCATTGATAAAAATCTTTGAATATGAGATGTTACATTTTGCACGATGTTATCATGAATGTAAATGCGCTTGCATGTTAAATGAGGAGCTTAAACGAAGATCGGATGAAGATTAAGAAGAAAGCTCGATTCGATTCGCCCAAACTTGGTGATCAAGTATTTCAAAATATGCCACGTAACATTATATTTTGAGGCCTAAAAGATGGATTTTGAGGAAAAGAAGAAGATGCCACGAGTTTACGAGATCAACGGATCAATATTTTCCAACGCACTTCTACCGTAACCTGTTTTTCGATGGAAATTTTACCCGACTTAGAGGCATTTTCAGGGAAGAGTTCTTGACGAAAGTTGTAGATACTAAAATGAGCTTTCCAACGCATTTTGAATCACGTCAATCGGAGGTCTACAACTCAAGTTATGATGTTTTTACCGAATCTACTTGGAATTACGGACGAACCGGAGATATTTTGGCCAAGTTTGATGCATGTTACTCCATGTGCTCCTTAATGATGATGATGATGAGTCATAACAAACTCCACATGCTATTTTAGTGACTCCTCACCTTCACATGCAAAGTCATTATCACCTCCCACATGCTTATAACAAACTTGAGAATATTCCTTAGCATATTCTCCCAAAAATATCTCCCTCAACTACAACCTCTCCCAAATACTACCTCCCTTTTAACTAACTTCTTACCTCCCCAAATGAACCTATCCTTATACAATCTCTCCTATATATACTCCTCCATTTCCATCCATCTTCCTTGCCCCTCTTGGTCACTTTTGGCCAAGCTTTTACTTTTCCCGTCTTTTATGTAAATACTGTAGGGCGTTATGCCGAGAATAAATTAGAATAGTAATCTTGTTGTAATGCTGGAGCTACAGCCCTGATTCTGAAATCATAATCGAGGATGATTGGCTAAGGTCTCTAAGCTAGAACCATCGTTGTGAAGCCACCATCACCGGAATAAACAAGGATTTCGTTTTCATTTGTTCTAGTGAGTTTCTTGTTCTTCCTTCATGTTTGAATTGTTTATGTGCAATTTGTATGATCTATACTTATGTTGCATGCTAATCGAATTTAGATACGATAGTTGATAAATTCGTAGATTACCGTGAAGGAGAATGATAATATTCTTCCAACATACGTAAGTTGAGGGTGAATGTTGTCAGATTAGGATTTATATCCATATCTTTGATCCGTAAATGCTTTAGTTGTACCGAGAGTGGTGAACTAATTAAAAGGCGATGAACCGAAAGGAAAATGCCTCTTTAGCGAGATAATAATCCAAGAACTTACGAATGAATATGTGTCTTTCTTGTTATTTTCGGTGGGGTGGTGGATCAATGGTGTGTTCTAGTTATTTTAATCTTTCTTTAAATAAATTTTTATTATCGTAGTTTTATTTATTTTCACGTTTGCTACCTTAGTTTGTTAATTGAAAATCCGAGATCATAATCATCAACTTTATAAAAGAAATCGAAGGCAAAGACTCTTTTTCGTACAAGTCCCTGCGGATACGATCCGGTTTCACCACTATAGCTGCGAGCCTTCGCACTTGGGGCTGACATCGGTTTTATTTTATTACTTGTTATCTTTTACTTTGCATAAAACCGCGAACAGGGGACACAGTATCGCTTACTGTTTTGAAATTCTTAGGCGGAGATCTGGCAAGTGCATCGAATTTCAATTGGTGTTCATTTACTAGAAGGCAGCTGGTTACCTCTATTTGTAATTGGCAAAAGATGGTTGGCAAAGGTAATCATGAAGCTAGTTCTACGTTGGTGTATAAGGGTCCGATAATGGTTTTGGTCTTTATATATCTTGACAAAGTTGTTTTTAGATGGAGGATCGTTGAACGTGTCTTCCCACGCTTGCAAATTTGGGCAATGATGAAATTAGAAGGAGGATGAAGGAAGAAAAAGATGTTGGTTTTGGAAAGGTCGTGTAGAAGGTCCTATAGTTATGGGACGAGATGGATAAAAAGCAAGAGACAATGGAGGATAAGGAGGATAAAAAGATGAGCAGGAGGAGAAGAACGATGCTAAAGAAGATCAGAACGATAATTCTTCGGTTAAGTTGTTGGCTCAGGCGGCCTTGGAGTTTGCCAAGGCGTATGATAACTTTTCTTTCCAGTTGAGGAAAGCAATTGTGAAAAACTCGATTACGATTTTGTTAAGCGAGATGGCTTCTCTGGCGTATAGCGATTTGTGATGGGTATATTGCTACCAGACAGAAGGCAATGTGGTGGCTAAGCGAATGAGGAAAAGTTAGACAGACAGGAAGTTGAAAGAGATGAGAAAAATGATGAAAAGGCATATTGCTATTCTTTATCTTCTTATTTATCATTATTGTCATCATCCTTCTTATTCTGAGCTATGTTATCAAATTTTTACTCCCTTTTCAGGTTTAAAATGCTGATCTTTTTGGCGAAATAACTGACAAAGCCATACTGGAGGTGTTCCTCAAGCTTGAGAAAACTTTAGGAAAGCGTCCAATGCAAGAGGGAGAGGTAAAGAAGAAGAAGGTTCATTTTGTCGACCCTACGGTGCCATCTTTCGATCTTTTGGGTTCTGATTTTGACTCCACCCAAGAGACCACCCAAGGGGAGCCAAAGAGTGTCCCCTCACAAACGACCCACTCCTTTGAGTTGTCTTAGGCGTTCATCACGAATTGCACTTGCAAGTGGAAGTGGCACACATAGTGGAAATGGTGCATATAACGCATCACCTGTAGCCTTTGATGTTGCTCTCAATGAAGAAGACTCATTTTCTAGTCAGCCATCACCAAAGACCAATTGCAAGTGGAAGTGGTACAAAGGACACCTCCCCTCAGGAAGTTGAGCATGAGGAAAATTTGAAAACGAAACGGAACGTTGTTCGTTCTAATGTTTATCGATCACCGTTTTTGCAGAGGAACATTGACATCTTCTCTCATTTGACTAAGCTTGAGAAGTATGTGATTGATTATGCTCTCTTAGACAACTCTGATGAGAGGTTTGTTTTTTGTTGTATCACTGTCATATGCATTACTATTTACTTTATTTTCGTGAAACTGCATCTGCTCTTAGTGTTATTATTTAGCCAAAAGTACCATAATTCAAATTGAGTCTGTGTTCGATAATTCAAATTGACCTCTTAAAAAGGTGATGTTTAGAGTCGTAATGTGGAGGTTGGCCTTCTAATTTTACAATTATTTTTATTCTAACATATCAGGTTCACATTTTGAACTACTATATGTATTTTCTTCTGTGATATGTGCACTTTTCGGAGTGCTAATGTTTTTGTGCACCTGGTAACTAGTTTGGTGCACCTGGTTATTGTTTTAGATGTCTCTTGGTGTGTTTGAGAAACTTGTGCTAGTAGATGGATGCACTTTTTCAAGTACTAGATGCATTGTTTATTATATTAGATGCATTAGAATATTTTCTTTTCCCGCCTTATGCATTATCTACCATGTTGTTTTTGTGTAGGAAATTCTCTTCAAGATGGCAAACATGAATTGACCCTTTCAGATTTGAAATCTTTAGTCGTTGGAGATAATGTTTCTCCTTCAGTTATATATGTCTGGTGTGACATTTTAAACAAGGGAGAGTATAACAAGTCTAGTGATTCCCCCCTACGTTTGTTTCTCTACTTGTCATCATCCGTTGATGTAAGCTCTTATATGCTATGTTTTTTTAAATTTAAAAACAACGTCAATTTTATGCTTATATTTTCTAACAAACATTGTATTTTTTCAGCCCACTGATGGTGTGGAGATCAATTTCAATGATGTAGACCTGGTAAATAGATTGTAAAGCATATGCTTTTTATTTAAAATTTATTTTCGTTTTTTGAAGTCATGTCCACTTTTGTACCTACAGATTTTTGTGCCCCACCTTACCCACGTCGATCCCAATCCTATTCTCTTCTGTGCAAACTTGGGAAAATCAAAGCTTGAAGTTATTCATGCTATGAAACCAAAGTCGGTCAAATATGGTACCTATGTAAAACATGTGGTATGTGTTTCAACTTTTTTGTACCCATTATCTAATAAGTTTTTTTTTATTATAATATGTTCTTTTTTATTCGCATTTGACACAGTTGGCTTTCATGGGTGAGATATTGAAAGGGAAAGCAAAAGCTTGTGAAAACCTCTTTAGGTTTGATGTTCAGGAGTTCGTGCCGAAACCTCATATTGTTGATGGTGTAGATTCGGGTGTTTACATGATGCGGTTCATGGACACCTACAAAGGCATGAAGCAAGGATACACTCCATGCTTTAAAGATGTAAGAACTAGTTTTAAAATTACTTTGTTTTACAATTTCATTTCAATCAAAAAAATTCACTAGGAAGGAACCTGTTATATTGTTCAGAGTGCTCAATTGAAGAAGTTTAATTCAGAGAGCATGCTATCGGATCTCGACTTCACCAAAACATCCCGAATTTTAAAATCAAACAATTTGCTCACTCTATGACTTATGGATTACGGTAATTTGAACCATTTTCATAACATGTGTTCTTAGAGTTTTATGTGCTAGTTTACTCCGTCTTTTCTAATATAAGACACTTATTTCCATGTAATAGTCAGCCAGCACCCTCAAATCGTATAGAATACACAGATGCACATCTTACTGAATTTGTTCATAAAGGCGACAATGCATCAATGTAAGAATTTTTTTATTTATGTGTTTATGTTGCTTATTAGGTTATTTGTCAATATGTAATCGTCTTACTTATATTTTTAGTCTTGTCGATACCGAGTGGATGCAAGTCACTCGAAAAGGGATGATGAGTTTAAAGCCACGCCAGTGGATAACGTATAATGTAAGTTTACTTGCATTTGCAAACTTTTTTTAGTTTAATTATAAAGCTTTACTACGTTTATTCTCATTATATATTCTGACATCCTTTAATCAATACATTATAAGCATAAAAAAAACTAGTAATCAGCTGCACTCAAACAATAACCAGGTGCAGTCAAACAGCTCTTCATTTCATTCTCATTATATATTCTAACACTTATCGTATTTTAGGTGATTGATATTGTTGGGATTAAATGTTCTCTTTCGAATCCAGAGTTTCTCTTTATGCCTACAATTGTTAAGGTAAAATTTTAAACACAAACAGATTTGTATAGTTTCCTGATATTCTCAGAATTTAACTTTCATTTTCTACCATTCAGGATTTGAAGCCAGATGGAAGAAAAACACTTCACAATGCATATATAAAGTTGCATTACATGCCTAATGATGGAAAAGACATCAAAAAAGTAAAAAAAAAAAAAAACTATGTATAATGTTTATGCATCAAACAAGAGTTTGTAACGTTATACCGCACCATTTTGTTCATTTGTTTCTTTTTCTTCACCTTCGCACAGTGTTTATTCCTCTATTAAACGATGACCATTGGTTTTTTGTGTTTGCGATTTGGAGAAGAAGACAACATTCATTTTAGACTCACTAATGCATAAAAGGAAAATGGTTGCAAAGAATCACTTTGCCAGTGAAGTGGTAAGTTTTTTTTCTTGTCTAAAACATACATATAAGTTTTAAGTATTACGCTAATGATTTACTCATGGCTGTGATTATTTTCAAAAGTGTGATTGTTGATGCACTAGTAGATGCATTGTTAGGTGGGCTAGATGTATTGTTAGTTGTGTTAGATGCACTATTGTTAACCTTGACATATCATGCTATTGTATTAAGGTAAATCTGAGAATGTTGGTTGGAGTGTATTTAGAGCCTAAAATGTACCTGGGTAAATATTTGGATGTTCTTTGTTGTTGTTTTGTTATGTGTCTCGGAAGTGTCTCGGGTACACAAAGCAAAACAGGTATCTTGCTGCTCTGCACCCTTTCTGTGCTCCTTCTACTCGCTTCATTATTCGTGATGCTAATCTGGCACAGAATCGCATTGGTTCCTAGATGTGTCGATGGAAATGAGGTTTTGTTTTTGATTTGGTGTCTGAGTTTATCATGTTACTTTTGCAAGGTTTATAATGTTGAGCTGGCTATCGACGAAAACTTTGTTGGTTATGATAAGTTAAAAGGGATGAGCATGTTTGAAGTGGTGAATGTTAAGGTGCCCCAGCAAAAGAATGGGTACTTCAGTTTATATATAATTTCCTATGTTTCTTATTCTACATAGGCATGAAACAAGTTTGTTAAAAAAAATTGCTTGCTTGTTTTCTATGCTCAATTTGTAAGGTATGATTGTGAAGTGTATGTACTGAAATTTTTGAAGCTACAACTCGATGAAACGTTATGGACCAACACAAATTATTTCAAGGTATGCATAGTCAACTTGATTTAATGATTTATTTAATTATGATAATTTTGCATCATAATATTATCTATGATTCTTTGTGCGAAGTTGGATGAATACCGTTTCGCACAATGCTCGATCTACTCGGATGGGATATGAATTTTGAAAGGTAACAAATTTTATGTCTTTTAATATTATACATCTAAATCCCGAGAGCAATATTTTAAAAGACCTTTTTAAATTTTTCTAACATTTTAATAAACACTTTTCTTTATGAATTTAGTAGTTACATTAAAAATGCATTAGGTACATTAAAATTTCTATCGGATGCACTCAAAGTTGCACTTTGTAGGATTTATGATTTTTTTGTTTTTTTTTGTTTTTTTTTTGTGTGTTTGATTTTAGTCAGTGTTATTAAAAGGGTTTGTAGTCCTGAATTAGTTGGAACAAGGTCTTCAGTACTTAAGGATGAAGATAGTCTTGAACAAAGTGAATTGTAAATGTATGCATGTCTGTATTTGGAAACAAAGTGGATGTCATTGTTTTTATGAGATTGCGTTAGGGATCATATTCTCTAGTTTATATTTTGCACTTGTTCAATAAATTACACTAATATTTACTCTTTCTGATCATTTAAAAGATACTAACATTTGGTGCACCAAAATAGTAAGGAGACGCATTAAAACATCTATCAGGTGCACTCAAACAATAACCAGGTGCACTAAAATAGTAATCAGATGCACTAAAATCATTAAAAGTGAAATGAGTCTAAATTGAATCTACATATGAACAAATTCAACCAACCCATCAAATAATTCATGCAATTAGGATTTATTCCATGATTATTCTTTCTTCTTTCTTTCCTTTCGAGACGGTTATCCATAGAGATTAGAAGATTAAAGGTAAAAGAAAATCGGACCAAAAGTAATCAAAGTAATGAAACAATAACTAGGTGTACTCAAACAATAACTAGGTGCACTAAAATAGCGATCAGATGCACTAAAATCATTAAAAGTGAAATGAGTCTAAATTGAATCTACATATGCACACATTCAACCAACCCATCAAATAATTCATGCAATTAGGATTTATTCCATGATTATTCTTTTTTCTTTCTTTCCTTCTGAGAAGGTTATCCATAGAGATTAGAAGATTAAAGGTAAAAGAAAATCGAACCAAAAGTAATCAGGTGCACTGAAACAATAACTAGGTGCACTCAAACAATAACCAGGTGCACTAAAATAGCGATCAGATGCACTAAAATTATCAAAAGCAGCAGAATCGGAAATATAAAAAAACAGCCACTGTTCCGTATGCTTTATACAACGCATACAGGCAAAACATCGTTACCTTACAAAGGTCTGGTTGCTTGCAACCCCCACAAGCAGCAGAATCGGAAAACAACACACGCAAAGCAAAAGCTAACAATAAACAGAATCAAAAGCAAAAGATCATGAGCTAATAGGGGATCCAAATTCATCCATAGTAAGAAGGCAAACATAACAAAGTTACAACTGCATCAAAATCAACTATAGAAACCAAATAGATAACCAGTACTAGGTTGCAACCCAAAAGAGAACAGTCACCATACAAAATATTGTATCTTAGGAAAAGTAACAGCTACTTGACAACTAGGACATATATAATCATGACAGTAAACACCCCCTGCAGCTCTGGAACTACTCCTAGTTGCTTGATAGAGCAGTATCGATCATCTCGTATATCTTCCCACCAATGTCTGTGTTTTCAGGCTGCAAAAACAAATATACTATTATAAGCACTTTAAATATAATGACCCTCTAATTTCTGATGTTCAAATAGCCTAATACAAATGCAAATGTGGAATGTTCAACAACACCTTTTATGTACATGTTTCCTTCGTTGTGGCATCTTTCTGTAGGAGACGTGTGGGGCAATTTCTGTAGTCATGGTATGACATTTTACCACAATAGTTGCACTTTCTTGGGTCCCTCTTCTGCTCTTCGATAGCTTTTTCCTTTTCCGAAATAATCCTTCTTCCCGATCTTCCGCACCTTTGGTTTTTGGTATTTTGGAGGAAGTATAGTAACTTCTTTTGGAAGTTTTGTTCCTAGCAATTTCTCAATCTCATCATCTTTGTTGACTTTTTTTCTTTCGATTTTCACAACAATCTTTAACGCCTGTGGCAGATGTCTCTCTAAAGTCACGAAGTAGTTTCAACAACTCATCCGCTTTTCTTCATTGTCTTCAACCATAGATACACAGGCAAATGCTTGAAGATACAACTCTTCAATCTTTTTGTTTTTAGTGTCTAATGTTGAACAATCAACAAGTAACGCTCCATCTACACTAAAAACCGGCTGACAAGTTGCGTTTTCATCCACCTATCCAACAAGTACTCTTTCGAACTTCATCGAAACCCTTATCTTTCAACACACAAATCGCGTGGCGACACAAGAGACCTTCTCTGATGAACTTCTTGCAAGAGCATACCAATTTATATTCAGAGATAACAAATTGGACTATGTAATCCTTATTCCTGTCCCGGTCTGTGATGATAATAGTATCTACCACACCATCTGTAGTGCTATTCTTAAACCCACATCTAAAACAAGCAGCCTTTACCTCCTGCTGAAACTCGTAAAATATAACAGGGGTGTATATTTTAGAAGCATGCTCCTCCATTTCAAGCGGGGTAATAAGTTGAGGCGATGAATTTTTGGAATCTGCTACCAACTTGGAGTGTTTCCATCGTTGAGAATCCATTGCGCCTCGTATCTCATGTAAAATTCAACCAAGGATAAATTGGGGTTAGTGAAGTTTCCAAAGAAACTGCTTTTTGATTCGATCTTGAGGAGGTCGCCCTCATAAGCCCTCCTAAGAACAAATCCCTTGAATAGGCAGGGATCCAATAGGCACATAATTTCTTCATGCTATCCAACCATTCATTATCCTTTAATTTGTAAGTCGAAATCATCGATGCCTATTTTTGCTCAAACTCCTGTACCTCAATGTCATCGCCCCACACACAAGCATTAATGTCTTTTAGAAAGTTGGTTTCTTTACATGTAGCCGACCTACTTTCTCTGTCACTTTTTTCATGATATGCCACACACAAAACTTGTGTTTGCGTTTTATCTCCAAAGACCCTTTCTATTCCTCGCTTTGATCGGATCTTGATCCGTTATTATGAAGTTTGGATAACGCCCACCCATGGCCTTCAAAAAGTTTTCAAAAAGCCAAACAAATGACTCGTGGTCTCATTTGATAATGAGATCAGCTCCAAAGACCACACATCTCTTATGGTTATCCACACCCGTAAATGGACCAAACACCATTTTATATTGGTTCTTATTAAAAGTTGTATCAAACGAAGCGGATCACCAAAGAGCATGTAGTTTTTTTATAGCAATAGGATCAGCCCAGAATATTCTGCTCAAATTCCCATCCTTGTCCACATCAAAATCAAAGTAGAATGCAAGACACATTGCTTTTTTGCATAAACTTTTCAATTAACATCTGTGCATCATACTCTTTGATAAATTTCTTGACATCTCTGGAGAAGTTCTTAAAATCTTCTAATGACGCACCAATATTACGGAAACCGCTTACATGTTCCTTGAACATCTTAAATGACTTGGTCGCCCCAAAATTTACCTTTGCATTGTCAATTATTATTTTCTTATGCACGATGTTTATATCTCTAGCTTGCTTCAAATGGACCATGGTATTTGGAGTATTCAGATGGTGTGAGTGGCCTTCTATAAAAGTAGCAACCATGTATTTCACTGTTTTCTCTTCCTCTACACCATCTTCTATTATTTTGAAAACTATTTTAGCCTGACAACCAACCCTAGTTATTGGAACCCTTCTTAGTTTCCCTGTCGGCTTGCTTATCCCCGCCTTATTACATACGCAACGCTTGTATATAATATTTCGGTTAGGTCCTTTACCATGTTTTTCTATATCCAACCTGATGTTAAACCCGGCGACTTCACTATACTTCCTATAAAAACGTATTCCACTGTTTAGGTCATCAAACAACATCCCTACAACCGGCTTTAAATTCTCTAGAACATAGGGTATTTGGTTGATAGGGTCTCTAGTGACGACAGGAGTAGCTTCATAAAAACATTAAAATTTAATATCAGATGCACATTAAAAGTGACTAGATGCACTAAAATACTAATAAGATGCAATTGAACGTAAAAACAGAGCATAAATAACTATAACCTATAGTACCATCTTGTTCGACTACCTCTTCTGCTAAAGGTGACTCATAGTTGATTCCTTCCACACTATCTGCATTATTTGAATGATAAATTAAACACACCCGTTCATTTATTTTACATGATATTCTATCAAAAATATGGAAGAAGAAGTAAAATTATAAGAAAATTCACTCTCTGTACTTTATGTCAGTACAACGTCAAAGAATCGCCATACTTGTCAAACTAGAAGTGTTGATTTCTTCACTTAATTCGTAGTTTACGAATGCAGAGTGAAAAGGTTATGATAACGAAATTTAAAATCACCAACTAGATGCACTAAATCAACAACCACATGCACTAAATCACCGACTAGTATTGTATGTTTTAACAAACAATTTGCCAAAACAATTTGAGTGAAAAATTACCTGCTTGATAAGGTGTATTTTGTACTCTTTCATCCAAAATATAATCTGTGTACAAAACAATTTGAGTATTCTCCATCGCCGGATTTCCATCATCATATTCCGATTCCGAATCCATTGCTATGCTACGCAAAAAAACAATAATCAAAACTAGTTATTGTTCGCCGTCGTCGGATTCCCAAGTAGCGCAGTCGTATAACCAAGTAGCGCCGTCGCCGGATTTGAAGAAGGAAGGCTGTGGCAGAATCGAAGGAGGAAGGCTGAATAGAAGGAGGAAGGGTAGGAAGGGTAGGAAGGGTAATTCGAAGCTTATGTTTCTGATTGGTTTGGGTTATTAATTTAAGTGGTATGTAGGTATGTATGGATAGTATGGTATGTAGGGGAACCCAACCCTATATATATATATATATATATATATATATATATATATATATATATATATATATATATATTGTTACAACTTCGGATATCATAAGGGTTCGGATTTCGTATGTCATTTGTTTGTGTCAGGTATGTATATGTATACCGTCACAAACGGATATCATAAGGGTTCGGACTTTGTGTGTGTTTGTTTGTGTCATGTATATATAGATACACATATGTATATATATAATATAAATATACATATGCACACCGTCATAAACGAATATCATAAGGGTTTGGATTTCGTGTGTGTTTGTTTGTGTCGTATGTATATATATATATATATATATATATATATATACAGTCATAAACGGATATCATAAGGGTTCGGACTTTGTATGTGTTTGTTTGTGTCATGTATATTTATATGCACACTGTCATAAACACGACTTTTACATATATTTATAATTAGTCGAAACAACTTATATGAAAAGAGAGACGACACAACATGACTGTTACGGATATTGTGTGTTAGGACTGTGTAATGTCATCTCTCTTTTCATAAAAGTTGTTAGGACTTATAATAGATATACGTAAAAGTTGTCATTATACGTATATGTATGTGTGTGTGTGTGTGTGTGTGTATATATATATATATATATATATATATATATACACACACACACACACACATACACACCCCCTTATATATATACACACACATATGTATACACGGACCAATTACAGTACGAGTGGTTATTGATTTTTTTCTCAGGTGACAACATGTTGGGTATTTCATTTACTTTCAATGGGCAGTGGAAACACAAATCCGGTAAAGAATGATCTTATTTGAATGGAACCGCTTATATCACTTGTCCTGAACAGAAATATTTCATTTGACGAAATGAAGGCGAAAATTTACAAGAAAGTTGGTATTGATCCTCTTGGTTATAAATCACCACCATTTGACGTGTGGTACCCACCGATAGCGACCACACAAGACAGGGAATCTCAGTTCACGACAATATTATCGCCGTAAGAGGTGATTTGACGACAATATTATCGGCGTAAAAGGTCATTTGTCGACAATATTATCGTCGTAAAATCCCTAAAACCCATGCACGACTGATGACAAGACTTGACACTGTACCCATGTGTCCTGCCTACGGTCATAGCTCACCACCACTTGATGTGTGAGACCCTCCGATAGCGACCACACAAGACATGGAATCTTAGTTCACGTCAATACTATCGGCGTAAGAGGTGATTTGACGACAATATTATCGACGTAAAAGCCCTAAACCCCATGCATGACATGACTGGTGAATTGAACTCACACTGTACATATTCAGTCCTGCCCCATTCTCCCTATATATACTATGATACATCCCCTTTATTCATGCAAGAACAAACAAATTGTTTACTCAAAATCTCATTACAAATATATTTGTTTATTTGCTTCCATCGAAATGTCTAACTCGGATTATATATTCCCTCTTTACGTGGACCCGTATGCCCCTGTGTTTGATAACGAGGGTAGGGAAGATGCGTCCTATAACGAGCAGACACTCTTAATTAGGTTTCCTGATTAAGGGATAGACATTATTTTGAGATAAATACTATGAAATTCTTGAGAGCGGGAGAATTTGAGGGAGGACTGCAATCACACCGTGAAGACTACGAGGCGTTTCCGTTAGTTTGGATGCGGGGTGGATCAACTGCTACTTTGGCCTTCCAAAAGTCCTAGACGGTGAAGAATTTTTCAGACATCATAATCATACGATTGTGCTGGACAATGGGATGGATTTGATGTTTGAATTGGCTGATGCATTTGATGGGATTCACATTTAGGGTCCTAACGAAACAAAAAATGATGATTTGGTTGAATATATTCCTACTAAATTGCCTGCCGAGTGGGTACGTGTCATGCTTATGTTTCTTGCGAATCGCGTCCATGGTACCATACATCACGTTCAGCCAAACTTGGATATGTACATCCTTGCATACACAATTTTGTATAATCGAGTTAACGTGGGAAGATACATCGTGGATAGGGTTAACATGATAGAGACATGGTGATGATATTATCTTTTTCCCATTTCTTATCACGGCCATGGCCAGAAGCTTTGGGGTACCGGAAAATGACACGGATGACATTGTATGAAAAACCCCGCCTATCATATTTAATGATCACCCTTGGTTTATTTAAGCGTCATCTTATTGTTATCTCATTGTATCATTACTCTTTCTTTTTTATGTTTGTAAGCCCCGTGCTGGACATATATTAGTTTTATTGATGAGTGCCTAACTAGCTGTTATAGAGAAAAGACAAAAAGATGTCTAGATTGAATGTATAGGTCTATTAGAGTTTGATCTTTGTATAGGTTTGATCAAACAAGCACTGTAAAGGAGCCAGCTGACTTGTCAGCAGACTCATCTAGTATAGGTTTTTCAGTAGAGTGTTTAGGGACTTGCTGAAGAATGAAGGCCGAGGGTTCAAACTCAGTACTGAAGATTGAAGGCTAAAGGTTCAAACTTAGTAATGAAGACTTAAAAGTCAAGGACATGGGAACAGAATTTAGGTAAGTCTGTGATGGCCTAAACTGATCACATATACTTTGTGTAGAAGGTCTAAGTTCCCAGAAAAAACAAGTGATGAATGAGACTTAGTTATGTTTAAAAAGATGTACTCTAACTTCATAAATAAAAGTTAAATGAGAAGCAGTCAGCTGAAGTGATCATTCAAAGATCACAGCAGACTAAAATTCGGTGACAAGATACCAAACAGGTGATGAACTAACTATCAGCCGAGTATACAGAAATTAAATTAATCTGTTTCAAGAATTATTTTGGTGCATTAAATGGATAAGGATGAATATCAAGCACTGGATTAATCAGCCAATCAATGATGGAGATTAAAAAGACGTTGCAAGGATTTCAAAGCTGTTTTTATTGAAGAAAAACCATTGGATGATGATCGATTGTGAGAAGGACAACGGATTGATTGTCGAATGTACAATTGAGGGATGTTCAGGGAATTTGCAGAAAAATCCTAAAACGGTCAGATTCAAAATTTAAATTTAAATGTTGGATTTCCACCTATAAATACAAGACCCTTGAAATCATAAAAAGATTGAATATAGACTATATAACACTGAACTTACAAGCAATCAAGAGCATTATACCCTGCTGAACTAAACTTTCAAACTGATCCAGAAATTTCTTCAAGTGTTATTGCATTCAAGCATTATCCAGCATCTACACTTGGAGATCTTAGGCTATTGATCTTATCATCCTGATCAAAAGCTTACTAAAACCTGAATCACTTTCTTGATTCAAATAGTTCTTTTTACAAGAAATCTGAAGACAAAAGCACTGCTGAGTGTCAAGAACAGTTGTTTTTGTGGTGGAGCTGGTGAAGAGGCAATCCTACCCTTTAAGGACCAGTGGAATACTTAGGAGCAACAACTCTACCCGTTTCTAGTGTTCAGTTTGTGAAGCCATAGTTATTGGTCAAGGACAAACCAATTAGGGACTTTTGTAACTGCTACCTCAAAAGACTCTAGTGAATTTCCTCCAACATCACTTGAGAAGAGTGGACTGACAGGATTACACCACCTAGAACCACTATAATTCTTGCTCTATTTTACTTTTTTGCATTTACTTTTCTGCAATTTTATTTATAGCATAACACCAAAGATTTATCTCATGAAGTAATACTGATATCACACACTACACTGCAGAGTATCTAATACTTAGTATCATCACTTTGTAACAACAAGTATAACGGCTTTAATTTTAATTATTCCGCTGTAATAGACTCAGTAGACTTGATAGTCAACAGACTCTTCAGTTAGCTAACTATTGATAAAGCTAGTTCTACTTTAACTCCTAAATGTTTTTAAGTGTTAAGTTTATTCACCCCCTCTAAACTTAACCAAAGACTTTCCAAGGGACCAACAATTGGTATCGGAGCAGAGCTTCTGTTCTGAAGTGATTCTCACTTGTTGTTCTTGTGAAAAACTTTGAAAACCACTTATAGTTTCTATTTTTCAAACCCTTTGCATCATGGATAACAATCAGTATGCAAGACAGATGTTGATGTGTAGTATGGACAAGTTTGATGAGTATAAACATCGTATGCAGGCTTATCTAGCTGCTACACATGATGAGATGATGGATGTTCTGACAGATGGACCTTTTCAAATCACTAAGGTGATAACTGAAAATGGAGTCAACACAAGAGTTCCTAAACCTAAGGAATAATGGGGCCCTGAAGATAGAAAAAGGGCAAATCTGAACAATATTTCTATTGATATTATCTACAGACTTTAGATAGCAATATGTACATGAAGGTGAAGGATTTTAAGACTGCCAAAGCCCTTGTGGGAAAAACTGCACGTAATCTGTGAAGGTACTGAATCTATCAAAAAGAACAAAGTTGCTGTGGCCAAGCAGAAATTTCAAGAATTCAAGATGAAGTCTACTGAAACCATTGAGCAGATGGAGACAAGGTTCAATGTTATATTGGATGAACTCACCCTGCTGAATGTGGTTTACACCAAAGAAGAAATCAATACAAGAATCTTGAAGGCCTTACCTCCAAAAGAAGTTTGGGAGATGAAAGTTACCGCAATGGAAGAGTCTAGAAAACTTCAAGAAGAAGATACCTTCAAATTATTTTCTGATTTGAAAGCTTATGAATTCAGTAAAGACATCATGGCAAGTGCTAAAAATAAAACACCAAAAACAACTGCACTAGCTGCTAGCTACGGAGAGGAAACATCTACTGACAACAATGATGGATTGGATTAAATACAGCATCCAATAGCCCCATTGGGAAAAAGAATCAATTCAATGAAGACTGGAAGATCATCACCGATGAACTATGTCAAGAGGTCTACTGAGAAAAGGTGAACTCTAAGAAGGATCAGGATTACTTATGCTTCAACTACAAAAAGCCTGGACACTTCAAACATGACTGTCCAGTGATCGCGTGCAAAGCACTCGCTAGCAATAGGACTAGGTCTATCGTAGTAGAGTACCGGCGAGTCAAGGTCGATCCCATAGAGACTTGTCAGAACGCAAATTTATCATGATTGATATTGTCACAACAACGGTCTACGACCAACAATAATCTAGACAGTAGTACATTTGGTAACAATAAACCAGCAAGATTATGCAAGTTCAAACGGAGCAAACAAGAGTTTCTAAAGTAATAGTCTAATTATGAGTGATTAGTTATTCCCCCACACGTGCAATAGTCCTCCCCGTTGGTAAATTTCAATTCATTGTCAGCTACAGGTGCAACTCCTAACCCTATCTACTTCCACTGTAAGGACAACAGACAATCTATACGCAACTAACCTCTTTTGTTGGTTGTATTAGTTCATACGCAATAAGTTCTAGAGTTGCCGGTTCAAGACCGAAAACCTCCCTAGCGACTATCTACTATGACTAGCACGTTCTGGGATCCATCAAGACAATGTCCAAATTAACACTTCACTAATGATCCTTCATGCTAATTTACGATGACATGCAAATAATTGATCAAAGCTACTAACATGTAAATTAAATCTGTCGATCAACGTAGCTGGTGCCGATTATCATGAACTAGTAATTTACTAGGTATTCAGATCTAGCAATATAGACCGTCGCAGATCTGAAGAACGCAACCAATACTTCATGATTTCTTCACCAACGAATTAGATCTATACATACACGGGGTAAAATAAACTAACTACTACATAATTAAACTAAATAAACAATTAGCACATACTAGTCAAATAGAACAACGGCAGATCTACATATTGGAAAAGACAGAAGATCATACTCTCGAAGACGAGTGTAGATCTCCCTCGGATCTCTTCCTAGGCGGCGACTCCGTCGTCTCTTCGACCAGAACTCATAAATAAAATAAAGAAAAAGAACTTATAATACTTGTAGTTTTAGGGTACATTGAATTACGAGGCAATGCCTCTTATTTATAGCTACATAAACCGACTTAGAAACACCTAGATCTACCTCTCGTCCAAGAAAATACGTTTCGGATGATTCCGGAGCCTCGGTAAACCGGAGGCATACCCCGATTAATCGGGGGCACTATCATCTATTTCTTTCTGCCAACTTAGCTTGGAAGGTTCTGGAATACCCTAGGCCCAATCCTTTCATTCAGTCCACTCCAGATTCGTCCACAATGCTCAACCCAATATCTCGTTTCCTGAAAATAATCAAATAACGCACGAAATAATATCGAAATAGGGAAAATAAAATTTAAGTGCAAAATACTCGATTCACGAACCCGACATACGACATTCAACTCAAATGGTTCATAATTATAGGTCGAAACAACTATTTTTAGCTTATAATGGACAGAATGTTGATGCCGTAGGATAGACTATTTTAAGCGTCGTCAACTACCCCCCACTAGCCCTTTGCTCGTCCTCGAGCAGAGTATCAAGGCTGAATGTACCTCCAGAGCAATATCCATCAACTACCATATATTCAATAAAGATTTCCGGTAGAACACACATCAAGCAACAATCCATAAGCTACCTATTAATCATTACTTACCATGCATCAATGTGTCGTGTGATGAATCTTTCGTGATAGAGTGTTCGTGAAGAGAATCAAGTTGTATTAACCCTACAATCTTAACTTACATGTGCATACACTCGCTCATCTTGATTTTAGACTTGGTTACACAACATGGTACATTAATCGGGCCAGACGGACTTGGGGACCGAGCCTTGCTCTTAGGTCCTCGTTTGTTTCTTTTTTATGCGAGGGTCGTGCCCTTTTTGCTACGAGTTTTTTTTCCTCACTGCCTTTATTGTATTAATTTTTTATTTTTGTTTTCTTTTTTCATTTTTTTGGCAGATGTATCACTATTTTTCTCTCTCTCTCACAAGCCCGTTTTGTCCCGGTTTACCTCTTGTGGCATTCAAGTTGCTTCCCTTGTCCTACAAAAATTAGTTAAAGTATATAGACAGACAAATAATGATTCCTGGTTAAGACAACTCATCCTCTAATCTTAAACACTTCTCACTCAGATTAGGTGCTCAAATAATTGAGTGCAATGATAGAATAATAATTAATAAGTTACTACTTCATGCAACATAACATATGCTCATTCTTCCATACTAAATTGAATATGCTATAGCTATCTTCAAATCGATCTTGGGCTCCTTTTCTACCGATTCTTTACTCGGAACGTGCAATAGGCAAGCTAAAAATAGTGTTAAAAATTTCAATATTATTCCCTTTATCGATTACCCAGCTAAGACCGCCTACCCCCCACTTATTATAGACATTGTTCCCAATGACTAATAATGAAGAAAATGTAAGGTACTTAGCTCTGGAATTGTTCGGCTGAGTCAAAGTGAATCTTGGAGCAGAATCATTAGCTCCTAGGTCATCCATCTTCTAAGTTGTTAACTGCATTCCAAAATACTTTCAAAAACTGTGAGTAACATGCGAAGGACAATAATAAAATAAGGTGGCGGCAATTGCGCATACCTCAGGAATGCGCAAAAATAGTTTTAACCACTTTATTCTTTATTGGCCTAAGCAAGACATGAAAACTTTTACGAGGGTATCACATGAGAATCGTGAAGGAAAAAACCACATATATCTCTAGCCATACGACCGAAGATATATGTGATGGAAAAAACCTTGTGATTGTCATGCTACTTTATTAACTCAAAATAACTTATATAAACAAAAGCAATAAATAAGGGTTTAGAAATAGTTCTGAATTTATAGTCGCCAGCTCGATTGTACAAATAGGGCTCTTTTATTCGTACTTTGGATCCTCCAACATAAAGACTTACAATTCAGGGTTATACTTGCGCTCCAGGTAATTCTTCAGCCTGTGGCCGTTTACTATGAAAGTCTTCCTAGAGTATTCATTCTTAACTTCACACGCGCCTGAATTGAAGACTTTTGTGAATACTTGTGGTCCATACCATCTAGACTTCAACTTCCCAGGAAAAATACGAAGACGCAAATTATATACTAGCACCTTATCTCCAACTTGAAATGTGCGGGAGAATCTTTTTATCATGCAACGCTTCGTTCTTTCCTTGTAAATCTTTGCATTCTCATACGCTTGAAGTCTAAATTCCTCCAATTTATTCAATTCCAACAATCACTTCTCACCGGCTAAACTTTCATCCATGTATAAAAACCTCGTAGCCCATAAGGCTCGGAGCTTGAGTTCTACCGGTAAATGACACGCTTTTCCAAACACTATCATGTACGGTGACATCCCAATTGTGGTCCTATAAGCGGTTTTGTATGCCCAAAGAGTGTCATCTAATTTCAAAGACCAATCTTTCCTCATGGGATTCACAATCTTCTCTAAGATCCTCATAATCTCTCTATTCGTGACCTCCACTTGTCCACTTGTCTATGGGTGATATGCTGCTGCAATCTTATGTCTAACCACTGCCTCCACCCATTTAGAAACATAATCAACTGCTACCAGGATATAACAATTTGATTTTGACGATGTGAAAGGCCGCACAAAATCAATTCCCCAAACATTGAATTACTCAACTTCTAAGATACTCTGCAGTGGCATCTCATTCCGCTTGGAATTATTACCGGTCATTTGACAGGAATGACAGGCTCTTGTAAACTCGTAAGCAGATTTATGAATTGTTGGCCAATAGAATCCACACTGCAGTACATTTGTTGCTGTCTTGTCCAGCCTATAGTGACCTCCAAATTCTCTAGGATGACATTAGCTCAAAATACTAGGAATCTCATCATCATGGACGCATCTCCTAAGAATGGTATCAGGGCACATCTTGTATAGGTAGGGATCGTCCCAATAATAATGCTTCAGATCCGTAAAGAACTTTTTCTTATCCGCTCCTGTGAATTCCGGTGGTAGGTACCTTCCTGCTAGATAATTCACAATGTTAGCAAACCAAGGGTATACCATGCCCATTCTTGATGTATTTTGTTGGGTATGAGATTCGACTAGAGCTAATACTGAGACGGCAAAAATTTGTTCATCAGGAAATCTCTCCCTGATCTTAGTTGGTTCTCTTCTAGCAAAGTTAATCTCGACAGTTGATCAGCCACCTGGTTCTCAGATCTTTTTTTATCCTTGATTTCGACATCAAACTCTTGTAAGAGTAGAATCCATCTCAAAAATATCGGCTTGGAGTCTTGCTTGGTTAGAAGGTATTTCAGAGCTGCATGGTCAGTGAATACAGTGACTTTCGATCCTATCAGATATGGTCGAAACTTGTCAAATGCGAATATAACAACTAATAATTCCTTCTCTGTAGTTTCACAATTCCTTTGGGCACTATTAAGGGTACGACTAGCGTAATCGATAGGCTTAAAGATTTTATCCTCCCTTTGTCCCAGGGCTGCTCCAACTGCCGTGTCGCTTGCATCACACATAAGCTCAAAGGTTTGTTCCAACTGGGGCTACGAGGTGGGGCGGTTATAGGCATTTGCTTTAATGTCTTGAATGCTTGCTTGCACTCCTCTCCAAATACAAAAGGAACATCCTTTGCAAGTAATTCCGTCAAAGGCCTAGAAACTTTAGAGAAGTCCTTAATAAACGTCCTATAGAAGCCTGCATGACCAAGAAAGGCTCACAATGTCTTTAAGTTTGTTGGAGGGGGTAACTTCTCTAATACCTCTATCTTTGCCTTATCAACCTCCATTCATTTCTTTGAAATCTTATGTCCTAACACTATTCCTTCAGTTACCATGAAATGGCATTTCTTCCAGTTAAGTACCAGGTTGGTCTCTTCACATCTCTTCAGCACTCTACTCAAGTTGTCCAAGCATTTATATCTCCAAATACAGAAAAGTCATCTATGAAAATCTCCAGAAAGTCCTCCACCATGTCTGCAAACAATGACATCATGTGCCTTTGGAATGTTGCTGGTGCATTACAGAGTTCAAAAGGCATGCGATTGTACGCAAAAGTTCCATAGAGACATGTGAAAGTTGTTTTTTCTCAGTCCTCGGTGGCAATATGGATCTGATAGTAACTAGAATATCCATCTAAGAAACAATAAAAAGCATGACCGCTTAATCTTTCTATCATCTGGTCAATGAATGGCAAGGGAAAATGATCTTTACGAGTTGCGTCATTCAGTTTCCTGAAATCAATGCAAACTCGATGTCCAGTAATTAGCCTCATAGGGATTAACTCATCAAACTCATTAGGTTGGACATTGAATCCTCCTTTCTTGGGCACCACATGAATCGGGCTCACCCATTCACTGTCTGCAATTGGGAAAATGATTACCTTTTCCAACATCTTTATAATCTCCTCCATAACAACATCCTTCAGTTGTGGCGTCAGCCTCCTTTGAGGTTGTTCTACTGCTCTCTTCTCGGAGTCTACAGAGATTTTATGCATGCACACCGATGGGTTTATTCCTCTAATATCTACGCAATTGTCCACGAATGCTCCTTATGCTCTCTCAAGGTACTCTTAAAAGTTTCTCCTCCTTTAAAGGTGATAGTAACGATGAAATTATGAGGGGAAGAGTATCATCTTGTAAGTATACGTACTTCAGGTGAGATGGCAAAGGGTTCAGTGTTAAATTCCTTGGTGGCTTTCCAACGATGATCTAAACAGCTTACCAGTCAATTGTAAGTCAAAGAACTTATGCCACGAAGGTCTATGAATTGTTCTGCCTGTTGGAATAGTGTCCTAAACCCAATCGGGCTGGACCGGATCCGACCGGGTCGGATCATTTCTACTATTTCTTTATGTTTATACATATATTAAATGACTTTTATGTTGTCATATATTTGTTCTTTTAGTGAACCAATTATGAATTGTTATATGATAACGTCCTTAGTATTAAACTGTGATAGAGAAACCATGATAGGCAATTATGGTTGATGAGATCACTAATCACTCTAATAAGTTTGACATTTAAATGTCTCTGTCAAGCTCTTTTGCACATCACAATTCCAAGAGCTAATAGTTCTTGTGTAAAATAGAGAGCATCCTATAGAGAGTTGGAGAGAGGGGAAAAGGGCCGGTCTAGCAACCGGAGTTTTCCAATAGCAATCCATGATGGGATTCCGGCGGGCTGTTCGTGTGGACTAGCGGTAGAGGCCGAACACTTAGGCGGATCTATGCAGAACTACTCTCCTTAGACGGTCAAAGCGTCGATCTTTTAGATCAACCAAGGTAACCACCGTCTACTGCTTATTTGTTTATTGCTTAAACGAAGTCGATCCTGGTTAAAAGGAAATAAAATTTTAAATTCCACTGCGTTCCCGCGTAGATTTCCTAACAGTGGTATCAGAGAGAGCTTCGAGCTTAAGCAATAAGCATGTTCATTTGCATAGTTAATTTTATCGTTTAAATCACGTAATTAAAAGATGAAAGATTTTTGATTTGCAAAAGTGATACATGAAAAGAAAAAAAACGAGATCGGGTGGTGCTCGGCCGACTGGCGGCGGCACCACCACCGGCGGCGGCGGCTGGTCGTCGGCGGCGGGCGCGAGGCAACTTCTTTGCCGGCGATCGTTGACCGGTCAATCTTTGGCGGATCTCCAATTTTTGTTTTGTGTATTTTATGATTCAATATGGTTCATAGTTGTGATTGATAATTCCTCCTTTGTTTAGTTGTGTCATGTGGCTAACCAATGGTTCAAATAGTTTGGGCCATTGGGATGCCACATGACATTAAAATAATAATGGCCTTTCCAAACTTTGTTTGGAATAGGCCTAGGCCCTTTCCAAATATTTGATTTGGGAAAAGGCCTAGGCCTAGGCCACTTCCAAAATTTAGATTTTGGAAAGTGGCCAGGCCTAAACTAAAATAATTTGGCCTTTCCAAATATTTGATTTGGAATAGGACTAGGCCCTTTTCAAACTAAATATTGATGATTGACCTAACATACTAGATTGATGTCACTATATAGTTGATATATGTGATGAGATCTCAACTAAATATTTGTATGGCTGTTATCCTTAATATTTGTGGTTGTTCTAGACATAGTCTCTCTGAAAGGAAAGCGTGTAACTAAACGTCATTCTGATGATGTTGAACCATATGTTTATGAATCATATGGGTAATACGTATCTTATCTAAAGATGACTAAAATACCCTTTTATGAAAAGGTTATAAAATCTAGAAAGTTGTCCAAAGCCTAAACATACCGATGTTTGTTGGCTTGTGACAATTAATGCCACAAATAATTGTTTGTTAATCTCTATGACTATTTTTAGAAATAGTTGAATGTACTCAGTGAAGTGCATAATTCGGAAAGCCCGAAAAATTCGAGCTAGTACGAATATGAGATTGATGAGCTACTTAGGAATTAACCTTCAATTGGATTGAAGTAATTAATACTGAAGGGTGTTTGGAAGTAAATGCGAAAGGAATAAGATTCTCCCTTGAAGGATACCATCTTTGGGATACGCAATTAGATTGTGTTCCCAAAATGGAAACAACATTTTATATGATAAAGGTGTGACGCAAGCCAAGCGAATTATCCCTTACCCGTTTCGGGATAGAGCCCTTATACTTAACCGAGTTCCGAAGAATAAATGTTGAATAAAATTCCATATTAGATATGGAAGAGGATAATGTCAAATCTATCAACCGATGATTTGAAGTTGTCATAGGCAAAGTCAGAAAGGGTTGGATCCTGGTACGACATATGCAACTTTGTGGAATATCTTAGCAAGTACGCTAGATATTATTTACTCGTCCGCGGAGCAAAAGGTGTTTTTCTCCAAACATGCCGTCTTCTAGAGGAAGTGTTTCTTCCAAAAGAAACAGTGGGAGTAAATTAGATCTCAAGAGAGATTGAGAACCACAAAGATATATTCAACCAAAGGCGTGAGCGAGGCGCCACATAGCGATGAGGTGTAGAACAACTGCTCGAGTGCACACAAAAAAGTTACATCGATCTGTGGATAACGTCAAGCCTGAAAAGGCTGCCGGTATGTTCATCTTGAAGAATGAATATCTCACGACTTAGGAAAGAATGTTTGAAAGGCAAGATTGAAAGATATGGCCAGGAGCCATAATATCTGAACTAGATTCCATCAGTGACAACCAGGTTATGAACCTAGTCTGTCTTACCAGAGGAATGTCCTGTAAAAGTGAGCCCGATTCTATTCGAGACTATGCTTGTTATAAATTCGTATCATGACTATATGATAGTGTTGAAGACGTTGGGCAGAAAGCTCAATGTTCATAGACGATGACATGATATGTAAGCCCACGAGATTCATTTATGGACTCAAACAAATTTCTCTAGCCGATTTCTTTGTTTGATAATCAAAGGAGTTTGATTTAGTCAAAAGAAGGATATGCCCAATGTGCAAGTTGTATAGTGGGAGTTTGTTACAATTTTTGAGTAAGATATTAGATATCTCTCTCAGGAATTGCCACCCCATGTCACAGTCAATTAGTGTTTGGTAGTTCAAGGTCTTTACGAAAGCACTTGGATTAGCAGTTCTTATTTTAGAAATAAGAATCTATAGTGATAGATTTAACTGCTGTTAGATTATAGTTTACCTGTATAGATGTGATGCTAAAAGAGTTTAGCATAGGCCGCGACAGGGGATACTGCTAGTCGGTGTTCTCGAGATCTATCTATGTTAAGACGTTGGTCCTAAGGATAAGGTGAAAGATGATGCTTATGGAAGGTTTCCTTCGCTACTGCGATAGGAACCATCATAAAGGTAATGCCCGATGTTCATAGTCCATGAATGGTCATGTGCAAGTATGAAATTAAATCTGGTGAATGTCGAGAATATCCTTAAACAAGTTAAGGAAGAGTTCCTAGTTTATCGAAACTTGGAATTAGATAAATATAGTTATCTGAGACGTATATCCCTGAGTCTTATGAAGGCGAGTGGGAGGCTGCATGCAGGTTTGCGATCACTTTGATTAAGTGATACGTTGAGTGGAAAATGTTCTAGCCTATGGGTCACTTGTAAACTCTACAACTTAGCCAAAACACAGTAATGCCTTAGAAGCGCTAGCGGGAGGCGATACATGGATCTAGAAGGTTCATTCCTGAACCTTGTGCGGTTCTTCCACCTTTTCTATATAGCTGATATAGTAAGTGGATTCATTGCTTGAAGCAAGGACCAGGGTCTCGTCAGAGATTCATGTGTGTGTTGGGGCGGTTCCTTTGACTTGGTCACTTGGAGCGTGATATGAAGATAGTCTGAGTCCCCACGGATAGTGATCCGTTCACGGCTAGGGTGGTTCTGCGAGTATTGCATGAGATTCTTGTGTTTCAACTTGGTCTTGTGTGTGCTAGTGATTGGTTTTAGGCCAAGTGGGAGATTGTTGGAATAGTGTCCTAAACCCAATCGGGTTGGATTTGGATCCGACCGGGTCGGATCATTTCTACTATTTCTTTATGTTTATACATATATTAAATGGCTTTTACATTTGTCATATATTTGTTCTTTTAGTGAGCGAATTATGAATTGTTATATGATAACGTCCTTAGTATTAAAGCGTGATAGAGAAACCATGATAGGCGATTATGGTTGATGAGATCTCTAATCACTTTAATAAGTTTGATACTTAAATGTCTCTAAGGTGGTGTACTATTAAGCAGGGCATTGATAGTATAAGCAGACTAGCACGTGATAGATGTCTTACGTCTTTAAGGCGGGGATAGATCTCGTCTATCGAAGTGTAGAGACACTTGGGTATGCGTGGACATGTATTAGAGAATGCGTACATTAGATTGACCCACTTACACGGTTAAGTGTCACACAATGTGGCGGTTGTGTAATTATCCTTTGGACCGGAGTCTTCATGGCATCACGGTGTGGATTGTCATGCTTTGACACAATTGAGATTTCCCCTAGCCACGGGGCGATCATGCGGTAGTGATTGGGTGTGATACTGAAGCATGCGGAGTATGCATGATTGGTCGTCCGGGAATCGCGTATCCTATGATTGGGATCGAATATCCGAAATGGCCTTCTTATAAGGAATGTCTAGCTCTCGTGAATCTTTGCAAAGTGGGAGTAAGCGAGTTACTTCGAGAGAGCATGATATCAGATTATAAGATACGGTCGTTAATGTTTGACACTCGACGCACGACCGTATGGATATTATTACGATAGGATTGTAAGTTACACGTGGCTGTTTCACATGAAAGGTAGTAGTCATTGAATTTGACTCTTCCGATGATTGGGGGTCACGGTGTGTTGCTAGACGCTATCCGTGATCGTTAGGTATGAAGGTCATTTTAAGTAATTTGCACTTTGTGTCTACGGCCAACATATTCGGAAGCCTATCGGGTCACACACATAAGAACATCTAGCCGGATTAAAATGTGGTTATAGATGATAACCAAATAAGGAAAGTTTATCTCGAGACTATAAAGGTTATAGTGGTAAATTAATATGGTTGTATTTATTTATTATGAATAAATATAATACAAGTTATTAATTATGTTGATTAATTAAATATACATAGTTGTGTATATGTGTTGAAATTTATATGTGTATATGATACACATGGATTTTGCAAATTAATTAATCATAGTATTATATTAATTGATTAAACATATATATATTTGATATGTATGTTAGGCGCCACTTTCCAAGTACATTTGATGTATTTGGATTGTGTACATTGATTGATAAAATAAATAATATTATCATATATTAATATTAGATATTAATGACTATAGATTTGCACACATGTGTAAATTGATTTATAGTAATAAGATAAATATAATCAATATAAGATATTGGCAATATTTAGATTTTATTTAATATGAGATATTGTAATAAATGAGATAAATCAATCTAGGAGATATTCCTTATTTTATTGGGAAAATGTTTTCTTCTCCTCCACTCTTCATTGGGGCGCCACCTCCTCTATATAAAGGAAGTGGGTGTCAAGCTCTTTTGCACATCACAATTCCAAGAGCTAATAGTTCTTATGTAAAATAGAGAGCATCCTATAGAGAGTTGGAGAGAGGGGAAAAGGGCCGGTCTAGGAACCGGAGTTTTCCAATAGCTATCCATGATGGGATTCCAGCGGGCTGTTCGTGTGGACTAGCGGTAGAGGCCGAACACTTGGGCGGCTCTATGCAGAACTACTCTCCTTAGACGGTCAAAGCATCGATATTTTAGATCAACCAAGGTAACCACCGTCTACTGCTTATTTGTTTATTGCTTAAACGAAGTCGATCCTGGTTAAAAGGAAATAAAATTTTAAATTCCGCTGCGTTCCCGCGTTGATTTCCTAACACCTCCTACATCCACAGAAGATATAGGCTCTACTTCTCACACTAGACCTTCGCTACATCCAGGCTAGGTTTCCCCATTACTTTCTTCATCTTCTTTTAGGAGCAAAGTCTCTGCTACTTTAGGGTCTAGTGCCACTTGTTGATATAATTCCAAAACAAGCTCATCTATGGCATCTAGCATGTAACATGCTTCTCCTTCATCTTGTGCATACTTCATTGTTTTCATCACATTGAATACTACTCTGTCCTCATTTACTCTTAGAATCAGCTAACCCTTATGAACATCTATCAAGGTTTTACATGTTTCTAGGAAAGGTATTCCTAGGATCAGTGGAACATCATGGTTAGCTTCTATATCCAGCACTACGAAGTCTATGGGGAATACAAGCATATCAACTTTCACTAGAACATCCTCCACCACTCCACAAGGTTGCTTCATAGATCTATTGGCCAATTGAAGGGTTATAGATGTTTCGTTCAACTCCTTCATGCCTAATTATAAAAGATGGAGAGTGGCATTAAATTGACACTGGCTCCAAGATCACATAATGCTTTGTTTAGGCACACTCCTCCAATTGTGAAAGGTATGAGGAAGATCTCAGGATCTTTACACTTAGGAGGCAGTTTGCATTGCAAAACTGCTGAGCATTCCTCGTTAAGGCAAATAGTCTCAAGGTCTAATAATTTCCTTTTGGTAGAGATTGCTTCTTTCAAGAATTTTTGCGTACTCTGGCATTCCGGCCAGAGCTTCTACCAAAGGTATATTCATTTGCAATTTCTAAACATTTCTATGAACTTTTTATAACGAGCATCATCATGATTCGGTTTATATTTCCTAGGGGGATAGGGTAATGTAGAAGGATTCATAGTTACAGTTCGTGAAGACTTATATTCTGCTGCTCTGCCTACTCATCTGTTGAATTTTCAGACGCCTGGTTAATCGGCGTGGTGTCCCGATTTACCAGCCCCTCTTTTTCTCCTGATTCTGCTAAGTTTTGATGCTGACTGCTTTCTGATTCTTCCTGGATAGTTGGTATAACTAGTCCAGGCATTTCCTTGCTGCTTCTAGTCATAATTGCATTCACGTCCTTCCGATTCTTTTCTGTGTTACTTGGCAATCCTCCCGGAGGACGGACTGACACTTGTTTGGTGATCTGCCTCACTTAGTGCGACAGATTCTACACCAAGGCTTCCTGATTGGTCAGTATTGTATCATTCTTCTTAAAATATGTGGCGAAGTTTTCATTCAGCTCGGTCATGTGTTTTGCAAGTTGATTGACCGTGTTGGTCCCAGTTGAGCTCATTTTATCCATGGCTGCTTCCCAACCACCTGACTTGTTGAATTGAGGCATGAATCCACCAGTTTGTCTTGGTTTCTCTCCACCATTAGGATCACTTAGTCGAAAACCAGGGTGGTCTTGAGAACCTAAGCGATATCCGCCCCCATAGGGATTTCCTTGCCTCCCTAGATAGTTCACATCTTCGGTGTTGGTTACTTCAACTTCTTGAACTTTCTCAACCTTGGCAATGCAATCTCGCATGCCATCTATTTTCTCGTTCATCGCCATTAGCTGGTATAAGATCTTCTGAGATGTATCTTCTCCAAATACGCCTTCAGGTACCTTTGCAGTCTCAATTTGATGCGTTCCCCATTGGCTTGTTAGTGCTATTTGCTCCAATTTCTCTTCAGCTTCTTCAGGTGATAGCAACACAAAACATCCATTGCTCGATGCATCAACTCTCATTTGTTCACTCGGCCGCAGTCCGTGATTGAAACTATGCATTCGTACGGGCAAAGTGATATCGTGGGGAGGGCATCTCTTTTGTGCTTCCTTAAATCTTTCCCAAGCTTCTTTGAAAGTTTCAGTGGGTTTTTGCTTGAAATTCATGATGTCTTGTCTCATTTGTAGTGACTTCCCAGGTGGGTTGTACATGTTCATAAATTTCTGCAGTAGATCGGTCCAAGTTTGAATCGATCCTGGTGCTAGAGACAATAACCATATTTTCGCCTTGTCCTTCAGAGTGAATGGAAACAATTTCAACTTGATGTTATCTTCAGGTACTCCTGCTGGTTTGACTGTGCTGACTATCTCCAAGAAGTTAGTGACGTGTACACTAGGATCTTCGTTCGCTACTCCATGGAAGGTAGTGTAATTGGTCACCATCTGTATCACATTAGGCTTTGGGTGAAAGGCCTCAGCCGCATTCTCTGGCTGAACAATCACTAGCACAAATTGCTCAATCGTTGTCATCGGATAACTCTGTAAAGTTCTTCTATCTGCTTGTACCACAACTCCTTCTCTGTTTCCTCTTCCATTGACACCGTTTTGTCCATTCTACGCCATGTTGTTTTCTGTATCCTCCAAAGGTGGAATTTCTTCCTCCTTCTTGCTGTGATCTCCTTCATGTGAACTCCGTCATCCGTCAGCCTAACAGTATTCTCTCGAGCTTCCTTTCTCTTTTGTCTTGCAAACTTTTCAATCTCAGGTATGAATCTCTTGAGTTTGGCTGCTGAACTCCGTGTAGCATACTACAAGACACAAAAAAGAAAAATAAAAAGTTAGTGACTTGCCTCGGTGGCTGTTACACTCGCCTGGCAGACTCAAAAATACATACTCTGACTATTGACTCGACGCTGAACTGACAGAACCGACTGCCGAATCTGGGAGCCTCGATTTACCACGGATAACCCTCGATAAATCGGATGCAATTTTTTTCCAGATTTAAACAGAACTGACTCTGTACGACTCCAATATAAACAGACTATAAAATAGACTCGAATATATACAGACACTCGATCTAAAAAAAAGTATTCTTGACACGAGTCCCTTGTAACGACGCCAAAAAATCTTGATTGCGTAAAAAGCACTCGCTAGCAATAGGACTATGTCTATCGTAGTAGAGTACGGGCGAGTCAATGTCGATCCTACAGAGACTCGTAAGAACACAAATTTATCGAGATTGATATTGTCACGACAACGGTCTACGACCAACTATAATTTAGACCATAGCAAATTTGATAACAATAAACTAGCAAGATTATGCAAGTTCAAACGGAGCAAACAAGAGTTTCTAAAGTATTAGTCTAATTATGAGCGATTAGTTATTCCCCTCACACATACAATAGTCCTCCCCGTTGGTAAATTGTAATTCATTGTCAGCTATGGGTGCAACTCCTAACCCTATCTACTTCCACTGTAAGGACAACATGGAATCTATATGCAACTAACCTCCTTCATTGGCCGTATTAGTTCATACGCAATAAGTTCTAAAGTTTCCGGTTCAAGACCGAAAACCTCCCTAAGCAGCTATCGACTATGACTAGCACGTTCCAAGGGATCCATCAAGACAATGTCCAAATTAACACTTCACTAACCGTCCTTCATGTGAATTTATGATGACATGGAAATAGTTGATCAGGCTACTAACATGTAAATTAAATCTGTCGATCAATGTAGCAGGCGCCGATTATCATGAACTAGTAATTTACTAGGTATTCAGATCAAGCGATATAAACCGTCATAGATCTGAAGAACGCAACCACTACTTCATGATTTCTTCACCAATGAATTAGATCTATACATACATGGGGTAAAATAAACTAACTACTACATAATTAAACTAAATAAACAATTAGCACATACTAGTCAAATAAAACAACGGCAAATCTACATCTTGGAAAAGACAAAAGATCATACCCTTGAAGACGAGTGTAGATCTCCCTCGGATCTCTTCCTAGGCGGTGACTCCGTCATCACTTCAACCAGAACTCATAAATAAAATAAAGAACAAAGAACTTTTATTGCATAATACTTGTAGTTTTTAGGGCACACTGAATTCTGAGGTGATGCATCTTATTTATAGCTATATAAACCGACTTAGAAACACCTAGATCTACCCCTCGTCAAAGAAAACATGTTTCGGAAGATTCTGGTGCCTCGGTAAACCGGCGACATACCCCGATTAATCGGGGGCACTTTCATCTTTTTCTTTCTGCCGACTTAGCTTGGAAGGTTCTGGAATACCCTAGGCCCAATCCTTTCGTTCAGTCCACTCCAGATTCGTCCTCAATTCTTAGCCCAATATCTCGTTTCCTGAAAATAATCAAATAACGCACAAAATAATATCGAAATAGGGAAAATAAATGTTAAGTGCAAACTACTCGATTCATGAACCCGACATTCAACTCAAATGGTTTATAATTATAGGCCAAAACAACTATTTTTAGCTCATAATTGATAGAATGTTGATGCCGTATGATAGACTATTTTAAGCGTCATCATCCAGATATAAAACAAAAGAAGGATCCTGATTACTTGTGCTTCAATTGCAAAAATCCTGGACATTTCAGACCTGACTGTCCAGACTTGCTGAGACAAATAAGTCAACAAAGAAAACCTACTAGAAAAGAAATGGTTGCTGGTGATGAATCTGGCTATGAAGTTGAAAGTTAGAAATCCCTTTCTGGAAATGAATCAGATGACACTGCACTCATGGCACACATGGAAGACAGTGAGGAGGTTTTTACTACTGCTACTAAAAATACCCATGCTGTGAGTGAATGTTATTCAACTGCTGGTTCAAATCCTAGAAATTCTGAAATGGAAAAACCTTTAGATGCCCTTCTTAATCAACCGAGGATAATACAATCTGGTTATGAGGTTGTGATGGCTGAAAGAGAGGATTTTCAAGCAGAAATTCAAAGGTTACATGCTAAAATAAGAATTCTCAAATGTAAGGAACATGAATCTGTCAAGATTTTGTAGCAGCCTGTTGAATCCTCAGCAGCAGTAGAATCTATGACACAATCATGTCCCACAGCTACATTCAAATCTTGGAAGCCTTATGGTGATATAACTGGCCTTGGATTTGATACTCAACAACCTTCAAAGGATGGATCTGGTAAGGCTGCTGAACCTAGTGCAAAATTGGTCGTAAGTTTGTACCTGCATAAGATCCTACACCCTAGAAGGCTGCTGAGATAGCTAAAACTACTGAGAATGCTTCGAGAAAGCAAAATCACAATTCTAAAAGGACAGCAGTACCTAACGACAAAGGTAAATCCAAAGGTAGGTCTGTTAGACCTTCTAGACCTGCTGATAACAGATCTGCTACAAAATCTGTTAAGAACCAACAAGCCAATCCAGGAAAGAACCAGAGATATCCCAAGAATAATAATGCAAAACTTAAGAATGTTAATCATTCAAGGGATAATTATCTCAGAGGGAAAGGCAGATTGTTCCCTGCTGATGAAGATTGGGATATTCGTGTACCTGTGCTGATAGAACAAAAAGTACAACCATAATGCTAGGTTTAAACCTAAGCAGTGGAATCAGCCAAGGACTCAAAAGAGACCTCAACCAAGGTTTCAGTAGAGGCCTCAGCAGAGACCACAATACATGGCTGCTCCTAACAGTCATCAACCTTATGGTTATACTACTGCAACTAACAGCAGAGTTCACTATGCACAACAATATGCACCAAAAGGCCAGAAATCATATGTGAAGGATTCACACTCCAACAAAATATACTATGGGAATGTGGCATATATATATGAACAAAAGTGCAACACCTTTCAGAGGAGACCTTATGGAAACCTACCGAGGGTTGTACTTACTACTGAACACCATGGGCCCAAACATGTATGGGTACCTAAAAATCCTTAAATTTGTTTTGTAGGGTGTCTGATACTTTGACAGTGGATGTTCCATACATATGACAAAGAATAAGAACTGTTTGGTGGATTATGTTGCCAAGGATGGACCAAAAGTCAACTTTGGAAACAAAGACACACCTGGATATACAAGAGGATCTGGTACACTTTTGAGAAATGGACTTACAGTCAGAAATGTTGCATTTGTAGAAGGATTGGACTACAACCTGCTGAGTACGAGTCAGTTCTGTGACATGGGATACCAAATTACTTTTGACAAGCATCATTGCATTGTCTTCAGTGGTACTAGCTGGAAAAGGACAACAAAATATGTATATTGTAGATTCGACAACTGCTATTCCAGAAACCTGTCTCATTGTACACACCAAATCAGAACTTAACTGGCTGTGGCACAAGAAACTCAATCACTTGAATTTTGATGATATCAACTTGTTACTAAAAAAGAAGCTCATTTTTTATGCCTGTCAACAAGGAAAACAAGTAAAGTCAAGCTTCAAGTCAAAAAACCAAGCACTCAACTAACAGAGTGTTAGAATCGGTGCACATGGATATTTTTGGACCAGTTACACCAATAAGTATAAGTGAAAAGAAGTATACTTTAGTAATTGTGGATGATTACTCAAGGTACACCTGGGTAGTCCTCATGAGCAAGAAAAGTGAGACTTTACAAAAGATGCCTGATCTCTTAAAAAGATTACAAAATGAGAAAAGTGTTAACATGGTAAAAATCAGACTAGACCAAGGTACCGAGTTCCTAAATAAAGTCATTAGAGAGTACTGTGAACAGAATGGTGTGCTGCATCAACTAGTAGCAGCTGGTACTCCTCAGCAAAATGGGGTTGCTGAAAGAAGAAACAAGACTTTAAAGGAAGCTGGAAGAACAATGATTTGTGAAGAAAAGCTACCAGAAAGGTATTGGGATGAAGCAATCAATAGCTTGTTATACACAAAACATGACTTCAATCAACAGAAAGCTCAACAAAACACCTTATGAAATTTGGAATGGAAGAAAGCCAAATATTTCCTACTTTCATCCATTTGGAAGCAAATGCTATATTTTGAATCATAAGAAACAACTGAATGTTTTTCAACCAAAATCTGATGAAGGAATATTTTTGGGATACTCTTCAGTAAGCAAAGCCTTCAGGGTTCTGAACAAAAGGACGCTTAAACATGAAAAATCTATTTATATTGTGTTTGATGAACCAAAATTTACAGGGGGTTCAAGACAAAGAAGTACCAGAACCTGCTGTAAATCTTAAAGTTACTGAACCTATGTTTGTGGATGTTGAAATGAAAATAAGTGACATTAAGTTAACTGATTCTGAATGTGAAAATAGATAGAATACAATCCTAACGATACTATAACAAGACCTACTGATGAACCTGCGATACCCCCATTCAACAAGCAGCAGTTTCACCAGTAGAACAAGTATCTGATAATGAACCATATTTACATTGGTTAAGAGATCACCCTGTTGAACAAGTAATTGGCAACATACAACAAGGTGTGAGAACAAGAAATCAACTAGAGGCAATGTTCACTTGTTTTCTATCTCAACTAGAACCTAAGGAAGTTGAAGAAGCAATTGCTTGATCTATTTGGATAATTGCTATGCAAGAAGAATTGAATGAATTTGAAAGAAATCAAGTTTGGACACCTTTGGTTGAGTGGCCTAATCATGCAAATATCATTGGTACTAAGTGGGTTTTGAAGCAAAGTTGGATGAATCTGGTACCATTGTCGGGAACAAGGCCAGACTTGTTGCAAAAGGCTATTCACAAGTAGAAGGAATAGATTATGATGAGACATATGCCCCTATTGCAAGATTGGAATCAGATTGTTTTTGGCATATGCTGCACACAAAAACTTCTATCCGATAGATGTCAAGAGTGCATTTATGAATGGCATTCTGGAAGAGGAGGTTTATGTACAACAGCCTCCTGGATTTGAAGTTGAAGATCAAGAAGATAAAATGTATAGACTCAACAAAGCACTTTAAGGTTTGAAGCAAGCACCAAGAGTTTGGTATGAAACTCTCTCTCAATTCTCGGTGAACAATGGTTTTACAGAATGAACCATTGTCAAAACTCTTTTCAGAATAAGTGAAGGAAGCACACCCTGCTGGTACAAATATATGTTGATGATATCATATTTGGATCTGAAAATGAGTTGTTGTGTGAATTTTTTTTTAATCTCATGAAAGGCAAGTTCCAGATGAGCATGATGGGAGAACTTAACTATTTTCTGGGATTACAAGTCAAGCAAATGAAAGATGGAATCTTCATTCATCATACTAAGTACACCAAGGAGCTGCTGAGAAAGTTTGACATGGAAAACAAAACCAAAGTTGAAAATCCAATGGGTATAGGCAGTAGACTGGATGAAGACAAAGGGGGTAAAGATGTTGATCAGACTTTATACATAAGAATGATAGGCAGTCTGCTGTATCTAACAGCCAATAGACCTGACATATCATTTGCAGTTGGAGTCTGTGCAAGATCTCAATCAAGATCAAAGGAAAGTCACTCAGCTGCTGTCAAAAGGATGCTGAAGTATCTAAAAGAAATTGGGAGTAGGGAAATGGTACTCAAAAGATGGAAGCTTCAAAGTCATATCCTACTCAGATTCTGATTATGCTGGTTGCAAGATTGATAGAAAAAGCACCACATGAACATGTCAGTTGATGGGTAATAGACTTGTTTCCTGGTTTAGCAAGAAGCAGAATTCAATATCAACTTCCACCACTGAAGCAGAATACATAGCTGCTGGAAGTTGCTATGCATAAGTTTTGTGGCTAAGACAACAGTTATGAAGAAAGTGAAATTCCCATAATGTGTGACAATATAAGTGCAATAAAAATCATTGAAAATCCTGTTTTGCACTCAAGAACCAAACACATAGATGTAAGACATCATTTTATTAGAGATCATATTGAAAAGAAGGATGTGGTGGTTCTCTACATTTCTACTGAATTTCAACTTGCTGATATCTTTGCAAAACCTCTGGATAAAGAAATATTTGCTAAGTTAATAACTGAACTTGGCATTATCAAGGTTCTCTGACTACTGGTAGGTCAGCAGGGCATTGGAATTCACCAATAGGACTGGTCTTTGCTCTGCTGGGTGCGCTCACTTTGCAGATTAGTCATTGGTATCAACAATTCCTAATGTACCTGTTAAATTGATCAATTGAGCAAATGAAGTAGCCAAGGAGATTGGTCTTTGCTAAGATGGGTGAGCTCATTTAGCGATTCGATCCTTTGGTATTATACTTCATCTTTTATTATCAATTGACCAATTTTAAGTTGAAAGATAGTTGAATGGAAATTGATGATCAGCCGGTTATTTAAGTCATCAGTAGTCTCTTACTTTGCTGAAGAGCTATCTGCAGGCTTATACCTTACACTGTTGATAAATCAGTCTACTGCATAGTCAACTTTTAATGAAAGTTGTTGGTCCCTTGGAAAGGCTAACACAAGTTTAGAGGGGGGGGGGGGTGAATAAATTTGTCACCAAAAACTAATCTCGAAAGTGGAAAAGTCCCGGGAGGCGAGTTTCTCTGAAACTCAAAGCGATCTTCGATTTGTTCCTGTCCCTTTAACTTGTGCGGAGTTCGATTAGCTCAACTGAATATAAGTTATTACTGACTTATATTTAGTCTTGTTAACTGGCAGCGGATATAAAAATTAGCCTTTAACAACTAGTAACTATAATTTCGATATGAAAACCATTATAAGGAAATAAATGAATGCATAAACTAAATAGACAAGAATTATAGAGGTTCCAGGTGGTGTAATCCTGTACGTCATCTCTTCCCCTGTGATGGAGGAAAATTCCACTAAAACTTCTTTGAGATGGCCTGATTACAAAAAGTCCTAAAGCGATAGTCCTTGGCTAATCCCTAGCTTCACTATCTAAACACTTGTAGAAACAGGTAGGATTCTTTGCTCTTCAATTGTTTGAACCACTTAGTCCTTGGAGGGTAGGATTGCCTCTTCATCAGCTCATCACAAACACAGTCTTCCTGACTGCACTCAACTGTCCTTCACACCTCCAGCTGGTGTTTCACAGTCTAAACCTTTGACAAAATCAAAGTTGAGATCTTGAATCAATGACTATGATTCAACTGTGATTTGAGCTTTTCTTCTGGATAATTAATTTAAGCACGGCTCTGTGTATCTTCAAATGTTAGATCTTGAATCTGCTTGAATATGCTTGAACACTTTGAAGAAATTCTCTTGATCTTGCAATTTAGTATTTAGCAGGTATTCTTTTTGAATTTGCCTTTCCCCCTCAATTTGATCTTTCTTGACTAGATGGATTTCATGCTAGTTATCACATATCCTGCTCTCTCTCTTCTTTGATGTTGTAGAGGTAATCTATTTATAGGGGTCCATTCAACATTCATCCTGTTTTGTAGCGGCTATATTTTCTGACTGTTCCTGCTGTGTCAGTGATTCATCCAATGAAATTTCTTTATTTACAACATTCGATTGTACTTTCAGTTTGTTGGATGACTAACTTGTAGGACTGAGTTTCATTGGCAGTTTTTCATCTGTCAGTTTCCTAACTGACTTGGAGCATTAACTGAAATTTTATTCTTCTTCAAATATCAGTACTCCAGTTTTCATCTGATTATAATTGACTTAATCAGAGTACACCATGATACATTTATCATCTAAGAATTCATTGTCCTTATGATTCTTAGGTCTTCATACAAGATCCATAAAGTCAGTTCAGGTCATTGATGACGGTCAAATTATACCCATAAATGTCATCAACATTTACCTTAAATCGAGATTAATAATGTATATTTCATATTAAATCACTCGTTTATATTTATTATTTAATGTTAAGTGATTATTAATATGATATTGGGTATTTAACTGTTTTTATTATTAAAAGACCGATTTATTGTGCGATAAATGCTGATTTTGCAGATCACGACAAATCGAGAGGATAAATGTCATTCAATCAGTAAATCTCAAGATAATAGAGGAAGAAAATCAGAGCATTAAATGAAAGATTAATCAGATCAACACGCAAGCGTGCAGTGGGGAGCAAGATAGACGAGAAAAACAATTAACATGTGCAAAGTTAGGTTCGGTCGACCGAGCCTATAGCTTCGATCGACCGAGTGGGGTGCTTCGGTTGACCGAGTGTGTCACTTCGCCACTTATCGGATTTTTTCGTATTTACCTTCTAGATCCTTCATAAGTCGGCGAGAAACTCCTATATAAGCAAAGAGACTACGAGAAATTGTAAATCATCCTTCATTCTTTCTTCAATCTTACAATTCATAATATAACTTTGATACAATGTAGAATAATTTGAGGGTTTCCGACAATTTAAAATTTTGCAATATGTAAGCCTTTATTCTCTGTCTTCTTATTTTAAGTAATTAGTCCCTCCCAATTATGCTTTATCGTTTGAGTTAGTTAATCATAGCTAGATGATGTAGATCTAGGCTATGACGTTAGGGATGTGGCGATACCTTGTCTATGGGATCCCATAACCTACGTCATACACTTAGTATTTATTCATGAATCTAATTGATTTAATTAATGCGTATCTATGTTAGTTTATATGAATGCTTTCACAATTCTTGTTTAATCCGTTGTGTATGATGAAAGCGAGAGATACGTTCGGGGATGTAACTGGGGAAAAAGACCATTCGGTCGACCGAGCCCGACTATTCGGTCGACCGAGCCCCCCTGTTCATCCGTTAAATAGCCACGTCTTTATGGTTAGGTTAACTTAATAGAATTTATCATCTCAGTAGGTATGGCTACGGCTACGTTGCTCGTCTGTTTTAATTAGCGTATGATTAGGAAATACCAATATAGGGCTCCTAGGTTGGCTCATGAATGATCTTCCGGGACTTTCAGCGAGATCTAGGTAGGTTTTGTATTTGGGAATTGAGCTCGCCTAGTTATACGTAAATCGTAGATTAACATGAGACCGTGCAGGTAAATGTTAATAGGACAGAGACTGATGCGATCATTTAGGAAGTACGCCTAACCATAGGAATGTTGCCTAGACGAGGTGTGTAATATCGGCATCCTTAGAGTCGTAAGCGTGTGAGTTATATGAGATGAAGGCACTTAAAAGGCGAAGTCACGTAACAATATCACAGTGATCTAGTGACCTACCGGTGCTAAGTCAAGTTAAAGAGGATGACTCCCGTAGCCAATCTAAAATAGATACAAGCGGATTGGTGAGTTAATAAGTTCGATTTATTATATAAATTATCTAGGTCCAAACGATAGAGACTATAATTGGGGAGGTTAATTCGTTATTTGTCTATGTGTCGTGTCGTGTCAATTTATCTTTTCTTGTCCTTTGTTGGTCGTAGACCGCCTCTATGTCCTTGACATGTTTAATTAATTGTTTGTATATAAGATGATCCACAATTGGTTCCTGTGGGATCGACCTTGATTCACTATAGCTATATACTACGATGGGCCTAGTCCTCTTGCTAGTATTGCTTTATGGTGGTCAAGTATATTATAACTTTGATTGACCCCGATCAAGTTTTGGCGCCGTTGCCGGGAACCAACGGTCAATTTTATATATAAATAATTTTCTTATTCATGTCAAGTTTTTCTGTTTTAGAGTGCAGATTTACGTTTTGAGTCCCTACGGTTATTCGCTTCTCATCGAAAATTCCAGATTCTTAAAATAAAAAAAAAATTAAAAATAAAAAATATATATAGAAAAAATTTTATTCGGTAGACCGAGAGACCTCATTCGGTCGACCGAGAATTTATTTTTGTTTTGTTCTGGTTCTATTTTCTGGAATTTCGCGTGTCTGTTTATCCCCGTATGTTTAATCCGTAGGTCTGATAGCAGCATGAGAAACCATGTTAAAATCAGTCTACGGTCTGTTTTGTTTTTCTTATGTTTGTAGAAACCAGGGAAACCATAATCCAAGTCAATAATTTTTCAAGGGCGCTGAGAAAATAACCCAGCAACATGCGGAATTACTACTCTACAATGGGAAAGCGATGGAAGCAATACCATTAAAGCACCAAGATGGCTCCGAAAAAAAAATATATTTTAAGGCTTAAATTCTTCGTGGTACAATGTTGAAGGCAAGGTACTACCTTTCTTTTTGCTTATGTTTTACTACCTTTTGGTTTTTTGAGCATAAGTTAGCCTATACATGAACCTTAGTATGAATCTTGGCCCGGAGTTGGTTTGTAAGAATAATTTTATTAGTGTCGAAGGTTTTCACCCATATCTGTCTCATCTAGAGGGTGTAGGGAAACATGTAGTCGTTGAAAGGAAGCAGTGAATAAAGAGTTCCTCGTAGTTCTATCAAAATCTCATTGTCCTATGCATGAGATTACTTCTACTGGCCAGGGGAGCAACAAATTGTGTAGTTTAAGCATTCACAGTCTAAAGAAGACGTTGAGTTTTGAGAGAACACAATCTTCTTCTTTCGTTGAGTTTTATGGTGATGGCTTCTCGGTGAACCCACCTTAAACAGAAACGAGATTATGCTTTGGGTGACAATTTAGAAATCGGAGACTCTTAGTACATTGGTTCGGAAATGGTCTAACCATGGCTGGGCGAGTTTAACCGAGCCTCGGCTCAATCGACTCCCCTCCACGTGTGATGTACGTTACAGCAGTTCAACAAGACTAAGCATAGCCGATAAGCCTTCGGGCTAAACGGGGCTTAATCTTGACGGATTGGCCTGAACTGTCACATATGTTCCAACGAATAAGACGGCGTAGGCTTGCCTACATAACCGACCTTATTCGGAGTGCTTTGATTCATTGTTTCTTATTGTCAAGGCCAAAACCGTAATTTTAACTGAGTTTCTTAGAATTCACTAATTCCTAAAACGAGAGCCGAGGTAAGAGCTTTGGATAAATGGTATGGATAAATGTCGTTTCCTAGGTCTCACAACCAAGGGAAGGGTATTAATCCGCAAAAGCGACAAGCCACCTCTAATAGTGCTCGAGAGGGTCAAAGTGCAGCGATCCAAGAATGATAAGCGACAAGGATAATCTTTGGAAAGTCGAAGTGAGGACTTTAAACTCGAGAACTACTTCTTTAAAACCCTTAGGATTTCTTTTTTAGGATTTTAGGTTTTGTTTTCTTTGAGTCCAATAAAAGTAACGTGACATATGTTGAGGTTTTTATTTTGCCGTGTTCCGATGGCCATTGGGCTAAGGATGTGCAAAACTTTTTTACTCAATATAGGCCACGTGAAATAGAGTTCCGTAGGAGAGTCAAGAAATTGCTAAAGAAAAGGAAATTTAGCAATCAATCTTAAGATGGAAGCATTAAGAGAGCTTGAGAATTGCGAAAATGTGAGAGAATGATTGGTGCGAACAAGAACAATTTTGGTCAACTTCCAAAATCTTTTAGAATGGTGATCCAAGTGAAAATTCAAAGTGGTGCGCAATTCATTCTGCAACTACCCTTATCCTTTCATTTATACCTTTTCACCCTTCAACCTTTTCGATCCTCTCACCAATCTACCCCAACAGTTCACATTTCTAACCATTCGTTCATCGCCTCTCTTTCTTTCCATCCGTTTCACCCTCCCACCCAATCTCAATGCCTTAACCATTTTCAACCCACCCATAAACACAATTTCTTACCCGTCCTTTATCTTTTCTTCCCATCCTTATGTGTATCTTTTTCTAAACCCATCATACTTTCAACCTCCATTTTGTTTGCAAAATACCTTTGTGTTGCGGAATTTGAAATATTGCTAAGCTTTAATGATTTTCTTTTATCATTTTGATTTTCATGATCGTAGCTGGGGTAAGTGTGGCTCTGACCCTCGCTAGACTTCAAAGAGTTTTTGGTTCGATCAAAGTACATCTTATCTTTCTACCGGAAGTTTTAAATTTCACATTTTTTCCGTCTATTCCGGCATTTCTAGATGATAAGTTTTGTTCTGAACTATCACACCGATCCGACCTTGTTGATGACGGTTATGACTTTTACGTGATACATTGGGTTATTAGTAATTACGAGGAGTAGTTACATCTCCCTAAAGTTGTTGATATCCAATGCAAGCGAGAAGTTTCTGCGTTAAGTATTTGAATCTTTAGCCAATAGGTCGCATTCAATCTGTTATACCTTACCAAGTTTCTCTTTTCCTGGATTGAATACCTTTTCGATCGAGTCACCCTCGTGTTTTCCCACGTCGGGTAATGCTTTTTGATATTTGTCTTCTCCACCCGGTTTAAAGAATATTTAGGCGGTGGAGGTTGTAGATGAAGACCACCATCTTTAGTTGCTTGTTTATTTTTCTTTCTATTTAGTATTTTTCTTTTTGGTTTCCCTTGTCATTGGTTGTATAAAATACAGTGGCTTAAACAGTTTTTAGGTATTTATACCTCATTACTGCCACATTATTTTATAACTTCTATAGACATGGTGTTATTAACGGTTTCGTGGAGTTTGTCTGCTTATACAGGTTTTCACTTGCTTCTCCACAACGTCTTTGAAATTTACTCCGATCTTTTTCCTTTACTTGAGAGCCGTTTCAGAGCTAAGTCTTTTCTTAACTTCTCATTTATTTTTGTCATTGAGGACAATGCCATGTTTAAGTGGGGGTAGGAGACTTAGCCATGTTATGTTATAATGGAAAATTGAATGAAAGCGGTACAAAATTGAAAAAATTGAATAAATACCATATTAGGTATCTCGTACCCTTAGAATTGTGAGTTCTAGCTAAGAATTGATAGGAAAGGACCAAGTTTCATGAGTACGTGATCATTTTATACTTATGTTAAGTAAATTTAAGGATATTCATGCCCGTTTTGCGAGTAGTTATTTATTATTCAATTACTCAACTTTGTGAATCGAGTATACGCGCGCAATTCATAATAACTGAAGAAATTATGTGTACATTGCATAGATGATTGGTTATGTAGACTTAGTGTCGATACTTATTGGCTGATGTATTCTTATCTTCTTGCCAACAAAAGCGGAGTAATAAGCTTGAGACATACCTGTGTTTTAGCAAAATGTTAGACACTGGGCTTGTAGTAACATTACCAAAGTAGCCCCGCGCTTGTGGTAATATTCGATGCTATACATGATCTAAGATAGGGGGATACTCTAAAAAGTTTTCTTCCTTGAGATTGATAGTATTTGAAAAATATGAAGATATGAAAAGAATATTCAACTCTTTAAGAGGCTTTGAGTAGTACTCGGTCTCCAAGTCCAAAAACCCTATAGATACGCTCTTGCTTATTATTCTAGTGCTTCAACAATTAAAAGGCTTAAGAAGTGGGAATGCTAAAGTTGGTAGGTTAAGACTACAAAGTTAGCATAAACTCTAATCTTGCCACGAATATATAAAACTAAATGCACATGCACACATCACTTCGATTCATAGTAAGTAGTGAATAATGGATATCTTATGAGCATGACTAGTATGAGTTGACTTGAGTTTCTTGTGTAAGTATGATTTGACCATAGAAAATGTTGTCTTGGGGAATGACTTATTGATGCTTTGTTCGGGACGATCAAAGTCTAAGTGGGGGGTAGTTGATGACGGTCAAATTATACCCGTAAATGTCATCAACATTTACCTTAAATCGAGATTAATAATGTATATTTCATATTAAATCACTCGTTTATATTTATTATTTAATGTTAAGTGATTATTAATATGATATTGGGTATTTAACTGTTTTTATTATTAAAAGACCGATTTATTGTGCGATAAATGCTGATTTTGCAGATCACGACAAATCAAGAGGATAAATGTCATTCAATCAGTAAATCCCAAGATAATAGAGGAAGAAAATCGGAGCATTAAATGAAAGATTAATCAGATCAACACGCAAGCGTGCAGTGGGGAGCAAGATAGACGAGAAAAACGATTAACATGTGCAAAGTTAGGTTCGGTCGACCGAGCCTATAGCTTCGGTCGACCGAGTGGGGTGCTTCGGTTGACCGAGTGTGTCAGCTCGGTCACTTATCGGATTTTTTCGTATTTACCTTCTAGATCCTTCATAAGTCGGCAGAAACTCCTATATAAGCAGCAGCTACGAGAAATTGTAAATCATCCCTTCATTCTTTCTTCAATCTTACAATTCATAATATAACTTTGATACAATGTAGAATAATTTGAGGGTTTCCAGCAATTTAAGGGCTGCAATATGTAAGCCTTTATTCTCTGTCTTCTTATTTTAAGTAATTAGTCCCTCCTAATTATGCTTTATCGTTTGAGTTAGTTAATCATAGCTAGATGATGTAGATCTAGGCTATGACGTTAGGGATGTGGCGATACCTTGTCTATGGGGATCCCATTACCTACGTCATACACTTAGTATTTATTCATGAATCTACTTGATTTAATTAATGCGTATCTATGTTAGTTTATATGAATGCTTTACAATTCTTTGTTTAATCCGTTGTGTATGATGGCTTATTTGAGAGATACGTTCGGGGATGTAATCTGGGGAAAAAGACCATTCGGTCGATCGAGCCCGACTATTCGATCGACCGAGCCCCTGTTCATCCTTTAAATAGCCCACGTCTTTATGGTTAGGTTAACTTAATAGAATTTATCATCTCATTAGGTATGGCTACGGCTACATTGCTCGTCTGTTTTAATTCTTGTATGATTAGGAAATACCAATATAGGGCTCTAGGTTGGCTCATGAATGATCTTCCGGGACTTTTTGTGAGATCTAGGTAGGTTTTGTATTTGGGAATTGAGCTCGCCTAGTTATCGTAAATCGTAGATTAACATGAGACCGTGCGGTATATGTTAATAGGGCCAGACGATGCGATCGTTTAGGAAATACGCGCCTAACCATAGGAATGTTGCCTAGATGAGGTGTACGGTTAATATCGGCATCCTTAGAGTCGTAGCGTGTGAGTTATATGAGATGGAGGCACTTAAAAGCGAAGTCACGTAACAATATCACAATGATCTAGTGACTACCGGTGCTAAGTCAAGTTAAAGAGGATGACTCGCGTAGCCAATCTAAAATAGATACAAGCGGATTGTGATTAATAAGTTCGAGTTTATTATATAAATTATCTAGGTCCAAGCGATAAAGACTATAATTGGGGAGGTTAATTACGTTATTTGTCTATGTGTCGTGTCGTGTCAATTTATCTTTTCTTGTCCTTTGTTGGTCGTAGACAGCCTCTATGTCCTTGACATGTTTAATTAATTGTTTGTATATAAGATGATCCACAAATGGTTCCCTGTGGGATCGACCTTGATTCACTATAGCTATACTACGATGGGCCTAGTCCTCTTGCCAGTATTGGTTTATGGTGGTCAAGTATATTATAACCTGATTGACCCCGATCAAGTTTTTGGCACAATCTTGCATGAAGTCTAACTTTACAGTCTCGACTTGTAATCTTCATAACTGAGTTTTAGCCCTCCGTTCTTCATTCTTCAATAACTGAGTATGTGTCCCTCAGTTCTTCAGTTTTCTAGATAAGCAACCGAGTCTGTAACTCTCAGCGAACTTATCTTCTTCAATCTTCTGTTGGTGTGCTCTATTGTCAGTTTCTCGTAGAGTCTCAGCTAGTCAAAGTATCAGTTTCTTCATTTCTCAGTTTCGGTCAAGAACTATTACAGTGCTTGTCTGATTTAACTTATACAAATATCAGACTTTAATAAATCCTATACATTGGTATCTAGACTTCTTTTTGCTTTGCACTATAACAGCTAGTTATGACACTTCATCAATGGGGTTAAGAACAATTAATAAACTAAGTGATGAATCATCATCAAAACATAAATTTTATTTCCAACAATTTCCCCCTTTTTGATGATGTCAATACCCTCCTTAAAAGCAATGCAAAAAGATAAAAGACAAAACATAGTAAGTAACACCATGAACTGAGAAACTGAAACTTTATTTGATAGCTGAGTTACAAGGTTACAACATAAGTAAAACAACTGAATTTAATGTCCTGGTTGATTATCATAGTTCTCTGCAACAATTCTCATTTCCTCATTCGTGGCCGAATGTTCAACTCCATGAATGCTTGCCCAAATGTTCCAAGACTGAGACAAATTGTTTTTCTTGAAAAATTTACTTTTGAATAGAGTTGCAAATGTGAAGACTGATGTCCTTAGTATTTCATTGGTGGCTGTTCTCAGTAGAGTTTGAATAAATTCAGGTTCAGCCTTTTCAACTTTCTCTGAAACTTTATCTATAGTACCATCTGCTTCCCATTTCTTCAGTTTATTCCAATAGTACACAAGTATCTTTTGCATGTGTAGAAAAGTTTCAAGAGATTCTTCTTTTGATACTCCTTCTTTCTCTGGTAAGTCTTTGAACAAATTGTAGAGATGAGAATCCAGACCAACTCTTTTGTCAGTTGGTTCTGAGTATTTAACAATTAGTTTCATCTCATAATCAGTAAAATCTCCTCTTGCTTTCTTCAGTTTACTCAACTTATCATCAACATTTGTGAGAGCTTGCGGCATTTCAGCTGCATAGACTTTTAAGATGTCCAAACTTTCCCCCTTATTGACATCATCTTTATTAATCAGGCTTTTGATGTAAGCATTCAATGTTTGTTGAGTTGATGCCAATATGGTTTGAGCCACAACTGAGTCCTTTAAGCCCTGTTCCATTAAAAAAATTATGTCCACTAGATTACTGAGAAAGCCTTCCCATCTGTCTTGAGTTTCATTTTTCTTCGTGACATGTTCAGTTGTTGTTTTTCGAATCTCAAGCGAGTAGTTTGACAATTGTCATTCACAGTATCCATCTTCTTTTCAAGTTTGGATCGTTCATCTTGGTCGGCTTTAAAGATTTTAAGACTTTTCCGAATAAGCTCATGTCATCCTTTTGAATTCTGAGTATCTCATTGTGATAATATCTAATGAGATCAATTTGAGTAGGAACATCTTGTGAACTTCTTTCTTGTTGTTCCTTTGACTTGCTTGTTTCAGCATCTGGTAGATTTTGCTTTAGAGGTGAAAGAACGATTTCCTTCAATTTCTCTCTACATTCAGCTGATTGTCTTTCTTCTTCCGACTGTTTCTCAGCTTCCTCCAGTCTTGATGAATCAATAACTTTTGCTGGTGACAAATGTACTTCCAGTTCATCATCTGATTCTTCTCCAGGTATGTCTGCCAATGTTCTTGCTATTTCAAGTGTGGATTTATCAATGGGAGACTGGTAACCTTCTTGTGCTTCCTTGTCCGACTGAGATTCAGATAAGTTTTCAGGACTTGAGCTTCCACTGCTTCCACCAGAACTATTTGAGTCTTCATTAGTATTTCGTTCTGTTGCAGTTTCCTTTTCTTGTATAGAGGCAAGAATCCCTTTTTGTAGGTCAGGATCTTCCTCAAAATCATCATCATTTTCCTTAGAGCTTCTACGGCTATGGCTTCCTTCCAATAGTCAAGCATTTACGATTAACGCATACCCTTGATTTAGGAATTCTTGGTATTGATTATCTCCATTAAGCTTGTGATGTTGTATAGATCGAATACCCATTTCTCAATAATCTCCATTTACGCTTGCACGACTTCTCGATCATTTATGGGCCCGAACTTCCAGGTTACGTATCTTTGCAATCATTCATAATCGACTTTCAATAGTTACGTAAAGCGAGGCGGAGAGTTTGAATGGTGTGAGAGGTATCTTCGGAATCCCTTGTGATTTCATGATCTTCTCCTTGAGTAGGAATTTCAATTTGCATGGGTTCATCAGTTTGCATAAGATTTGTTCTGCTAGTTTCTCCCTCAGCAGTAGCTGTGACAACTGATGTTCCTTTTTCAATCTCAGAAGCTAAGATTATCGGCTCAGTTTGTAAAACTTTTTCACTTGCTTCTTCTTCAACGGCTTGTTTTGCACTTGGCTCAGGTTCCAATTCAACAATTGGAACTTCTTCCATTGTGTGCCCAGTGGGTTCAGCTTCTTGAACTTGTTCATCCAATAGAATAAACTTGGTTGATTCTGTTGTTGCTTCAGCTTTCTTTTCTTCAGTTTGAGGAGCTGTAAATTCTTTGGCAGTTTCCTCTTGTTCCAAGCTGGGTGCAGATTTTTGAGGAGTAGCTCTAGACTTTGAAAGCAACATGAGCATGTTCAATGTTGTATCATCAATCAGTCTTTCATCACTATCGACTCTTCATTATCGGGATCGGTTCTCGAGTCTGTCTCCCACGAGTTCTGACTTCTTTCTCGCAAGTCGGTTTCAACGATCGTCCTCTGTTGTGACTTGATTTCTTTCATTATTTCCATTCCTTGTATAGCTTCTTCTTGAGTTGGTAAAACCTCGATTACGAAGTTGAAATGGATTTGGTGAGATTAATTTCGATTTGCATACAGTAGCCGAATCATCAACAACTTCGATTCTAGCTTCTTGAGTTGATGACATTTCCATTGGTTTCTCGATTCGCCTTTTCATTTCTTTTCCAATCGCTTTCTTTTCTTCAAGTCTTCAATTTGTGCTAACACTTCATCTCGATTCTGAGTTCTTTTGATTTCTGCTTCTCTTCTTTGAGTTCGATCTCGATTTTTCGGCTTTCATTTTCCTTGACTTTTCTTCCTTAATATCAATCTTTCCATCAGCAACAGGTGTTTCTTTCCTCTTAGCAACTCCAAAATGATCGAGTATCCTTTGGACTACTAATGCTAGAGTTTTCTTGTGATAAAATCTTCCTATCTTCACGTCAGTCTTCTTTTTGGGTACATCTATTGATTGTGCTATCGATTGATCAAATAGATACCTTGCCCAATTGAAATCCTTTTCAAACCAGATTATGTAAAGCAAATCAAGTTTTGCTCCAGATAAATTGCTAAGTTTCCAGCATTCCCAATTATGCAATTTGCCAGCAACTTCGAGAGAAAATTAAACTCTGGCTTGAGTAGGCTTGAGCTCCCTGTCTGTAAGACAGTAGATTCACCATTAATTGCTATATCTTTCCATAACTTCTCTTTTTGTTCTTTAGTCAACTTAATGGCTGCTGATCCTCCGGATTTGTCAAACCCAAAGATTTCTGCAATTAATTCTTCAGTGACTTTGATTTCTTTATTACTGACAGTGGTGATGAAGGTTTGTGTGTCTTCTCCTTCCACAACTGTTCTTCCAAATTGATAGAAGTCTCCGATGCTTTCAAGACAAACACTTTTTAGATCGATGTTGAAGACTGCTTCCAATCCTTTAATTTTCCGAATTTTTGTCGTAATAGAATTAACTAGAGTTTGATCAACATATTTCGCAATATATTGATCAAGAGAAATGATCATTCCAGGTTCAACACGAGTGAAGGTCATTTTTCTGGATTTGATTGAAGATTTGAAAATTTGAAATTCAGAGAGTAGATTCGAGAATTCAAGCGTAAAGAATTTATATAAAAGAAAAATCTCGGATATTTATAATTTGGAGTGGGGTAGTTAAGAATTGAGTGGGACTTAAAGCGTCTGTCATAAATGTGTTGAGATCGCGAAAAAGTGGATGAGTGGAAATTATGAGCGGTTTAGATTGAGAAGGACCACGTCTTTTCTTGATAACCGTAGCTAGATAAAAGTGAATAAAGAAGGTACGATGTGTTGACAATTTGTATATTCTCGATTTTTGTCCTCATCTTTGAATTCAAAAACTTGGTTGTGAAAACAACTCGGTTTTGTGAATTACATTTTTCGATTCTCGGTTGGTTGTGTTTTTCTGCAAAACAAAGTGAGAAATTTTTGGTACCCATATCTTTTTGGGTCCTGGCGATTAGCTTCGTGATGATACAACTTTGTACCTTTCTTGATATTTTGGTGTGTGAAGTCGGTTTTCACAAACTTTTCTGTTTTGTCATAATGATTTTAAATTTGTTTTGATTGTGAAACTGATGTGATGGTCTATTCAATCTTCATCTGTGGGAAATAATCTTCCTTTCCTCTCGATTCTTGAATGATCTTTATCCTTAGATGGATATGACTTGAAGATTTTTCTTCTTGATATTGGATCAGTTTCTTTGTTTCGACCTTACGAGTTTTTCAGTAAATCTCTTTGGCTTGGTGAATTTTACTAATGATTTTTGAGTTTTAGCAACTTGTGCATTTTTCTTTGTCTTTGAGTGTCCATCGATTCTAATAACTTTATCGATTTTACGAGTTTTTGACGGTTGAGAAGTTACAAATTTTATTGCAAGCGATCTTGGTCTTAACTTAGAATTATCTTGTTTGTCAAATCCTAAACCAGATCTATCTCCAAATGGTTTTCCTGGTTTGAATTGAACTTTGGAGATTGGATCAACTTATGATTCACTGATGTTTTCAACGTTTGTTGATTTAACAGTTGGTCCAATCACTTTGGTTCCATTATTAGTCTTGATTAGGTTGATTTCAGCATTCAATCTTGAAATTTCAGTTTTCAATAACTTTTTCTCCTTTTTGACATTCTCATAATTCTTTTGCATTGTCTCTAATTGCTTTATGAGTATGTCCAAGGTTTCATTGAATTCTTCATTTCTTTTATTGTTCAGGATAGTGTGAGATTTAGATGTAGATGCACTTACCTCCTGATGTTTGATAGATAAACCTGGTGTTGAGAAATCATCACTGATCAGAACTTGTTTCCCTTTATCAATAGCATTCGCCTTTGTAGCTCCTAGCAATATGATTTCTTCGTCGCTTTCTCCTCCATGGCTTGTAGGTGGAGTTTCATCAATATCCATGACTTTTATACTGGATGGATCTCTGGTTAGCTTTTCTTCTATAAATTCAGCCACCCGTATTAATTCTCTTTCTGCTTCTTCTGAAAGATCACTTAAGTATGGAAATCCTCTGGATTCATCATCAATATTCGCATTAAACTCAATGTCTTCAACATAACTGAAATGAGGTTCCGGATTTGTGTGAGAGCTAGTAGTACTGAATCTTTCAAATACTTGATCTTGGAAATCATAGACAACATTCTGCAAGTAGTCATTCAGGGGGTTATTTAGCCAATTTCTAATTCTAGATGTATCCATTGTAATGAATTACAGTAAGGGTTTTCAACAGCTGGTTTAAAAAGGTATTCTTGGATCTTCTTTCAAATGAAAGAAGCGCTCCGATACCAATTGTTGGTCCTTGGAAAGGCTAACACAAGTTTAGAGGGGGTGAATAAACATGTCACCAAAAACTAATCTGAAAGTGGAAAAGTCCTGTGAGGCGAGTTTCTCTGAAACTCAAAGCGATCTTCGATTTGTTCTGTCCCTTTAACTTGTGCGGAGTTCGATTAGCTCAATGAATATAAGTTATTCTTGACTTATATTTAGTCTTGTGAGAATCGCGTGGATATAAAAATTAGCCTTTAACAACTAGTAACTATAATTTCGATATGAAAACCATTATAAGGAAATAAATGAATGCATAAAGTAAATAGACAAGAATTATAGAGGTTCCAGGTGGTGTAATCTTGTACGTCCTCTCTTCCCCTGTGATGCGGAGGAAAATTCCACTAGAACTTCTTTGAGATGGCCCAGTTACAAAAAATCCTAAACTGATAGTCCTTGGCTAATCCCTAGCTTCACTATCTAAACACTTGTAGAACAGGTAGGATTGCTGCTCTTCAATTGTTTGAACCACTGGTCCTTGGAGGGTAGGATTGCCTCTTCATCAACTCATCACAAACACAGTCTTCCTGACTGCACTCAACTGTCCTTCACACCTTCTTGGTGTTTCACAGTCTAAACCTTTGACAAAATCAAAGTTGAGATCTTGAATCAATGACTATGATTCAACTGTGATTTGAGCTTTTCTTCTGGATAATTAATTTAAGCACGGCTCTATGTATCTTCAAATGTTAGATCTTGAATTTGCCTGAATATGCTTGAACACTTTGAAGAAATTCTCTTGATCTTGCAATTTAGTATTTTAGCAGGTATTCTTTTTGAATTTGCCTTTCCCCCTCAATTTGATCTTTCTTGACTAGATGGATTTCTTGCTAGTTATCACATATCCTGCTCTCTCTTCTTTGATGTTGTAGAGGTAATCTATTTATAGGGGTCCATTCAACATTCATCACCGCTTTGTAACGGCTATATTTTATTTATTCTCTTTGTGTCGTTGATTCATCCAATGAAATTTCTTTCTTTACAACGTTCGATTGTACTTTCAGTTTGTTGGATGACTAACTTGTAGGACTGAGTTTCCTTGTCAGTTTTTCATCTGTCAGTTTCCTAACTGACTTGGAGCATTAACTGAAATTTTATTCTTCTTCAAATATCAGTACTTCAGTTTTCATCTGATTATAATTGACTTAATCAGAGTACACCATGATACATTTATCATCTAAGAATTCATTGTCCTTATGATTCTTAGGTCTTCATACAAGATCCATAAAGTCAGTTCAGGTCATCACAATCTTGCATGAAGTCTAACTTTACAGTCTCGACCTGTAATCTTCATAACTGAGTTTGAGCCCTCAGTTCTTCATTCTTCAATAACTGAGTCTGTGTCCCTCAGTTCTTCAGCTTTCTAGATAAGCCAACCGAGTCTGTAACTCTCAGCGAACTTATCTTCTTCAATCTTCTGTTGGTGTGCTCTATTGTCAGTTTCTCGTAGAGTCTCAGCTAGTCAAAGTATCAGTTTCTTCCTTTCTCAGTTTCGGTCAAGAACTATTACAGTGCTTGTCTGATTTAACTTATACAAATATCAGACTTTAATAAATCCTATACATTGGTATCTAGACTTCTTTTTGCTTTGCACTATAACAGCTAGTTATGACACTTCATCAATGGGTTTAAGAACAATTAATAAACTAAGTGATGAATCATCATCAAAACATAAATTTTATTTCCAACAAAAGTCAACAATATAAGATAAAAGGTTTTTAAGATCATCTTTTATTACAGCTGTTACAAGGACGTAACCGTTTCTTACAATTTGTGGGGTTATGTAGTGGGACACTTTGCATATGTTAGGAACATTTTATTTGTTTTGATGATGGCCATACTAGCTGTTATAGCAAGCCTGAAATGAGTTAGAAATCTCTGTATAAGTCTTCACTTGACATGTTGTATAAGTTCAGTCAGACAAGTATTGTACTAGATTGGTAGGATGGCTAAGTAAAACAGGAAATCGGTGAAGTAAAGGCGACCATGTACCAAAGAGAGAACCATGAAGACATATGGCGACTTATAACCGAGGATGTCCGTGATGACCTTGGATAAGTCTAAGTTGCACTACAAGTGATGAAACTCATTCTTTAAATATGGTGTACACTGATCTCCCACAAATCAAGGATCAGTGAAGAACAAGCATACTTGGAGAACCAAATAAAGAAAAGAAACAGCAAAACGGCGAAGTGAGAGTTCTATCAGCTGACTAAAGAAAAACTGTGAAGGAGATCTTAACAGCAAAGGAAGAAGACTTACTAAGCCGGTCAAGCAACAGCTTAAACAACAAAGTCAACTATGTTGTCTGCATTCTATTTTGACCGTGGAAAATAGCAAATCAAGCATTAAATGCAGAATCAATCAAGGACGGATTCTATGAAGAACGTTTGAAGAAAATCCGGATCACTGTAATTAAGGAGAATAAAATCAATGAGGAATCAAGAATTAAATTAGGATTATTCTCCACATCAAATAGCCAACGGACGGAATTTCAATTTCAAGGAAAATCAAGGCTATTAATAGAAGGCTTTGATAGACAAGAAAAAACATGAAAACACACAAGCAAATACTGAGTACAGAAACTCTGTCAAAATTATTATGCATTCTATTTAAACTTACAAGAACACATCCAGAGATCAACTCAGCATTCAGAGCATAAAGTCATATCAAGCACTGAGATTGATCAGCACATTTGTAAATTTTATTCACACCAGTCTGCAGCAATTGAATCAGAGAAGTCTGAGAAGGATTTACACCCTTTGTGATAGCTGCTGAAGGATTTGTTCCTAAGGAGCAATGTTGAAGACTAAGTCACTAAAGCTTTTGTAGCCAGGGAGTGATAGTCTTGAAGATTGTGAAGCTTGTGTAGCCAATGACAATCTTACTATTGTATTGGTGAAAGACAATAGTGAATTCCTTCAATCATTATAGGAAAAGAGTGGATTAAGGGATTACACCACCCTGAACCACTATAAACCTTTGTGTTCATTTACTTACAACACATTACTTTCTGACATTTATTTCTTGCATTATATTCATAATCTGTGTGTGAATAATCTACTTTGAAACAACTTTTAGAAGGGACTTATCCGCTGCCCAAAAGCTTTTAAATATACGAAAAGTTTTTGAAACTCCAGTATAGTCATTCACCCTACTGACTATACTTTTACCCTTCTCTGGGACCAACAATTGGTATTGGAGTAGTGTTCCTAATATCGAACTGTTCGGATCGATTTACAGTAACAAGGAGATCTCATATTTTCAAAGTAGTTTTAAATCTGTGCCTTCTATATTTATACCTTTTTGTCTGTGACTTTGGACTCCTTAAATTTCATGTCTAAAGTACCTGTATTCAATGTTAATAACTTTGATGAATATAAAATAAGGATGTTGTCTAATCTTGTAGCAACTCATGGTATAAAAGGTTTGTGATTACATGATCCGGTTGGAGTTCAAAGAGAAGTCCTTATGATTGTTGTGTTTACAACAATCGGTTGGAAGATGAATCATACTTCTATCTTGTTTTATATGTGGATGACATCTTTGATATCCGCAAGAAAAGAAGTCGATGTTCGAGATCTGAAAGACCTTCAGTGTTGAGTTTGAAATGAAAGATTTGGGCATGATCAAGAAAATTTTGGGGATGGAGATGCGGAGAGATAGAAGTCGGAAGAAATTGTTTTTATCTCGGCGAGGCTATATCTGAAGTTTTGTCAAAGTTTGGCATGTCGGTTGCTAAGCCAATAGATACTCTATGGCATCAAATGTTCATTTGTCGAGTTTTGCTTCACAATCAGTGAGGAGAAGGAGTACATGTCAAGAGTTCCATATCTAATGCAGGTTGGAAGTCGATGTATGCCATGGTGTGCACTAGGCTGATATGTCTCGAGCGATCGATGTGTCGCGGAGTTTATGGCTCAACACGGAAAGAAACAACTGGAAAGCTATGAAAAGAATATTCGGGTACCTTAGAAGTACGGTGATGTTGGTCTCATTTATAGAGGTGATACTCAAGAGGCGATCACAGGATCTTGTGATCTTGATTATGCAGTGATGTGGACGTTAGAAAATCTATGGTGGTTATGTTTTCACATTGGGAATTTAGTTGTCATCTGGAAAGCAACTCTTCAGGCAACAGTGGCTTTATCAACTACTGAAGTTGAGTATATGGCTCTTACTGAAGCAGCAAGGAGGGTATCTGGTTGAAGGGACTAGTCAATGATTTGGGGCTACATCAGGATCAAGCTGAGATTTATTGTGACAGTTTGAGTGTAATTTGTCTAGCTATGGATCAGGTTCTTAACGAGAGGACCAAGCATATTGATGTGAGTTATCATTTTCTGAGACATGAGAAGAGGGTTGTAGTGAAGAAGATCGGCACCAAGGAGAATCATCTTTGATATGTTCACTAAACCGATTAAGCGAGAACAAGTTTCGGTTGTGTATGGATTTCTTTGAATATTCAAAGCTTATAAAATGAAATCTGGATACTCGGTTGAGGCGAACAAGCGAGTGGATTATGTGGAGAAATGCAGTGCTTGTACATCCTGGCATTGACGAATGCATTTGGTACAAAATACGTCACGATTATGCTGTCGATTGACTTTGAATAAGAGTTCAAGTCAAGGCGGAGATTTGTCGATTTTAAGTGACTTGATCTCAAAAGCGATGAATAAAGCTGGTGGAACTAATCGGCGAGGCGAGAATGATGGTTAGTTCGATTAAGTATATTCGATTCTGTGAAAGTCGGTTTGATGAAGTGCAAGCGAGTTTCTTCGAAGTCGTGATCGATTTTGGTCTGCTTGAGTATATTGAGTTCTACATCCGGCGATTGGTTACATATCACGGGAGAGTCGGTTTTAAAGCGAGTTTCATCGGTGGATAACGACTCATTTGTTATCCACCATAAATACCCCATAAATATCGGGGTATTTATGATAATTCCGACAAAGATCTTTGGCGATTAGGGTTTGGGATTTGTGCCTATAAATACCATTATTGTAATCAATGTAATGTGCGTGTTTCCAAGAGTGTTAATTTCACAAGTGTGTGAAATGCCTTGTAACTTTGTGCATAATAAAATATCACCGTTTCTGTCCGTGAAGTAGCCGGCACAACGCCGGAAACCACGTTAAATCACTGTGTTCTCTTTGTTTTACGTGTTTTATCAATTTCCGTCATACTTTATGTTTGCATTGCTTCATTTTATCTTTCTTAAAGCTGCAAGTTTCTCATTTGTGTTTCAACGAGTGTACAGCAGAAGCAAGCAACTGTTTAAACTCTTTATATCATAATCAACACAACTCAATAACAAAGTCCTTAAACTAATATGCGTTTCTACTACTGTAAAGAAATCCATGAAGTCTGACACGTTAAACACGATCTTTAGAGTTAACCAAAAGCAAATATACCAGTTGTATCAAATAGACTTCACAAAGGGTTAACTCAGATTCTCCTGTTAGAATTCGACAAAAGGAATCACTTTGTCAAATTACAATGGAAGTCCGTAAAATTCTGTCACAATATGCATAAAGAATTTACACATTACACCGAGCAGATAGATTACCAACCTCAATTTGCATACATCAAAACCAAACCGCGCGAAAACTAGCAGTTTTGCAAGTCCAATGTTTGTTTATCATGGCATATCACTTTAGCAAATTGCAAAAATTCACCGAATTACAGCAGATGAATCAACAACATTAAGTTCTGTTGGAGCAACACACAGTGGCGGAAATAAGAAAAGTAAAGGACAGGGATTTTCTCGGAACATTATGTCATTTATGGTTACCATCGCAAATTCACAGAAGTGTTGTACTGCTGTCTAAGCATCTACCACGAAACTAGAAAATACCGTGAAACACCTAAAATTGTCTTAAGTTTGTTAGGTCCGTGATACAATATGCGTTAGAAATAAAACCGCAATACAAGAACAAATTAAACAACAAAAGGATTCAAGTAATCCAACGGAGATTGCAAGTATTACAATGCAAAAATTAAATGAAATGAAATAAAAGAAAAGACTCAACCGAGACGAGTGAAATCACTCTCTCCTTAAGACAATTTGCTCTGGTATAGTGCCCACGGTATTAGCAATTGTCTCCCAGGATACAACGGTTTACCTGTTCAATGTAGTGGCACTTCAAACTTTGAACAACGGAGAACTCCACGGTGTTCAGAATTTCTCTTCAACCATGCCATGCAGAACTATTACAAAATGAGATGCTCTAATTTTTCAAAGTAAAATTGCTCTGCAGATTTTTTCGTATTTAGAATTTCCACTAGTGAGAGAATTTATAGGAGAAAATCACTTGGAGGTTACGCACCACTAACTCAGTATATTTAGCATTATCCATGTAATGGACAATACCCATGTTCTCCCACGTTCATGTTGCCCAGGTAATGCCTGGTAATGGAGGGACCTTTAAAATGGTCATGTTAGAGCAAGCCTATAATTTATTAGTTGTAACTCGATTCGATTATTATAACTCGCTCTACTTTACGTGTTCGCTATATAAGTTGTAAAATAGTATTTATATTTCCTTCTATTGTATCAAGAATCAATCAATCATCAATGAAAATATTTCATCATTATTTCCTTCATATGGTATCGGAGCCATAGGTTAAAGCCGCCTTCTTCCGATCCTCCTTCTTCATCCCGATTCCCCTCCTCCACCTGCTTCTTCCATCTCCGGCCACACACCACCATAGGAAAAAAAAACTCCAACACGATGATCTCTTGCGCTAACATGAAAAAAAAATTCCTCATAATGTCTACTTCGATTCTCTGACCACTTCCCCATCGATGCTTCTTCACCCTCTCCTTATCCGCCTTCAACGCCTCAAATTCTATCAATATAATCAAACTTACTAGGACCAACTATCCGGTTTGGCTAGCACAAATTGTGCCATCTTGAAAAGGTCAAGAAGTCTATGGTTTCATTGGCGACTTTGTTCAATCTCCTCCGAAAATGATCACCGGCAAACCTAATCCCGATTACGCAAGATGGGTAAAAACAAGACAACCTCATCTTGAGTGCTATCACTTCGTCTTTGTCCGAAGACATTCTCATCCATGTCTACCACGCTCGCACTTCCGCCATCTGGACCGCCATTGTACGGTGCTTCATTTCTCAACCCCGGGAAAAAGTTGTTCATCTTCGATCTCAGCTCGCGACAACCTGGAAAGACAACTCCACGGCCACTGAATATTTCATGAAAATCAAACGATTAACTGATGATTTAGCTCTTCCAGGTCAACCCCTCAATCTTGATGATGTGATCAATTATCTGCTAGCTGGTTTGGGGCCCGAATATGATGCCCTTGTAGCTATGGTTTTACGCGGATCGGACCTCACGGTTTAAGAATTGTTCTCCATGGTATTGACCATGGAGGCACGCGTCACACACCATGCTGCTGCCACCCCTACTTCGCCATCCCTGCCTGCTCTGCCATCCAATCCATCCAGCAACTACACCGGCCAATCTCAGCCCAATCGTGGCCGTAACAACAACCGTAACAATAATTCCCGTGGACATGGCCGGGTCGTTCTCCAGGTCCTCGACCTCAGTATAATTCACAGCAACAACCTTAGTATAATAAGCAAAATTGTCCACCCCAACAACAACCTCCTTCATTGCAGTGCAAATTGTGCAACCGGTTTAGTCACACCATCCATACATGTTGGTACATGTTTGATTCCAATTTCAACCCCTCTCCTCCTCCTCCTCCTCCTTCATATAATTTTGTAGGCACTTCTTTCCACTCCTCCTCCTGGCTCCCCGACACCGGAGCTACTCACCACATGACGCCGCATCCTTAAAACTTCAATTCTCCACCAATTTCACACGGTGATGACCAAATTCGTGCAAGATCTTGGTAATGGTATGACTATCTCTCACATTGGTATCTTTGCATCTTTTACTACCCCTCATCTACGTATATTCTTTGTGATGTCCTCCTTGCCCCTTGCCCTTAAACAAAATTTACTTTCTATTCAAATTTTTCCTCATGATAATAATGTTTATTTTGAATTTCACTCCTCTTATTTTCTTGGGCAGGATTACTCAGGCCAGTCCGTCTTAGATGCTATGTCAAAGATGGCCTTTACCACTTCACCCGCCCACTTGCTTCCTCATCAGATCCCTCATGCTCAGCTACTCATGCTCGTGTTTCCCTCTCGCATCGTCGTCTTGGTCACTGCTCCCCGCATATCACCAACATTATTCTTCGTCAAATAAATATCCCTCTTCCCCGTGATTCCTCTCTTATGTTTTTTCTGATTGTCAACTAGGTAAGAGTCATCGTTTACGTTTATCTACTATGTCCTTTACTTCTTCCAAACCTTTAGAAATAATCTATTCATATGTTTAGGGGCCTTGTATGCCGAGACTTCAATTTATGGCTCGAGATACTATGTTTGTTTTGTTGATGATTGCACAAAAATTATTTGGCTTTATCCTATTATCTTGAAATATGATGTTGAGCATATTATTTTTATAAATTTCAAGCGCTCGTTGAGCGTCGGTTAAATGCAAAAATTAAAGTTATTCACACTGATTATGGCACTGAATATAGTAAGTTGAAGGATTATTTTTCTCGTATCGGTATTTCTCACCAGGTCGCTTGTGCTCATACACATGAGCAAATTGGTGCTGTTGAACGTCGACATCGACACATTGTCAAAACTGGATTAGCATTTGTTGGTCCCAGAGAAGGGTAAAACTATAATCAGAGGGGGGGTGAATGACTATAGTGGAGTTTCAAAAAAAATTATTGTATTTAAAAGCTTTTGGGCAGCGGATAAGTCCCTTCTTAATATGTTGTTTCAAAGTAGTTTATGCAATCACAGATATATGATATAATATAAGCAATTAAATAAATGCAGTAAGGTAAATTGATGAAAGTAAATTGACACAAAGGTTTATAGTGGTTCAGGGTGGTGTAATCCCTTAATACACTCTTCTCCTATGATGATTGGAGGAATGTCACTATTGTTTTCACAGATACAATAGCCTGATTGTCCTTGACTACACAAGCTTCACAATCTTCAAGACTATCACTCCACGACTTTAATGACTTGATGACTCGAGTCTCTTTCACTGCTCCTTGGGAACAAATCCTTCTGCAGTTATCACAAGCATAACTCATTCTCAGATGGCTCTGATTCAGTTGCTTGATTGAAGTGAATTGGATTCACAAATTTGTTGATCAATCTCAATGCATGATTTGCAATTGAAGTTCGATTCTGAGAGTTGATCTCAGATATTTCCTTTTAGCACAGATGCGGTCTTTTCACTTTGTGAGTTTACGCTTGTAAATTATCAACCTTAATCGTTCTCTTATGTGTGTTTTTCTTGTCTGTCAATGCCTTCTATTTATAGCCTTGATAATCCTTGATTTGAATTTCTGTCCGTTGGCTATTTTAATAAGGGGAATAATCCTTGATTTTATTCTTGATTCCCCCTTAATTATATTCTCCTTGATTTCAGTGATCGGATGTTTCTTCAAACATTTATCAAAAAATCTGTCTTTGATTGATCCTCAATTGATTGTGCATTTAATGCTTGATCCTCTGTATCTTCTTCATACTTCAAAATCTAATCAAGTAAGGTTTACTTGGCCATTCTCTGATCAATTAAGTGACTGTCTGACTTTGCCGTTTAGATCTTTCTTCACTGCTTTGTCTTCACTCAGCCGATAGTCAGTTCACTTTGCCGATTCACTATTCCCTTCATTCTTTTAGGTTCAGGAGAATCTTTGTCCTTCATTGATCCTTGATTTGTTTGAGATCAGTGTAAACCATATTTAAACATCAAGTTTCATCACTTGGAATGTAACTTAGACTTATCCAAGGTCATCACAGACTTCCTTGGTTATAAGTCAAACCATAGTGTCTTCATGCTTCTCTGCTGGTACTTGGTTGGGTTCACTCTGCCGAAAATCTGTTTTTACTCAGCCGTCCTACCAACTAGTACAATACTTTCCTTACTCAACTTATACAACATGTCAGACTCTAAGTAAAGACTTATACAGAGAATTCTAACTTATTTCAGGCTTGCTATAACAGCTAGTATGGCAATCATCAAAACATAATAAAATGTTCCTAAAAATTTCCCCCTTTTTGATGATGCCAAAACCCTCATAAGCCTGAACATAAGTATATCAAAATTTTGCATAATAAACACTGGAATAAAACTCAATTTTATTCATCCATTTATGGGCAATAGGAAATATAGGTTAAAAATATATTCAAAGTACAGTAATTATATTTTACTCAATTCTGCTTTGTACCTCTTGAATTTGTGGTCTGAACCTCCTCCATATCTTTCCAATCAATTTCCAGAATCTTCCACTTCCAGTATACCATAGTAGTGTACTCAGAGACTCCCTAGAATATCTTCTTGTTGAAGAGTTTGCGAAAGTCAGGCATAGTCTCATTTGCTCGAGGTTCTCCAAAGTAATTTTCAAGTCTATCTCTAGCTTCAGCAATGTGAGAGTCAGCAAACTTGAGACTTTTGAACAGACCCCATTGTTCTTGTCGGTTCATTTTTCCCATAGGATCGAAGAATTTTGCCATGTAATTGAAATCTTCTTTTTGTTCACTGGGCAAATCTCCTAGTCCTTGTGCAGAGAGGTGTATGGTTGTACTTGGTCTGCTGATTGAGTTGGATCCAGCATTCTGGTTGAGAGATGCATGCTGTCTCTTAACATCATTGTAGATTTTGGCCATATCAATTCTCATCTTCTCATCATGATATCTTAGCCAGTCGGCCCAAGCTTCATCTTGTGTTTGATTCGGATATAGACCATTTTGAACCCTGAAGAACTCTCTTACATTGTTTAGTACTTCAACGTCATACTCTTCCATATGTCTGTGAGTTCTTTTCTCACCCGTATGTCTGGTGTGGTTGCTTCCTCTACTGGTGTTACCTCTGCCAATGCAGACTCTGTGTTGGTTTTTTGATCCTCTTTCTTTGATTTGATCCGGTCTTTCTTTGTCTCACACGATCTGTCTCTATCATCATCTCTTATTTGGATGGGGTGAGGAAAACCTATGCAAGGTTTATTTGATATCTTCACTCTTTCCTCTCTAGTTTTTCTTAGTTGTTCTTCAGCTTCATTTCGAATTCTAAGTTCTATGTCCCTTGCTCTTAGCAGCTCTTCAGTGAAGTTTGGGGGTCTAACTGTTGATCCTTGTTCTGGCTTATCCCTTCTTTCCCCTTTTTGGCAGCATCATCCCTTTGCTGCAATAAGATATTGTTTGTAGCTTCAGCTGTACCAATCAGAGTGTCCAGTTTGGACTCAATGGATGTGAACCTTGAGCCATGATCAGTAAGCTTTTGGGTTACACTTCTAAATCTGGTGCCAAAAGCAAGTGCCATGGACTCGTTTTCTTGAGAAATGTGTTGTCTGAGTCCTGCAAGATTGTTGGTGATATTGAGGTTTAACTGTTTCAGCAAGTCTCCTTGTCTTTGCACAACAATATTATGTGCATTAATGTACTCAGAAACCGCCTGAAATCTTTTCTCTATCGAGTGGCTTTCATCTTTAAATGACATAGTCATAGATCGGAGATACATGGCTTGTTGTTCCAATTCTTGACCGGTGATTTCTCGCTTTTTCAAATGCTTCATTGGATATTCCGGTGGTCGATTGAGGGAATTTTGACGTGGTATCGGTGGTTACGCTCTGTTTGTTGTCCTCGGTCTATACGTTGAGTAACATCTAGACCAGCTTCCATGTCTTCAAGTACTTGAGTGGAGGTAAATTATGGTGCAGCACTGTCTCCTATTCCCCTTGCTCTGTGCTGGGAATTGTCTTGACTGGTGTTGCGGTGGTGAGCGATGTCTAGAAGCTCATTGTAGGGTCGGCCGGAGTGTCAGCAGATAGGCTGGCGAGGTGATGGCATTTGGTGGTGGCGTTGACTTGGCTGATTCATGTGTTTGAAGAAATGAACTTAGGAAGATGTTATCATCAATTGCATCATCTGTTTGTTCAATTTCTTTTCCTGTGTTATCAGCAGTATCTTGTGGATCATCACCAGCATCGTCTTGATCAGTATCATCATGATTATCCCCATTATGATCATCATGATCACTATCATCATCATCACCAGATGATTCATCACTTTCTTTCTCAAAGGCTGGATGTGTTTTTGCCTTTGCAACATCCACCATATCCCATAGTGGAGATTCATCAAGTATACCAACTAGGGTTGTGATCCCCAAAAAGTCGAAGAGCCAAGCGTCCTCAGCAAGCATACATGCTGAGTCTTGCAGCTGAATTCTTGAGTCACCTTATTTCCATTCAAGATAAGCTGTAATTCGATCATCAATATCAGTTGTAGACATCTGTGCTGGTTCTTCTGGGATTTGCTCATCATCTTCAGTGTCTACTGCTACTTCCTCATTTCGAGGTTGTGCATCCTCACTTTCATTACATTCTCCTCTTTAACATTACGCCTCTTCTTACGAGTCTTCTTCTTCTTCTTCATCAATTAATTTTCCGAACTCCTCTTTTTCCTGATTTCTTTGTACTTTTGGTTTCTTTCTTTGACTGGTTGTGATTCTGATAGGTTGCTTTCGCTTTCCTCCGACTGCTTTCTTTCTTGGCTCAACATATTTAAACATGATTTTGGATTCATGTAATTTGTGGAGTTTGACAATAGGGACTTGTACACATTTCAACAGATAGTGTAATTGAATCCCATAGGACTTTTTCACCCAAAAGTGTCCCTTTTTCGTCTTTCCTTCTGCAATCCCCTTCTTAGCCGCATTTGCCTCTCCTTGGATTTGTTCTTTGAGTCTAAGGAAGAAGTAGTTGGCCCAATTGAACTCAAGATTATTGTAGATGATTCCCATCAGACGCTTTTCAACCTCTGTCATGGAATTATTTGCCCCTAGTATCCCTTCAATGCTATTTCCGATTAGTGCACTGAACTCACAGAAGGGTTTTTTTAAATCGGATCGAAGACAGTTGACCTTTTTAGATCCAAGGTTTGCTGTCTTGGAAATTGTTGCGCAAAATTCATCCAAGTTTTGTGGTACCAAGGCTACTTTTGCTTGACCTTTATCTGAAAGTTTAAGGTGTTTGTGAATTACCTCTACTGTGCTGACTACTGTTGTGCCGTTGACAGATGCAACGATCTTGTCTTCCTCCCTATCGACATCTTCTTCTGCAATTTGCCCAGAGACATACTTTGTAGTCTTCCAAAAAGAGATTATACTTTCATAGCAAACATCGGTGATTGGAGGATTTAGAAAGGTTAGTATTCTCAGACTTTTGCAACCAGCTGCCAGTCTCTTTGCTTCTTCGTCATTTCCACACAGCTTTAAGTAGTGTTCTTCTTGAAAGAATGATCCGGTGGAAATTGATTTCTCATACTATGCTCCAGTTTGAGTGGGTTGGGAAGAGGAGGCCATTTTTTAGACTTTTGAACAGTTTGGAGGGTTTAGTGATGGCATAGGGTTTTCAATTTTGCAAGAGAGCGTAAAGAATTCTGAAAAATCTCTAAGTGTGGTTTATATATGATGATTTGAGTAGTGTGAACGTGGTTGAATATGGAAGGATTTTGTGACGTAATGGCGTGATTTTATGTATATAAATCGCGATATTTGAAGTATAGTGTGGGAGTGGATTGAGGTAAGTAATGATGGATCCCGGGAATCGAGGCGTTTGTAATTCAAAAAATAATATAGTTACCTCCACGATTGAAAAATGATCTCCACGTGTGTAATCTTTCGCAGTATAATCTTCCATAACTTCTTGATTTTCCACGTGTATTAAAGTGATTTAGTTCACACTTTATTTTGACGTTGACTCCAATATATTCTTCGGTGGAGTGACTTGGCTGGTCAGCCGGTGTAGTGAATTTTTCACTGAGCTGCTATATATAACCGTTCCTAACAATCAGTGAAGTTGACTTCGCTCAGTACAAGTGCCTTACTTGCTACATCTCCTGTAACGGCAAAGGTTTAATCAGTTGGTGAAGTCACTTGGCTGATTACTTCCAGTTAGCCACTCTTTAGTCAATTTCTATCATTCCCAACTCAGTTCTCAACATGCTGAATCTTTCATGACTGAGTGGTTTTGTGAAGATGTTAGCCTATTGATCTCTAGTGGGTATGTATCTTAGAATAACATCTCTTTTTTCAACATGATCTCCGATAAAGTGATGTCTCACATTAATATGCTTTGTTCTTGAATGCAATACTAGATTTTCTGTAATAGAGATTGCACTTGTGTTGTCTCTAATTATTGGAATTGTCTTCTCCTCCATTCCATAGTCCCTTAGATGTTGTCTGATCCATAGTACTTGTGCACAAAGAAGCACTTCTTTGCTATATATTCTCGCCTTCATTTGTTGATGTAGATATAGAGTTTTCCTTTTTGCCAAACCATGATACCAGTCTGCTGCCTAGCATTTGACATGTTTTGAGGTGCTTTTTCAATCTATCTTGCATCCAAAGATAGTCGAGTCCGAATATGATATCAATTTGAATCCTCCATCTTTTGGATACCAAATTCCAACATTGATGGTGTTCTTCAAGTATTTGATTATTCTTTTGGCTGCTAGTAGGTGTGATTCTTTAGGTTGAGCTTGAAATCTTGCACATACTCCTACTGCAAATGCTATGTCAGGGCTTGCAGTTAGATATAGTAGGGATCCAATGATTCCTCTATACATTTTCTGATCAATATCCTTTCCAGCTTCATCTTTTCCAAGAATGACTCTTGCACACATGGGTGTATCTGCTGTCCCACTTGTGTCCATACCATACTTGTGAATTAGGTCTTTAGTGTATTTGTCTTGATTGATGAAAATGCCATCTTTCATTTGCTTTACTTGAAGCCCAAGAAAGTAATTTAAATCTCCCATCATGCACATCTGAAATTTGCTCATCATTAGGTTTGCAAATTTCTCACACAACTTTTCATCCTCTGATCCAAACATAATGTCATCAACATAGATTTGTACTAACAGGGTGCTTGTTCCTTCCTTTAATTTTAAAAGAGTTTATCTATAGTTCCCTTGTTGAATCCATTCTTGATCAAGAATTGTGATAGTGTCTCATACCAAGCTCTGGGTGCCTGTTTGAGTCCATACAATGCCTTTTTGAGCTTGTACACCTTATCTTCTTTCCCTTTAAGTTGAAAACCAGGAGGTTGTTCTACGTATACTTCTTCTTCCAAAAGTCCATTCAGAAATGCATTCTTGACATCCGTTTGGTAAACTTTGAAGTCTTTGTGGGCTGCAAAAGCTAAAAAGAGTCTGATTGCTTCCAATCTTGCTACTGGGGCAAAGGTCTCATCATAATCTATTCCTTCTTCTTGAGAGTAGCCTTTAGCAACTAGCCTTGCTTTGTTTCTGACAACTGTTCCTTGTTCATCCATCTTGTTTCTGAATACCCATTTTGTTCCAATGATGTTGGCTATGTCTGGTCTGTCAACAAGTTCCCAGACCTCATTTCTTTCAAACTCATTTAGTTCTTCTTGCATAGCTGTAATCCAATCAGCATCTTGGATTGCATCATCTATTGTTGTGGGCTCTACTTAAGATAGAAAACATGTTAGCATATGCTCCAGTTGTCTTCTGGTTCTAACTCCTGTGTGAATGTATCCAATGACTTGATCTACAGGATGATCTCTTAGCCAGTTGAGATCTGGTTGAAGTTGTTCTTGACTTGGTGCTTCCCCAACTTCAGCTTGTGTATCAGCTTCATGCTCTTGTCTTTGGTACCTCTTACATTGTATTGGTTGGTGGTTCATCTTGATTTCCAAAATTGTGATTTAGAATAATAGCTGGTACTGTTGTATTCATGTATACTTGTCTTGGTCCTGCTTCTTCAAGTTCTTGAAGGTTTTAACCATTTGTGTTTGACTCATCAAAGACTACATGAATTGATTCTTCAATCACCAGGGTCCTTTTGTTGAGTACTTTGAATGCTTTGCTGGTGTCTGAGTATCCCATAAAGATTGCTTCATCAGCTTTTTCATCAAAAGTGTGTAACTGATTCCTGTTCAACACAAAACATTTAGATCCAAACATATGCAAATATGAGATATTAGGATTTCTTCCATTCCATATTTCATATGGAGTTTTCCATGATGTTTGTGGATGATTGATCTGTTTTGAGTATAGCATGCAGTATTTGCTGCTTTAGGCCAAAATCTCTTTGGAAAACATGCTTTTGCAATCATTGTTCTGACTGCTTCTTTGAGAGTTATGTTTCTTCTTTCTGCTACACCATTTTGTTGTGGAGTTCATGCTGCTGATAGTTGATGTAGTACTCCATTCTCTTCACAGTAGGTTTTGGTAATTTCATTTAGAAACTACGTGCCTCAATCTGATCTGATCTTGATGATCTTCAGTTCCTTCTCATTTTGAATTCTTCTTAGCAAATCTGGCAACTTCTTGAGTGTCTCTCTCCTTTTGTTCATGAATATAGTCCAGGTGTATTTGGAGAAGTCATCCATCACTACTAGAGTGTATTTATTTCCACTTATACTGACTGGTGCAACTGGTCCAAAAAGATCCATATGCAGAAGATGCAGAATTCTTGTTGTTGATTGATAGGGCTTTGATTTGAAGGAGCTTTTAATTTGCTTCCTTTTTTGACAAGCATCACATAGACTTTCTATCTTGAATGTGATCTCTGATAGGACTTTGTTGATGGTTTTGAAGTTGCGATGATTCAATCTTCTATGCCAAATCCAGCTTATTGATTGTTTACTTTTGACAAGCAAACATCTTTCTGCTGTTGCTGTCTTCCAGTCTACTACATACATGTTGTCTTCTCTTCTTCTTGCAAGTCCAACTGTGTTGGTTTGTCTGTGAATCACTTTGCATCCTTCCTTGTTGAAGTGCACATTGTAGTCTTTGTCACATAATTGACTAATACTCAGTAGGTTGAAGTTCATTCCTTTAACATAGGCCACATTTTGAATATTCAAGTTGTTTTTGAGCATTATGCCTTCCCCCTTAATTTTACCAGGGTTTTCTTTACCTCCAAAGGTGAATTTGGGTCCATCAAAAGCTTTAAAGCCAGTGAGCCATCCTTTGTTTCCTGTCATGTGTATGGAACATTCACTGTCAATGTACCAGATGTTAGGAAATCTACGCGGGAACGCAGCGGAATTCAAAAATTTATTTCCTATCGACCCAAGATCGACTTCGTTTAAGCAATAAACAAATAAGCTAGTAGACGGTGGTTACCTTGGTTGATCTAAAAGATCGACGCTTTGACCGTCTAAGGAGAGTAGTTACGCACAGAGCCGCCCAAGTGTTCGGCCTCACCGCTAGTCCACACGAGCACTCGCGGAATCCCATCATGGATTACTATTGGAAAACTCCGGTTGCTAGACCGACCCTTTTCCCCTCTCTCCAACTCTCTATAGGATGCTCTCTATTTTACACAAGAACTATTAGTTCTTGGAATTATGATGTACAAAAGAGCTTGACACCCACCTCCTATTTATAATGGATGTGGCGCCCCAGATAGAGTAGAAAGGAAGAAAACATTTTCCCAATAAAATAAGGAAAATATAATAGATTGATTTATCTCATTTATTATAATATCTTATATTAAATAAATCTAGGATATTGTCCATATCTTATATTGAATATTTCCAAGATATTGTCAATATCTTATATTGACAATATTTATCTTATTACCATAAATCAATTTACACATGTGTATATATCACATATATATTACACATATAAATTTATACATATATATATATTTTGGGAACAAGTGTACACATGCATATCTAATATGCTTCATACGCTGGAAGCACACATGTATATATATATATATATATATATATATATATATATATTATTTTATTTTATTTTATTAATATCTAATATTAATAATAGGTAATACCATTAATTAAATTGCACAATCCAAGTGTATCACTTATACACGTATGTGGCGCCACTTATCAATATAAGTGTATTTAATTAATCAACTTAATTAATATCTTGTATTTAATTTATTCATAATAAATAAATACCACCATATTAATTTACCACTATAACCTTTATAGTAAGAGATACATTCTTTTCTTATTTTGTTATCAACTATAACCACATTTTTATCCGGCTAGATGTTCTTATGTGTGTGACCCGATAGGCTTCCGAATATGTTGGCCGTAGACACAAAGTGCAAATTACGAAAATGCCCTTCATGCCAAACGATCACGGGATAGCGTCTAGCAACACACCGTGACCCCCAATCATCGGAAGAGTCAAATGCAATGACTACTACCTTTCATGTGAAACAGTTAACGTGTAACTTACAATCCTATCGCTGTAATAATATCCATACGATCGTATCTCGAGTGTCGATACATTGACGATCGTATCTTATAATATGGATATCATGCTCTCTCGAAGTAACTCATTTACTCCTACTTTGCAAAGATTCACGAGAGCTAGACATTCCTTATAAGAAGGCCATTTCGGATATTCGATCCCAATCATAGGATACGCGATTCCCAGACGACCAATCATGTGTACTCCGCATGCTTCAATATCATACCCAATCACTACCGCATGATCGCCCGTGGCTGGGAAACCTCAGCGATGTCAAAGCATGACAATCCACACCGTGATGCCATGAAGACTCCGGTCCAAAGGATAATTACACAACCGTCACATAGTGTGACACTTAATGTAAGTGGGTCAGTCTAACGTACGCATTCTCTAATACACGTCCACGTACAGTCCAAGTGTCTCTACACTTCGATAGACGAGATCTATCACTGCCCTTAAAGACAGAAGACATCTAATACGTGCTAGTCTGTTTATACTATCAATGCCCTGTTTAATAGTACATCAGCCTAGAGACATTTAAGTATCAAACTTGTTAAAGTGATTAGAGATCTCATCAACCATAATCGCCTATCATGGTTTTACGTATCACGAGTTTAATACTAAGGGCGTTATCATATAACAATTCATAATTGGTTCTTTAAAAGAACATATATATGACAACAGAAAAGCCATTTAATATATGTATAAACAAAAAGAAATAGTAGAAATGATCCGACCCGGTCGGATCTGGTCCAACCCGATTGGGTTTAGGACACTATTTCAACACCAGACATCCTACAAAACAAATTAAGTATGTTTAGGTACCCAACACTGTTTGGGTCCATATCTGTAAGCAATCATGCCTCCTACTCTACGTGTATATCCAAATGATCTTCTTTTTGGATAATTAAAGTCATCAACTTCATATGTATAAGGCATGGTAGAATAGCTTTTAATATTTCTACTAAAGGTATTCTAATACTTTTCTCCACTTTTTGGTGCATTTGCATCCTTTTTCACTTTCCAATATGCAGTAGGAATCCTATGTTGCTTCATGTGTCTAGGAACAAACCTTGGTTGTTTTTTCTTAGACACATGATGCATGGCATGAAATGGTTTCTTCTTGTATTTTGGAGGTGCAACATTCAATCATCTTCGAAGGGTAAAGTCTTCCTTTACCTTCGAGAAAACCTTGCTTTTGGTTGATGAATTGATGGTTTGGTCTCATTGTTTCACTAAAGCGGGTTTTGACTTCACGGTGTAGGATGAGTGGTTGAAACTATGGTGCGCCCTTTCTCGAACTTTGGTCCATTCTTGGTCCTAGATTCGAGTGTGTTGTCCATTGTTTCTATTCTCATCTCGATTGTTGTAGCCAAGACTGGATCTTGATCCAAACCTTTTTAGGGTTTGTAAGTTGGTGCATTGGTGAACTTGGTGGTAGGAAATTTTCTCGTTGATCTTTCAACATTGGATGAGTGATCATCTACCGCTTGTGATCGAGTTGAGTGAATCTCCGTACTAGTTTTTTTAAACTTTTACTTTGTCCGATTCTTTCTTTAATCTTTTATTCTCCTTTCTTAGATTCTCACACTCCTGTTCTAGAATTTCATGATTCAACTCAATTTCATCAAATTTACTCATGATATTTTGAATTAGGTTTGTAGAGTCTAGTGGAAAAATAGAAGATTGTGCAGTGTCAGATGTGGATGCACTTGATGATGAGTATGGGCTAAAGGTTACCTCAGTTTTATTAGATTCTTTAGCCATAAGGCATATGTAGGTTTTCTCATTGTATGAGCTGTCAGCTTCATCATCATCATCAGAATCATTTTCAGATGATTCTTCAGTCTTTTCACTGCTAGATTCAGCTTTGAGTGCTTTCTTGCTTTTTCTCTTTTCAGTTGTCTTGTACTTCCTCTTTGTCCTCATCTTTATCTTTTTCTTCAGGGCATTCAGCTTTGAAATGACCTTTCTTCTTGCAATTGAAGCATCTGTATTCATCATCCTTATTCTTCATGTCTTTGCTTGTGCTAGACTTCTTGAATGATGATGAACCTTCTTTGAATTGCTTCTTCTTGCTAAACCTATCAAAACGTTTTACTAGTAATGCTACATGTTCCTTCATCTCCTGTGTCTCTTTGTTGTTTGCATCAACTGTTTGACTTTGCTAGGGTGCAACCAGTGCACTGGCCTTATGTGCCTCTGCTAGTGCACTGTCTTCACCGTTCAACTCAAATTCATGAGCCTTTAGTTGAGACATTAGAGTTAAGGTATCAGTGGTTGTAAGATTTGATGTCCCTCTGATTACTGATCTTCCATATTTTAGGTAGGCCTCTCAAGATCTTCAGGAACACTTCTTTCTGTGGATATATGTGTCCAAGTTGTTGTAGTTCACTGATGATGATTGAGAATCTGTTGTCCATTTGATCAATGGTTTCACCAGTCTTCATTTAGAAGTTCTCAAATTTCTGTTTTGCAACAGACAATTTGTAAACTTTGACTGCTTCTGATCCTTCATTGATCAGTGCCAATTTGTCCCACATCTCCTTTGAGTTTTGCAAACTTTGATCCTCATGAACATGTTACTGTCCAGTGTCTTCAAAATCGAGATTTGCTCTTCTCCTGTCATCCTTGGTCCAATCTTTCTTGAGTTTGTCAAATACTTTTCCTTGATCTGCTCATGTGGCTACCACTAGGTGTCTTCACGGATACGATTTATCCGAAAACCGAACCGATCCGAGGTCATTCGGTTCGGTTCGGTTAATACTGCTGCCCGGTTCGGTTTGATTAATAATATAGAAACCGAAAATTTCGTTCGATTACGGTTAACGCTACAAACCGAACCGAATTAAAACCGAACAATTTACGAACCGAATTAAAACCAAATAATTAACCAGGCGAAACCGTTTCAAACAAAAAACCGTTAACGAACCATTTGTATCAACATGTATAATTAGTTTTTATAACCAAAATATTACAATTTTGTTATAAAAATAGCTTATAACCGAACCGTTATCCGAAACCGTTTATTACCGAATGAAAAAACCGAACCGTTTAAAACCAAATAGAATTGTTAAATAGCATTCGGTTTTCGGTTAACCGAACCGAACCGAACCATATATTTCAGTTCAGTTCGGTTCGGTTCGGTTTCCTAAAGCAAAAGGTTCGGTTTCGGTTTCGGATATCTATTAACCGAAATTTTCGGTTCGGTTTCGGTTACGGCCATTAACCGTACCGAACCGAACCGTGAACACCCCTAGCTACCACAGTTGTAATCTCGATTGGGCCATCATTAATTACATACATCATCTCCTTATGAGTTGCTGTAAAATGAGACAACATTCTTATTTTGTATTCACCAAAATTATTAACATTGAATACAGGTACCTTAGACAAAAAATTTGAGGAATCCATAAATACAAATAAGAGATATGTATATATATGTATAGAAAGCACAAATTTGAAAACTACTTTGAAAATATGTGATCTCCTTGTTACCAAAAATTAGATCTGAACAGGTTCTGATACAAAGAACACTGCTCCGATACCAATTGTTGGTCCCAGAGAAGGGTAAAACTATAGTCAGAGGGGGGGTGAATGACTATAGGGGAGTTTCAAAAACTTTTCTTGTATATAAAAGCTTTTGGGCAGCGGATAAGTCCCTTCTTAATATGTTGTTTCCAAGTATTTTATGCAATCATAGATATATGATATAATATAAGCAATTAAATAAATGCAGCAAGGTAAATTGCTGAAAGTAAATTGACACAAAGGTTTATAGTGGTTCAGGGTGGTGTAATCCCTTAATCCACTCTTCTCCTGTGATGATTGGAGGAATTTCACTATTGTTTTCAAAGATACAATAGCCTGATTGTCCTTGACTACACAAGCTTCACAATCTTCAAGACTATCACTCCCTGACTTCAACAGCTTCAGTGACTCAATCTTTTTCACTGCTCCTTGGGAACAAATCCTTCTGCAGCTATCACAAACACAACTCCTTCTCAGATGGCTCTGATTCAGTTGCTTGATTCAAGTAAATTGGATTCACAAGTTTGTTGATCAATCTCAATGCTTGATTTGCAATTGAAGTTCGGAAACCTGAGAGTTGATCTCTAGATATTTCCTTTTAGCACAGATGCAGGCTTTTCACTTTGACAGAGTTTCTGCGTGTAAATTATCAAACTTAATTGTTCTCTTATGTGTGTTTTTCTTGCCTGTCAATGCCTTCTATTTATATCCTTGATAATCCTTGATTTGAATTTCCGTCCGTTGGCTATTTTAATGAGGGGAATAATCCTTGATTTTATTCTTGATTCCCCCTTAATTATATTCTCCTTGATTTTAGTGATCGGATTTTTCTTCAAACGTTTATCAGAAAATCCGTCATTGATTGATCCTCAATTGATTGTGCATTTAATGCTTGATCCCCTGTATCTTCTTCATACTTCAAAATCTGATCAAGTAAGGTTTCCTTGGCCGTTCTCTGATCAGTTAAGTGACTGTCTGAATTTTCCGTTTAGATCTTCCTTCACTTCTTTGTATTCACTCAGCCGATAGTCAATTCACTTTGCCGATTCACTGTTCCCTTCATTCTTTTAGGTTCAGGAGAATATTTGTACTTCACTGATCCTTGATTTGTGTGAGATCAGTGTACACCATATTTAAACATCAAATTTCATCACTTGGAATGTAACTTAGACTTATCCGAGGTCATCACAGACTTCCTTGGTTATAAGTCAGATCATAGTGTCTTCATGCTTCTCTGCTGGTACTTGGCTGGGTTCACTCTGCCGAAAATTTGTTATACTCAGCCATCCTACCAACTAGTACAATACTTGTCTGACTCAACTTATACAACATGTCAGACTCTAAGTAAAGACTTATACAGAGAATTCTAACTTATTTCAGGTTTGCTATAACAGCTAGTATGACTATCATCAAAACATAATAAAATGTTCCTAACAGCATTACTTGCTCCCTCCCACTTGCCCCTCAAATATTGGGAGGATGCTTTCACTACTGCGGTTTATCTCATAAATCACATGCCATCGCAGGTATTGCAATATAAATGTCCTTATGAGCTTGTGTATGATCATCGCCCGGATTATGGTTTTCTAAAAAAATTTGGTTGTCTTTGTTGGCCTTATTTACGTCCGTACAACAATATCAAAACAACATTGTTTCGAAGTCATGTGTTTTTATTGGTTATAATGATGAACATGGTGGATACAAAGGCCTTGACCTCTCTTTGGGTCGTATCTTTATTTCTCAACATATGGTATTCGACGAAACCATTTGTCCCTATTCCTCCTCTATAACAACCCCCCAGCTTATACTCCCGATAGTGTCATAATGCCCTCACTTGCACAAGTTGTGCCACTACCTACGGCCCAGCCCCAACAAAACGGCCTTTACTCAAGCCCGACCCAACCTGCTTCCCCTGCCAACCTGGAAAGCCCAGCTAACTCTACCTCCCCTGCACCCTCTTTGGAAAATTTCCCATCTCCCAGCCCACCTATCATTGCCGAACCCGATCCCCCAGCCAACCGGATGACCACTAGATCTCGCACCCAATCTCTTAAGCCCAAACAACTCCCCGATGATTTCGTTTCCTCCCTGCCTCCACAGGCCCACCATAATGCAAACCCCCATGCCGTTGAACCCAACAATTACACCTAAGCATCCCGTCTATCTAAATGGCATATGGCAATGCGGGATGAATTTACCGCCCACTTAAATAATCAAACTTGGACACTTACGCCCCCCTTCCGCCAATGTTATTGGATGCAAATGGGTGTACCATATTAAGCGTAATTCTCAGTTGGTTGCCAAGGGCTTTCACCAAACTTCGGGCATTGATTTTCATGAGACGTTTAGTCCCGTAGTTAAACATGTTACTATTCGTATTGTGCTCACTCTTGTCTTGCAGTTTAATTGGCCCATCCGTCAGCTCGATATACAAAATGCCTTCTTACATGGTTATTTGGATGACGTTGTCTGTATACAACAACCACCGGGCTATGTTCATCCTGCCTTTCCACATCATGTGTGTAAACTAAATTGTAGCTTATAGGGGCTCAAGCAAGCTCCTCAGGTATGGTTTTCTCGCCTCCTCAGTACTTGGTCACCCTCGGTTTTCGCTCTTGTTCTGTGGATTCCACTCTAATATTTATCATCATGCTGGGACTTATATTCTTATGCTTATCTACGTTGATGACATCATTATCACAGGTTCCACCTCTCAAAATCTACAGTGGCTTATCTCTTTCTTATCAGCTACCTTTCCGGTTAAGGATCTGGGTGATCTCTCATATTTTATGGGCATTGAAGTCACTCGCAATCAGGACGGGCTTTATCTCTCTCAAGAAAAATATACTTCTGATTTATTAGCCAAGTCTGGCATGCAAGACTCCAAGCCGTGTGCTACACCTATGGCTGCCTCTCCTCCTCTATCTCATTCTCAGGGCCAACCCTTTGAAAATCCTCAAATTTATCGCATGATTGTTGGTGGGCTCCAGTACCTGGCTTACACTCGTCCAAATATTGCCTTTGCGATTCACAAAGTCAGTAAATATATGCATGCCCCTTCCGTTGATCACTGGCAAGCTGTTAAACGCATTCTGTGTTATCTCACGGGTACCTTCTCTGATGGTCTTTTTTCTTATCCTCCTATCGGGGGTCCCAGCTTCATGTCTTTTATTAATCTGATTGGGCTGCTGACCCTGATGATCATCGTTCTGTTGGTGGATATTGTGTCTTCCTTGGATCGAATCTTATTAGTTGGTCGTGTAAACAACAACTCACTGTAGCAAAAAGTAGTACTGAGGCCGAGTATAAGGCTGTTTCCACTGCTGCCACTCAAGTCCAGTGACTTCACACCCTCCTGTGCGAGCTTCCTATTTCTTGTGCTTCATCGCCCATTCTATGGTGTGATAATTTCGAGGCCACCTACATTGCCGCCAATCCTGTCTTCCATACCCGCACCAAGCACATTGAGATCACTGCACCGTCAAAGAACTTCAATTATGAGGAGTTTCGACGTTCACCATGTGCTTGAGTTAGTTGCTCGGAAAATCCTCCGGGTCGGTTATATTAGCACCACTGAACAACTTGCGGATATTCTTACGAAGCCTCTTCGTCAACCTCGTTTTCAAAACTTGAAGACCAATCTCCAGTTTTACTCCGTATCCATGGGATTGCCGGGGGGCTGTTAGAGCAAGTCTATAGTTATTATTAGTTGTAACTCGATTCGATTATTCTAGCTCGCTCTACTTTACTTGTTCTCTAAGTTGTAACATACTATTTATATTTCCTTCTATTGTACCAAAAATCAATCAATCATCAATGAAAATATTTATCATTATTTCCTTGATAGGTCAAGCACGCTAAAATAGTAATGAGATGGATCGATGGGCCAAAAAACTACGTGGTTAAACCTCATACTTCGAGTATTAATTTCCCATTCACCTGATGTCCAAACCAAGTGATTCAAAAGCCCATCGTCATCTATGTTTTATGTAAATTCCAAAGATACCATAAGATCTCGATAATTAATAATCATGCTTATCCGAAACTAACCCCGAAGTATACCATTTACTAGTAAACGTCATTGGCTTTAAGCCCAAAATCTCCAACAAGAAGTATGATTTGAGTGAATGAAGATGCGTAGAAATTGCATTAAAAAATCTACAACTCTCAAGATAAATGTCCACTCCAATTCATGCCTATGAGATAGGACAAAGCTCATTTAAAAAACCATTGATCCGTTTGAACTAATTACCTTTGGGCATACACTTCTTCCATCAAAATCATATTTTCACCACTAATTCATCACCTCACAGGGATCGGTGAAACCTATATATTAACCTGCAATGATGTACCGCAAATATGAAACGTAATCCTGATGACAAAATGTACTAACGAAGCCTACTAAAAATCGTCAAAATGCATAAAATGTCTACAGTTTTCCAAAAGGGTATAAATTATATACAAAAGCATATATAACTCATGTGTTCAGAGGTCCAAACCAATACAAATCCATTTAAGTTCAAAAAAGGGTTTTTAATTTATCGAAGTAAATCATACTCCACCGTCCCAAAATATAAGTTATGGTAAGTAACGTAAGTTTCTCACATATTAAAAAATTTGTTAAACATTATCAATGTATGACTAAAATTCCTAATACACTCTTTGACTATCACAAATACAATAATTGTAAAGTGATTGGATGATATAAATTCGAAGTGAGATGTGGAAAAATGTTAATGAATGATCATGGTATTTGGAATGAATTATATTTGGAGACAAATTGAAAAAACTAGAATGACTTATATTTTGCGGGTGGAGTATAAATTACCTTTATCGGACTTCAACCAATAAAAAGTTTGATATGTGCCAAATTAACTATTTAAGGAAAAAATGTCATAAATGGAGAATTTTTTTTTTATTTTTTTGATATATGTCATAAATGGAGATTGAATGATAACTTTCATTTTGTGTCATTAAAAAAGACCAATTTATAATAAATGGACCGAAATACCCGTGAATTGTTTTTTTTTTTGTGTGTGTGGAAAAGTTGCAATAAATGTCGTGCCATAAATTGGAGTAAATGGCGTGTCATAAATTATGAAGAATGACTCTTCCAAATCAATTTAATCAATGTAGTTACACAGTAACATAAAAAGAAATAGTAACAATCAATAAAATATAGTTATAATAAAAAAATGTAGTAACAATAAAAAAATTGTAGTAACACATAAAAAGAAGTAGTTACAACTAATAAAAAAAGTTGAAGCCAAAAAGATTTAGTAACACTCAAAAAACAAGTAGTAACAACATATAAATAGATATAGTTACAACCAAAAAATGTAGTAACACTGTAAAAGTAGTAGCAACACCGATAAAATAGATATAATTACTGTAAAAAAAAAAAAGTAATACTGATATGAATCGAGTAACATAGGTGGAGTAATTTTGCATCAAAATTGTAGATAAAATGAGTATTTAGTTTTACATTAAAATAAAAAATGTGTAATAATTTATGCGTAAATCATGGGGAATTTATTGTCGGATATAATAAACGGTGAATGAGCATTAAATGCATTGATTGGTAAAATCATTTGATCAATCCCATTATTTTTTTTTTCCTCGGGTATAAAGGCATTAAATGCAAGATTTTGACAGATCCTATCCGAATGTGAAGCATATCACGACTTCTTTATAAAAATTAATAATAAAGGCATTATTGGAAGTTTACACAATTTTCGTCATGATTAATCTTCAGTTTCATTGCAACCTGATTTATTAGTATATCCATCCTTCGGGAAAAGGTGTCAGAAGGACAAAAAAAATATCATTTATGAGGATGGAAGGACATTTCAATTTTGTGTGATTAAAAAAGACAAATTTATAATAAATAGACCGAAATACCTATGACTTTTTTTTTGGATAATTTGAAGTAAATGTCGTGTTATAAATTGTGGAGAGTGAATCTGACAAATAAATTTATTAGTAATCCTGATTTATTAGTACATCTACCCTTCTTGCCAAAAATCTATATTATTGATGAAATAAATGTGAAATAAATAAAAAGTGGATTAATATTAAAACTCATGGATTGTCAATAAAATATTAAAACTTAGGGAAAACGGAAAAAAATGTAATACACGTTTTATTAGTATTGTGAAATGCCTTATATTCAGGGAAAAAAAAATCAAATGGGCTATAATTTTGGATGAATGGAGTATTAAACGGTCTGCAATGTCGACATGTTGTTAATGCCAAAAAAAAATGGAAGGAAAAAAATAGGGTTAATTCCTTAAAAGTATAGTTTTTTATACTTATTAGCCTCATAAGGACATAAAGGAATCTGTTAGACTTATAAGGACATAATATATCTACATGTACCAGAATACCCCTAATCTAATTTATTCTCCTCCTCTCCTCCTTCCCTGTCTCGTCCTTCTTATTAATTTCTCCCTATAATACTACAACGGAAATGTTTTTCTCCATTTTTACACACCTGGCATCTTTGGTATCAGCAAGTTTATGATAACCAGCATGGTGACCCAAATCTTGAGGAGTAGGCCCTGTAGAAGAAACTCCAAGCTGTGAAAGATTCAAACGCTTCTCAACAATCCCATCCGGAAAATGATTATACAGTGGATTGATATTCGCGTCGTGTTTCGGGAATAAATTGAGTTCTCTAATCAACTCTTCAGCCTGTGTTTTTGGGGTAGTAGTAGTGTACTTTCTTGATGATGATGATGATGATGGTTGCAGGTGTTTTTGATGATGGTTGTTTATATTTCTTGCTAAAGAGGGAAAAGTTGTGCATGTGAATAGGATGAAAAAAAAGTGTGAAAATATATTGAAAGCACATTGTTGATGATGATGCCATTTTCTTAAATAATTAAGCTCTGTTAATTTGGTGTTTTAGAATCACAAAAAAATGGAGGACACACCTTCAGCTCGGCAGCCCTTGTGCTCTCCTTTCCGAAAATGGCAACCGTTCCCTACTCAACCGTCGTTACCACCTGCTTCAACTTGCTGTTTAGCTTTATTGCTTAGTTCCTAGTCAATTTTGCAGCTTGGCTCTGCTGTTTTTTGGATGAGAGATAAATTCCGACGCCGATGAAGAAGTGCACCAGAAAAACAATGTATTGGATGGATTATTTTAGGGAAGGCAAACGTTAGGAAAAGGAAAAAATGGAATATTTTTTGGGTTGGACTGAGAATCACTATATGAAGCCGAAGGGGGGGACTAGCCGTGAGGGGAAGGGGAAGAAATGGTTTTTTGTTTTTGTTTTTGTTTTTTTAGTGTGTGTTTGGTGATTTTGAGTTTATAAAAATGGAGCAAAACGACGGCGTATATGCTTAGACAGGGAAAATGGACAGATGATCCCGTGCCTGCAAAATCATAAACTTTGACTACTAAATAGAACCAATAACTCATTTCTTGTCGGGAAAAACATATCATGTCATGTCATGTCATGCTACTCTGTATTATGTAACATCACATTTTGCACCGGATTCGATCATGTGTGGGCAAAGTACATAGTATTCAGTAAGAGGTCCATACGTTTTCATTCCTCCGTTGCCAAACAAGCCAAATTGATATAATGTAATGAAAAAAGCATTCCATTCCATTCCATTACCGCAATCCAAACACGCCATTAGAGTTTCTCCGTTCCCAAACAAGCCAAATTGATATAATTAATGAAGTGACATTGATGTCACTGCAGATGTCACTGCATACATTAGACAATTAATGAAGTGACATTGATGTCACTGCAGATGTCACTGCATACATTAGACAATTAATGAAGTGACATTGAAGTCACTATATAAATCGATACAATAAGACGTCATTGAATAAATCGATACAATAAGATGTCAATGCATACACCGATACAATAAGACGTCACTGCATAAATCGACATAAGACGTCACTGCATAAATCGATACAATAAGATGCCACTGCATAAAGTAATACCGTAAGGCGTCACTGCATAAATCGCTATAACAATACGTCAATGCATAACTCAAAATCATATGATGTCTCTGCATTGCGGTGTCATTTCATCGTGGTGTCTCTGCATTGCGGTGTCTCTGCATCGTCAAATGTTATAACATCGCGGTGTCACTTCATCGCAGTGTCTCTGCAATGCGGTGTCACTTCATCGCGGTGTCTCTTATTCACGATGTCTCTGCATCGTCAAATGTTATAACATCATGATGTCTCTGTATCGAGGTGATCAATGGATCTGGCGTGGTCAATGCATCACGGTGTCACTTCATTGAGGCGTCTCTGCATCGCGGGTGGTCACTACGTCGTTGTATCACTTCATCGAGGTGTCTCTGCAATGCGGCGTCTCTACATCACAGTGTCTCTGCATCGGGGGTGGTCACTGCATCGCGGTGTCTCTGCATCGCGGTGTCACTTCATTGCGGTGTCTCTGCATCACGGTGTCGCTTCATCGCCGTGTCTCTACATCGCGGTGTCACTTCATCGCGGTGTCTCTGCATCGCGATGGTCATCGCATCGGGCGTCGCGGTGGTCAATGAATCAGGATGGTCATTGCATCGAGGTGGTCAATGCATCGAGGTGGTCAATGCGTCGCGGTGGTCATTGAATCGCGGTGGTCAATGTATCGGGGGTGGTCATTGTATCGCGATGGTCAATACATTGGTTCAAAAAAAAAAAAAAAAAAAAAACCCTGAAAGCCTGGAAAAAAAAACCTGAACTCTTGAAAAAAAAAAAAAAAAACAAACAAACAAACACAAATAGCGCCTCTTCCCTTTTTTTTATTTTATTTTTTTTCTTCATTAAGGGTATTTGAGTCTATCTATCTATTTGTGTCATTATAAGTCCAACAGATTCCTTTTTGTCCTTATAAGTTCAATAAGTCTATTTTGTGTACTTTTGGGTCTTTGGCCCTAAAAAAATATCCCATTGTAATGTAGTAATAACACGCATTGAAAAATTACAAATAAATATCAAAGAAAAATACAATAGAATCTCACACAGATTAAGAAATTCATTAATGTGTCCGAAAAATTATGTGAAATAACAAAATCACCCTTCATTCCTTATGTATGGAAAAATGTACCAAAATTTGGGTTATTGAAATGAAGGATAAAAGTGGGAAAAAAAAAAATAAATGCATAACAGATACATAAAAATAAATAAAAGCAAATTTTAAAAAATGACAGTTAAAAATCCGGAGGGAGTAGTAGGTTATTTAGACTTTTTCTCACAGTTTAATAACTTGACTTTTCACGTAATTTAATAAATTGGCTAAATGCCATTATATTTATTGATATAAGTATACAATAATTAATTTAATTAATGAAATAATTTTATAAAAATCCATTATTATATAATAAATTACGAGTAAAACTGGAAAAATATGTAATACATGTTTAGTTAGTATTAACTACAAAAAAAACTTTTTTGCCAAAGTAGTTTTTGTCACAACCAGAAATAATCGTGGCTTATTTATTTAATTTTTCTCATTTGCAGGCTACTGTGCTAAAATTAAGTATATTAGCAACAATTTTTATTGTGATAAAAAGTACTATAATAAAATAATATTTTTCTTGTAGTATATTATTGGACAAAATAAAAAAAAAATAAATGAACGGATATTTAGGACAAATCGAGTATTAAAAATAACTTTTTGGTTGGCAATGGCTGACATGTTTTTTTTTTGTTTTTTTTTTTTTTGGATAAAGTGCAAGGGATAGCGATATGGAAGATATCAGTAAAAATGGTATAAGAAAAGATTCTTATCAAAAAAGACATTTCACTAGTGAATTTGAAAGTGAATTACGTTGATATTCAACACAAAACCATACGTAATTCACTTTCACTAGTAAAATATCGTTTTTGACAAAAATATTTTTTTTATAGTCTTAAAATCCTGATATCTTTCTAAATATGTAACAATTAACTTCTTTTTTTTTTTTTAGTGGAGCAATGGCAACATGTTGTTAGTGTGAAAATCTCGAAAGACTCGAATTGTAGTAATTCAAAGAAAGCTACAGTAAAATTGCCATCCTCCGATAATGATTTTGCATGGGGTGAACTGGTAAGGTGATCATGCCCATGGGGTGAACTGGTGGCCCTGCAAACCCGAATAGCGGGGATGATACAGGTGCTAGCTCTGCATCCTTTAACTTCATGGATTGAAACACATTGTAGTACAGCACATTGACTGCACTTCCAGTGTCTACACAAATACGCTTCACCGTATGTTTGTTGATTACCGCCTCGATAACCAAGCCTTCATTATTTGCGATGAGGGGAAGAGGATCACGAGGCCATAAGCGACCTCCACGACAACCTTTGTCTCTTTCTGAGTCGGTGTTAGTCATTACTCGGCTACTACTCGCTCGCCAGTCGGGACGGTGTACTCGGACCACCCGAGATGGTATTAATGGTATTGATGGGGCGATTATCATTTGCCCTTCCGGTCAGAGGGACGGGTCCTCCTTCGCGTCAGTAATCATCTTTTCGGTCATGACCGAAATCTCTCTCTTGTATTCCCGCCTTCCCGAGGTTCTGGGTGACGAGACCTATCTATTACCTCATCGAGTTTACCTTCCATAACAGCAGCGTCGATCTCTCTCTGTAAATCCCTGCACTGCTCTGAGTCGTGACCAATGTCCTCATGAAACTTACAGTACTTGGTTTGATCCTTTTTTTCCCGGGGACCCTTCATAGGAGGTGGAGTACGGGCAATGCCTTTCCTCTGCATTATGGCGAGGACCTGCTCGCGTGATCGATTCAAAGGGATAAAGTCCCTCTCTTGCAGGGCCCCTTTCTTTCCGAGTCGGTCGATTATGGGCGCGACTACTCGGTCCCATATTGGTTTGCGCTTTCTATCGATCATCCTCTGCGCTTCTCTTTCTTAGGGCTTCCGACTCCCTCTTTAAACGGTTGGCCTCTTCACCTTGACAGTGTTTATATGCCAGCTCCATACACTCATCCATAGATTTCGGAAGTCGACCATTGAGCTTTGCATACAATCTACCTTCTCGCAGACCTGCTACGAAAGAGGTGATCAGGAGGTGTTCATCAGCATTCCCGACCTGCCTAGATTCCTCATTGAATCTTTTAGTCTTTATGACACCGTTTCTTCTTTTTTCTGACGAATTGTGAGGAGGTACGTGACATTCCTCTGGAAGGGTTTAGCGGTGACAAAAGCCTGCAAAAATTTTCTTGCCAGGGTTTCAAAATTCTCAATAGACCGAGGTGGTAACTTCCGGAACCACTCACGAGCCCTGCCCGTGAGTAAGGCCGGGAAGGCTTTGCACTTCATCTCCTCGGGTGCACAGTCTAAATTCATGTGCGTTAGATACTGAAAGAGGTGGTCCTGGGGATCTTTCGTTCCGTCGTATGCTTCTAGTTTTGGGATCTTAAATCTCTCCGGGCGTGGGTAGTTCAAAATCTGTTCTGAGAACGGTGATTCGATAGAGAGATCATTCGTTTTCTTTCCCAGGATCCCATCTAGTTCTGCCCTGGCAGCCTCCTGGGCCTGAGCCTTAATCTGTCTGTGTTGCGTATGAGAGGTAGAGGAGAGAGTTTCTCCTCTATCTTCTTTATTTGCCGCGTTATCTTTTGGGTCCACGTTTTGTGGAGCTTCTTCTTCTCGCCCCTTTAGGGCCAATCCCAGTACACTTTTGAACGCTGGTACGTCCAAATTACGTAACGCCTCCAGCAAGGCCTGCTGTGCTGGATCTGCCAATGTTTCCTCCGGAGTGGTTTGCGGCTGGCTAGCAGTAGCCGTGGGGTCTATGTCTCCAGTATCTCTAGCTGCCGCGGTTTGAGTCCTTTTTCCGGTATTTTTTGGTGGTACCATCGCTGTTTCTTGATCAAATCGCAACTTGAAGGCCCTCCTTCTAGCGCCAATTGATGATGTCGAATAACACTTAGGGATCCAAATAACCTCTAAGACGATCCAAACAAGAACAGAGATAATGGGGATGGTGATTTTGTGTGATTAAGACTGAGCCTGAGAGTTAGCTTCTCTCAAGTTGCCTACGTATCCAATAGCTAAATTGGAATCAAGTCATTCGTAGTTCCTTAGGGTTGTTTATATAGGGAGGCGTCTCACCCCTTTTCTTGTTAAACAAGTCGTATAATCCTTAAACCCTAAGGATCATCCCGTGTTTATCTCTCACCAAAGATAATTATGATTATATTCGAATTATGGGATTTCCTTACGGTAATCCAGGGATTCTCCTCTAATATAGGCACATGTGTTATTTATCACTTAAGGAAAGAGCCAGTCGGCCTTCGACGGGCTCCTCAGGCCAGCTCGACCTGAGCTGCGTATCCTACCTCCAGACTAGACCGAGCTGCACTGCAGTGCGGTAGTCGGGAAGGTCATGCAGAGACTTCCCTCCTGGGGTAAGGTTTTACTGGTGTGGGCTCCTGGCCATAAATGCTTCCTTCTTATCTTTCTCTCTCAATCTTGGGGTGTTATAAGAGTGACACGTAGTCAGGTCTATTTCCACCATCGTCATAAGCCCCAGTGTCCGGCCAGATCGCTTACTAGGAGGAGGCGGACTGAGATCACTGACGCGTCTCAAAGTAATATGCTTACCATGACACGTGTCCTTGCTACCGTTTAGACTGCCGTATTAAGTGCGTGAAACGAAGCGTCGTGACACAATAATGGGGCGGTTATTCCAAGACTTCTTTTGGGGTTTTATAACTCTAGTCTCATCAATCCTTTCAGACGTTACTCTTTAAATCAAGTGTGAAGTCGGAACGGTTGCCATTCTATTCTTCCATTCCTTCGATTTCTCAAGTAAGTTTTCTTTCTTCTCTTGTTTCTCTAAGTCTTTTCCGTTGTTAATGAAGCGAACCTATAATTCTTCTTGATAGTTCCATCGAGGCGTTGTTTGAATCGGGCCGGAATTAGAAGGAGAAATTACCACTACCAGGGTCGATCTTGAGAGACTGTTCTTTCTTTTTCAATCCTCCCCTTCTTCCTCATCTTCAGGTTTGTCCTTTCCCTTAAAGCTTTTATGGCTCTGAAATCACAGCGACCTGCCATGGCATTGATACCAAAATAACTCCCACAGATTTGACCGCATCGTAAACAATACAACCTAACAAATCCACTTTTCAAACCCATTATCCCGGCCCCGGCGTTTATGCCTATCAAGCTCCGCGTATCTTGCGCCGTGTCTGAGGAGCGAGCTTTTATGCGGTTTACGATTCCTATCTCGCCCGACCATTTTATACGTCTCCGAGCATTACAACCTAGGGTTGGCCGGATCGTGCCCAACGGGATAAGGGCAATAGTGGGTTTTGCCATTTGGTGTAGATGTGCTGCATCCCTTCAAAGTTCAAACATTTTATTTGTTCTTTCAAGCGCAAACAAGTGCCTGGCAGCGGTGGGTACTATTGCTTCCCTCGCCGGGGATTTCATGCCTGACGTTCAATTTACTGAGCCGGAGATACCTCGTACAAAGGTTGGAAGGCAGATTCTTCTTCATATGTCGGAGGTGGCTCGAAACCTAGGCAGGTGGAACTCCTCCGACTTGGGGCGATCCGCGACCAACCGGCGTGGATCGAAGCGCTAGACGATATTCGCAAAAGTGGGGTTTATATCGAGAGAAAAATATTCTTTACGAGTTGATTACATTTGCTTGATTTGCCCATCTGCGGGCCCTAACCCCTACAAGGAGTTAACCAAGGAAGAGTACAAGATGTGTAGGACTTTAAAGTACATTTCTTATCGTATTTTGCTATTTGTAAAACATCCTCTAACATTTCTTGTTATTTACATTGGCAAGTGTCTTCCTTTCTGCCGATCTCTTGGAGGGCGTGAATGATGAAGCGGTTCCTTACGTTAACCCCGACGAGCCTATCCCGAGCCTGAAAGCGGCGAGAGCACATACGGCCGGAGCCTCTCCGAGCTCTTGGGGACCGTCCGACGACCCACTCAGTCCATCTCCTATCCGAGCAACCAGACGACTCATCTGGGGAAGCGGAGAGGATAGATGTGGATGAAGATCAGGAGACCCGAGAGGATTAGGGATGGCAATCCCGCCCAACCCGACCCTGCCCTACCCGTTACCCTACCCGTTCGGGTATGATTTTCAACTACCCATTCGGGTAATGGGTCGGGTATGGGTAAAATTTCTATACCCGTTCGGGTATCGGGTCGGGTATCAGGTATAGCATAAAACCCTACCCTACCCGTCCCCGACCCATTCCCCGACCCGTACCCGTACCCTACCCGTTGCTTTTTCTTTGAGGTTGGTAGAAATTAGAAAAGAACTAAACCTAACGTTACTGTTAGTAGAAAAGAACTGATAAAAAAACTAAAAAACATTAGTTGATTATAGGTAGAATTTCAAAGGACCTTCTCGTAAATCAATCCCCCCATTTAATAAACAAAACCCTTCATTATCCTAAATCAATTCCCCATTTAATAAATAAAACCTAAACATAATATTAGAACTAGGCAACTAGCAGCAGTCTTGTATAGTTGTATTTCAATCGACACACACACACACACTGCGTATTTGAGTATTTCATTAGACATTACCCTAAATTTTCATATGCTGCCATTGCCAAATAATGGATCTTTCTAAAGGAGTTGAAACTATGGATCTTTCTCCTATAATTACTTCGCATGAACCACAAGAAACACAGGGTTTTGAGATTGATATTGAAGCAGATTTGGAACCAACCCTCCCTACAGAACCAAAGTACAATTCTGATGGTGATGAAGTGGTGGATTCAAGTAAACTCAGAAGTTCGGTATGGGCTCATTTTCAAAAGGTGAGGTTGAAGGGGTCACGCCTTCTTAGGGCAAGATGCTTGTATTGTAAGAAGAAGCTTGTTGCTGAACCTAAGAGTGGAACCAAACATTTAACTGAACACAAGTGTACTTCCAAGAAACTTGCAGAATCGAAGAATTCTAAACAAAAGACCCTAGCATCCAGTTTTATGATGGGACCGGTGGAGGATGGGAAGAAAAAGCTCGAGGCTTACACTTATGATCCAGAATTCGCTAGGAGAGCACTTGCTTGTATGATAATAATGCATGAATACCCTTTGTCCATTGTTGAACACGTTGGCTTTAGGAGGTACTCGTATGCTCTTCAACCTTTATTTCATGTGGTTTCTCGCAACACTATCAAAAGTGATATTTTGAAGATATACGAATCTGAGAAGGTAAAGACAATGAAGCTTCTAGAGAAAACTCGTGGTAGAGTATCGGTGACTACCGATATGTGGACATCTAGCAATCAAAAAAGAGGGTACATGGTTGTCACGGCTCACTTCATTGATGATTCGTGGAGATTGCAAAGTCGCATACTTAGGTAATTTATTAATTTTAGTTGATTTATATTGCATATTGCTGCATCGCTGTGTGTTGATTTATGTTTAACCAATTATGCTATTATATCGCTTAGGTTTATTTATGTTCCAGCGCCACACACATCAGAGGTATTGAGTGAGTTACTGATTGAAACTTTCTTGGAGTGGAATATTGAAAGAAAGATATCAACTTTGACTGTTGATAATTGCACCACAAATGATGCTATGGTTACTTTAGTTTTAGAGAAATTTGGAGTTGGTACTTATAAGTGGTGTTCAAGTTTGTTTCATGTGAGGTGTTCTTGTCATATTCTCAACTTAATTGTAAAGGATGGGTTAGAAGTCATTAAGGTTTCAATTGAAAACATTAGGGACAGTGTTGCTTTTTGGACGGCATCACCAAAGAGGGAGGAGAAATTTCAAACAGCTGCCAATCAATTGATGAGTCAGGGTATTAAATTTGATACCACAAAAAAATTGGCTCTTGATTGCCCTACAAGATGGAATTCTACATTTTTAATGCTTCAAAATGCCTTAGTTTATAAGGACGTTTTTAAGCGTTTGGCAATGCAAAATTCTCAATTCAAATGTTGTCCGAGTAGGTATGATTGGGAATTATCGACGGAAATATGTGAGAGGGTGAAAATATTCTATAATGCCACTGTGCTATTTAGTGGAACTAAATATCCGACGTCCAATTTGTTTTTTTCAAATGTGTGTGAAATTAAAGTTAGGTTATCGGAGTGGACTTGGTGTGACATTGATGTGGTAATGTCAATGGCCTCGAAAATGATGGTGAAATATGATAAGTATTGGCAAGATAGTCATGGAATCTTGGGGGTTGCAGCCGTGTTGGATCCAAGATATAAAATGAAAATAATAGAGTATTACTTTTCAAAAATTTATCCGGATTTGGACTATGATGAACTCGCGGCAAAAGTTAATGACATTCGGAAGCTTTGTTATGATGTGCTTACGTTGTACGAACCTAATACTAGGATTCAATATTCTGCCATGGAAACATCCATTAATAATAGGAGTGATGATGCTTTAGCTGAGTTTGATTTGTTTGTTGTTAAACAAAAGAAAACTAAAACGTCACATGTGAAATCCGAATTGGAGCATTATTTGGAAGATGAGGTGTTGCCAAGAGATGGTGGAGACTTTGATATTTTGGGATGGTGGAAACAAAATGGTGTTAGGTACCCTACTTTACAAGCGATGGCTAAGGATGTGTTGGCTATACCGGTATCTACTGTTGCATCCGAGTCCTCTTTTAGCACTAGTGGTAGAGTGGTGAGTCATGTTCGAAGTAGACTTCACCCAAAGACTTTGGAAGCGTTAATGTGTGCTCAAAGTTGGTTGTTTGCCCTTGAGAATGGAGGTAATTATTCAACCCATATTGGTTATGTTTAAGCATTTTTTTAATTCCATCAAGTATATTGCTATTGTTATTTATATTGCCTTAACCTTTATTTGTATTTAAGGTGAACCAGCAATGCCGAATAATCGATTTGCAACTGCGGAAGAGGATTACGATGATGATGATGCATCTGTTGTAACAAGCAATGTAGTATAGGTGGCCTTGGTTTCATGTCGACTCATGATATATTGTTATTGTTGACTAGTCATCACTCTTTTGCTTTTGAACATGTAGCTGTTTTTGTCAATTGATTTGGTTTTCCTAATAGGACATTCATTTGCAAAATGTCTTAACTTGTACTTAAAATCAAATTCATTTTATACTTAAAAAAATTATTTATACATGTTCATGTACCCGTACCCTACCCGTTACCCGTTGGGGGTGGGTATGGGGGGATTTTATTTATACCCGTTCGGGTATGGGTCGGGTATGGGTAAAAAAATTTAGGAGTGGGTATGGGTCGGGTGGAGCTAAACCCGTCCCCTACCCGACCCATTGCCATCCCTAGAGAGGATGCGATCGAGCCTAGCCGAAAGAAGAAGATAGCCTCTTCTTCGGCTCGGAAGAGTCGATCTAAGAAAAGGAAGGCTGGTCGACAGACCATAGAAAACATTGAGGACTCTCCCGAGGAGCGAACTTCCCCAGGCACAACCGGTTATCTGGTGTCGGACCAGGACCTCGCCGCCGTGGTAAGCTACGGGTGTACATATGTCGAGTCTTTCTTGTTTGTTTTTCTTCCTCTTGACTTTTTCTTTGTCCTGCGGGAGCTCAGTCGGTCAGGAGTTCTGGATCGCCTGCTTTAGTCGGGCGGCAAGTAAGGAGGCTGCAAGGAACAATTGAGGAGCTCCGAGCGAGTCGGGAAAGGCCTGAGAGAAGCCTCCAAGACTAAGGACCAGGAGATTGCGGCTCACGAAGAAGGCTGGTCGAGACTAGGACCAAGTGCCTTCTTGAACTCCAGGCCAAGCACGATGAGTATGTAGCGGAGAACTCGAGCTCGGGCAAAGGGCGGCCAAGGTCGGGCTGAACTCACTACTCTGGAAGCTTCTCTTCGCCGGGATGCCCGAGTTGTGCATGAGTATAAGTCCTCCGATCATCTAGCCGGAGCACTGAAGGTCTTGCTGAACCCTGTCATGCAACATGGGTATACAATGGGTGTGGGCGAGGCAAAAAAACGGCGCCACCGAGGTGGTTCTTTCAGACCTTCCCCATTACCGCTCTATGTACAAAGAAGGGGCAGGTCAGATCTATGACGATCGTTTGAGAGAGTTCAGGGCAGGTGAAGACATCGGGTCAAAGTATGCCAGACGTCGTCCTACTTCTCAAAGTGCTGGTCCAAACCCATCTTCGTCAGAGCAGGCTCCAAGGACCCAGACCTGATTGTTTCCAGACCTGATTGTTTATCCTTGTTACTGTTTTTTTGAAAACTTTGAAACTTTTTGTTATCCAAGTTTCTGTACTTTATTTTATACTTTATGGTGCCCTGCCCACTGTATTTTGTACTTTGAATTCACTTGGTTTATTTTGTGCTTAGTTATTCGCATTCTGCCTTATAGATGTCCCCTATTTCCCCCCAGTATGGCATGCATTACCGATAGTTAGGATGACATACTAAGTCTTGATTAAATTCTGGCCTGACCTGCAGACTTAGGAGGTTTGACTTTTGCAAACCTTCTGAGTATAACGACTCGATTAAAGCCCTGTCCTGGCTTGAGGACTCGGGAAGCTTGTGGTATTCAAGCTTTCTGAGTCTGACCTGCAGGACTCAGTTAAATTCTGGCCTGACCTGCAGACTGAGGAGGTTTGACTTTTGCAAACCTTCTGAGTATAACCTGACTCAGTTAAAGCCCTGTCCTGGCTTGAGGACTCGGGAAGCTTGTGGTATTCAAGCTACGAGTCCGACTGCTGAGACTCGATTAAATCGGCACGACTGCAGATCGAGGAGGTTTGACTTTTGCAAACCTTCCGAGTATAACTGACTCGATTAAATACATCCTGGCGAGGACTCGGGAAGCTTGTGGTATTCAAGCTTTACGAGTCCGATCTGCGAGACTCGATTAAAGTCTGGCACGACTGCAGATCGAGGAGGTTTGACTTTTGCAAACCTTACGAGTATAACTGACTCGATTAAAGCCACATCCTGGCTTGAGGACTCGGGAAGCTTGTGGTATTCAAGCTTTCGAGTCGACTGAGACTCGATTAATTCTGGCCTGACTGCAGGTGAGGAGGTTTGACTTTTGCAAACCTTCCGAGTATAACTGACTCGATTAAAAATAATCTCGCTACAGAGCATAATAATAAATAACATGTAAGAAATCATATATTTATTAGAAATCAAGTATCTTTGATCACACTTTTATTGAAAAAGACAACATAAAATGAAAAGATAGAATCAAGCCTGGATTCATCTCGGGCATAAAACTTCCTAAGGTTGCTAGCATTCCGACTTCTCGGTATAGTGCGTCATTGGCGTCGGCTAATTTGGTAAGCACCTTTGCCATGAACCTTTACTACCTCTGCACGGACCTTCCCAGTTCGGGTTAAGCTTCAGGGAATTTGCTTGTCGACCTCGTTTTCCTCAATACCAAGTCTCCTTCCTGAAGTATGAATGCTTCACTTTAGAGTTGTAATCTTGGGATATCTTTTGCTTGTATTTTGCCATCCGGATGTAGGCTACTTCCTAGCTTCTTCCAAGTTATCCTTGGCATGTCTCGAGCTCGGTATCACAGTCGAGACTTGCATGGAGCTCGATCCTTGGAGAAGGAGCCCCACTTGGTGGAATGACCGCTTCACAACCATAAGCTAAGGCAGCAAAGGAGTTTCCCAAGTGGCGAATTTGGAGTCGTTCAGTATGCCCAAAGAAGCGTTAGGCAAATGCTCGACCCATGCTTGTCCTCTTCTTCCAACCTCTTTTTCAACCCAACCTTGAGTTGCTGTTTGTTTGCTCCACGGCCGTTGGCTTGAGGGTACCAGCAGAGGTGAAATGTTGGACTATACCCATTTCGGCACACCATGACTTGATCGCGCCCTATCTTCAAATTGCGTTCCATTGTCTCGACACCAGGATCTTGGGTATTCCAAAACGGCAGATAATATTCTTCCATAAAATTTTCGTATTGCTTTCCCGTGATAGTGGTCATGGCTTGACCTCTACCCACTTAGTAAAGTAATCGATGGCCACGACCAGTAATCAGAGGTTACACGGAGCTCGGGGAAGGGTCCAACCAGATCGCCCCCATTGATAAAAGGGCCAAGGAGAAACCAAGGAATCATGTTCGGGTTGGTGGTGAAACAAATTATCATGCTCCTGGCATGACCTACATCTCATTACTAGATAAATGCGCATCCGCTTGCATGGTTGGCCAATAATACCCGAACAAGCGGCATTTACGTGCTAGAGTCCGGGCTCTGCGTGGTTTCCACAAATGCCGAGGTGGATTTCCTGAGCGAGATAATTTCCTTCCTCCTGGGTAGCACACTAAGCCAAGGTGATATAAATGACCGTCAGTATAGGATATCATCAAAGAGAGCATACCGCTAGCTTGTAGCTTGACCTTCTGGATTGAACCTTGTCGGTTGGTCGAACACCGTGTTTTAGATAGGGCGTTATGGGATCCATCCAGGTGGCTTTGGCAAATCGGTTGAACTTCATTCAACGCATAACCGCTTCGCCGCCAGCCGCTCCACTAGAACTTTTTATTTGAGAAGAAATTAGATGCCAACTTGGAGAGGCATCGGCCTTTTGTTCTGGATCGAGAGACTGCTCTATATGAAGCCCGACTTGAAGTTCTTCAGTAAATCGTGAGCGGCTGCCAAGTATTTCTTCATTGATTCCTCCTTTGCTTCATATTCACCCTTAATATGGTTAACCACCAACTGGGAGTCACTGAATACATGCAGGTTATACGCTCTGCCCCAAGCTTGCTGGCTAGTCGGAGCCCAGTAATCAAAGCCTCATATTCTGCCTCGTTGTTTGTAGCCGCAAAGTTGAAACGCAGCGCATATGGGAATTCTTCCCCCTTCGGACTAAGGAGCAAAAGGCACGCTCTGCTCCTTCCCTTCCGATGCTCCATCCACAAAAGGGTCCATGTATCGACCGACCATTTGGTACATTCTTTATCGTCTCGACTTGAAGCCCTTTGACTAGGAAGTCCGCCAGAGCACAGGCTTTGGCTCGCACGTCCTGGGTTGGTAGTTCAGGTCATACTCTGCTGCCACTCGATAACCCATCGGCCAATCTTCCCGAGGTGTCTGGTTTCGCCAAGATCGACGCAGGGGTTGATCTGTAACCACAATGATTGAATGTGCAGAAAGTCACGGTCGCAACTTCCTAGAGGCATGGACTAGAGCGAGCTAGCTTCTGCGTTGGTATACTGAGCTCTGGTCCATGTAAAGCCCGGCTCACATAAAACACGGGTGTCTGCTGTTTTCTTCTTCTCTGTCAGGATCGTGATTGATTGCCTCATCAACTCCGCCAAGTATAAAAGCGAGTTTCTCCTCTCCGGGAGATGTTAGGGTTGGCAACTCGGCCAAGTACTCCTTTAAATCGTCAAATGCCTTCGACATTTGTCCTCATTCCTTTGGAAGGGACTTGCTTTCCTCAGGATTTTAAAAAATGGTAAAGCTATTTGTGCCGACTTGGATAGGAACCTACTGGGGCGGCCATGCGGCCGGTTAACCTTGCACCTCCTTGATGCTTACGGGTGGTGGCATTGTTCTTAAGGCTTCAACTTTGTCGGGTTAGCCTTAATTCCTTCTTTTGAAATCATGTAACCCAGGAATTTTCGACGACCCCAAATGTACACTTTTTGGGTTAAGTTTCATTTGGAGTGCTGAGTACCCCAAATACTTCCCGGACGTCGATCATGTACTGATTTAGAGACCTGCTCTTGATCAGGAGATCATCCACATAGACTTCCATGCATTTCCCGATCTGTTTCTCGAAGATCTTATTCTTCGCTCTTTGATAAGTGGCTCTCTGCGTTCTTCAATCCAAGCGGCATAGTAACATAGCGAGCGTTCCTTCTTACGTAATAAATGCCGTCTTTTCCGCATCGTCCGGGTCCATGGCAATTTGGTGGTATCCTTTGTATGCATCTAGAAATGCAAAGATTTCAAATCCAACCGTTGAGTCAACTAACCTGTCAATCTTAGGTAGTGGGTAACAATCCTTGGGGCAAGCCCTGTTCAGGTCGGTAAAATCTACACACATTCGCCAGCTACCATCTGGCTTTTTTACCAGGATCTGGGTTGGCAAGCGGTCGGGTAAAACACTTCACGTATGATCCCGGCTGTAATAACTTTTCTACTTCCTTTTGAATGGCCTCCATTCGGTCTTTTGCAAAAAGCGCCTTTTCTTTTGCCTAATCGGTTTCCGGGCTGGATCCACATGCAACCTGTGTAGAGCCAGTTCGGGGGACAAGCCTGGCATGTCATCCGTCTTCCATGCAAACACGTCTTTAAACTCCTTTAAAATCTCAACGAGCTCTGTTTTAAACCGATCTGGGATCCATGATCCTATGTTGACTGACAAGCTTTCTTGTTCCTTTCCCAAATTTACTAACTCGATCTTATCATCTGATGACCAACTCTCTTCCTCCTCTGGGAGTAACTCTTCCACAGATACCTGTTGTACCATCATTTTTCCATTTACAGTGGCCGTGTAACAGCTCCTGGCTGTTTCGACATCACCTTTGACTTCTGCTGTCCCCTCCCAGGTCGGGAACTTCAAACTGATGTGAGCCGGAGAGATCACAGCTCGCAGATCTATTAGGGCAGGTCGCCCCATAATAACATTGTAGGCTGATGGGGCCCTGACCACCACATAACTCACCATGAGGATCCTGTCCCGAGGTGCTTTCCCAAAGGTGGTTGGTAAGGTGATCATGCCCATGGGGTGAACTGGTGGCCCTGCAAACCCGAATAGCGGGGATGATACAGGTGCTAGCTCTGCATCCTTTAACTTCATGGATTGAAACACATTGTAGTACAGCACATTGACTGCACTTCCAGTGTCTACACAAATACGCTTCACCGTATGTTTGTTGATTACCGCCTCGATAACCAAGCCTTCATTATTGCTGATGAGGGGAAGAGGATCGCGAGGGCCATAAACGACCTCCCCTGACAACCTTTGTCTCTTTCCTGAGTCGGTGTTAGTCATTACTCGGCTACTACTCTGCTCCTCAGGTCGGGACGGTGTACTCGGACCACCTGAGATGGTATTAATGGTATTGATGGGGCGATTATCTGGCTGCCCTTCCGGTCCAGGGGACGGGTCCCTCCTTCGTCTGTAATCATCTTTTCGGTCATGACCGAAATCTCTCCTCTTGTATTCCCGCCTTCCCGAGGTTACGGGTGGCGAGACCTATCTATTACCTCATCGAGTTTACCTTCCATAATGGTGGCGTCGATCTCTCTCTGTAAATCCTGCCTTTGCTCTCGAGTCGTGACCAATGTCCTCATGAAACTTACGAGTACTTGGTTTGATCCTTTTTTCCCGGGGACCCTTCATAGGAGGTGGAGTACGGGCAATGCCTTTCCTCTGCATTATGGCGAGGACCTGCTCGCGTGATCGATTCAAAGGGATAAAGTCCCTCTCTTGCAGGGCCCCTTTCTTTCCGAGTCGGTCAGTTATGGGCGCAGCTACTCGGTCCCATATTGGTTTGCGCTTTCTATCAGATCTGTCCTCTGCCTTCTCTTTCTTAGGGGCCTCCGACTCCCTCTTTAAGCGGTTGGCCTCTTCACCTTGACTTGATGTTTATATGCCGACTCCATACACTCATCCATAGATTTGAAGTCGACCATTGAGCTTTGCATACAATCTACCTTCATGAGACTGCCACGAAAGAGGTGATCGGGAGGTGTTCATCGGCATTCCCGACTGCCTAGATTCCTCATTGAATCTTTTAGTCTCTATGACACCGTTCTTCTTTTTACGGCGAATTGTGAGGAGTGCACGTGACATTCCTCTGGAAGGGTTTAAGCGGTGACAAAAGCCTGCAAAAATTTTCTTGCCAGGGTTTCAAAATTCTCAATAGACCGAGGTGGTAACTTCCGGAACCACTCACGAGCCACGCGCCGTGAGTAAGGCCGGGAAGGCTTTGCACTTCATCTCCTCGGGTGCGATCTAAATTCATGTGCGTTAGATCTTTGAAAGAGGTGGTCCTGGGGATCTTTCGTTCCGTCGTATGCTTTAGTTTTGGGATCTTAAATCTCTCCGGGCGTGGGTAGTTCAAAATGCATTACGAGAAGCGGTGATTCGATAGAGAGATCATTCGTTTTCTTTCCCAGGATCCCATCTAGTTACGCCTGGCAGCCCTCCCGGGCTCGAGCCTTAACTGCATGCAGTGTTATGTGATGAGAGGTAGGAGAGAGTTTCTCCTCTATCTTCTTTATTTGCCGCGTTATCTTTTGGGTCCACGTTTTGTGGAGCTTTTTCTCGCCCCTTTAGGGCCAATCCCGATACACTTTTGAACGCCTGTACGTCCAAATTACGTAACGCCTCGCCAAGGCCTCTTTGTCTTTGGATCTCGCCAATGTTTCCTCCGGAGTGGTTTGCGGTGGCTAGCGAGCCGTGGGGTCTATGTCTCCAGTATCTCTATTGCCATGGTTTGAGTCTTTTTCCGGTATTTTTGGTGGTACCATCATTTGTTTCTTGATCAAATCGCAACTTGAAGGCCCTCCTTCTAGCGCCAATTGATGATGTCGAATAACACTTAGGGATCCAAATAACCTCTAAGACGATCCAAACAAGAACAGAGATAATGGGGATGGTGATTTTGTGTGATTAAGACTGAGCCTGAGAGTTAGCTTCTCTCAAGTTGCCTACGTATCCAATAGCTAAATTGGAATCAAGTCATTCGTAGTTCCTTAGGGTTGTTTATATAGGAGGCGTCTCACCCTTTTCTTGTTAAACAAGTCGTATAATCCTTAAACCCACAAGGATCATCCCGTGTTTATCTCTCACCAAAGATAATTATGATTATATTCGAATTATGGGATTTCCTTACGGTAATCCAGGGATTCTCCTCTAATATAGGCACATGTGTTATTTATCACTTAAGGAAAGAGCCAGTCGGCCTTCGACGGGCTCCTCGGCCACCTTCGACTGGTGCGTATCTACCTCAGTTAGACCGAGCAGTTGCCTTTGCGGTGCGGTAGTCGGAAGGTCATGCAGAGACTTCCCTCCTGGGGTAAGGTTTTACTGGTGTGGGCTCCTGGCCATAAATGCTTCCTTCTTATCTTTCTCTCTCAATCTTGGGGTGTTATAAGAGTGACACGTAGTCAGGTCTATTTCCACCATCGTCAGATAAAATTAGCAAATTCTACGACTTTGACTATTTAATTAAGTTTTAATTTTTTAGTTGTAATAACGATAAAATAATTTTGTTTGGACTAAATTATCCTCATATATCACACATGTAGACTACATTTCTCCTTCGCATGGATAACTACAAGAAAAAGCAATATCAACAATGATTGGACGACTTGGACAAACAATCATCTTTCTTTGAGCAACAGTAATGACTAGTTGGGTATTGAATCGTTGTTTGTTCGGCTTGGAGTTGTTGAGTTTGTCTTGTTTGTGTTTTAGTTTGGTGAATTGACATTTTCTACTGCTTGGATATATTATTTGTAATCCGAAACTTTTGTTATCTAACGTCTTGCTAGATTTTATAAATAAAATTTCTTGCTGTTCCAAAAAAAAAAAAAGTCTTGCCATATGTATCGACAATGGCTAAAGAAAGCTCGGGTGAAGCTACCGGGCGGCAAGTCCGCACCATTTTTAAAAGGATGAATTAGAGAAGCAGTAATACGGAGCTATACCATGCCATTTTTAGCATCATTTTTGAAATTCACAATCGGAATCTCGGTTTTGTTGAGGATGATGAAGAATGCCATGTTTAAGCGCCTCCTGAATTTTGTTTCTTCAATAGAAAATTGAGCTTTGTTTAGCTTTGTTTCTTTAATTGACACTGTATGTTTGTCATCAATGTATGTGGTTTGATTTCATCTTTGTCCTTGTTGCGTCCGATGCTATTTCATTTCATCCGAGAAATACCATCTTTTTTCCTTTTATATTTGAAAGTTATATGAGGATTAAGCGTTGCTTTATTTGGACTTATCTCTGTCCAATTTTTTTGTTAGCGCATACTAACGAAAATCAGAATACGTGCGGAAACGTAAAGACTCTAAGGTGGTCGTTTTTTTTGAATTGATAAAATAACTTACAATGGATGTCTCATATAGAAAAGAAATAATAAGAGATAAACTTAAAACCTGTCACAATAACTTTAAATTAAAATTTTATCTAGATAGATAAAAATCTTAACAAAATAACATCAGTATATGTTCTTTGACTTCATCCTTATCTCTTTGGGCTTTATCTCTTAATACACACATCTTTGTTATGTTACTTAACACTTAACATGTTCCTCATTCATGTTGTTTTTTCTATCTCTATTGGATTCAGATTGTTTTGATGAAGACAGACACCACTGTGTGATCTTCTTGCGATTCTAAAATTGACAAATTTAAAGGGTCAATGAGATTAGCAGTGGACAAATGAGTTTGTGTGGAGGTGACTGAGCCAGCTACTTTTGTAGTGAAAGTGTGATATCCCACATTGGAAGTGAGGAAGCGCATCACCACCATATAAGTGTGAGACCTAAAGGTCTTGTCAGCTCGGTTTAGCATTTTCAGATCAAGCGAGAACGACGGTCTAAGAAGTTGACTGGACCATTTATGACTCATTTAACGCTACCAGGCCCAGGGTCTTGGGGCGTTACAGAATGGTATCAGAGACTGTCATACGAAACTAAGCGCCAAATCGTGAGATGCGGTGGGGGCCTCCTCTAGAATCCTATGGTAGGACGAACTTGGACAAGTCCACTGGAACAAGTCTTGGCCGTCCTGGCAAGTGGCAAGGACGCCAATCCCTTGTAAGAGAGGAGAATGTGATCCCACATTGGAAGTGGGGGAAACGCATCACCACCATATAAGTGTAAGACATAAAGGTCTTGACAACTCGGGTCAGTCCTTTTAGACCAAGCGAGGAAGACGGTCTAAGCAGATGACTGGACAATTTATGACTCATTTAACGCTACCAGACCCGAGGTCATTTAACGCTACCAGGCCCGAGGTCTGGGGGCGTTTCAGGAAGAAGACAAGAATCTATCTTTAGTTGAGTATAAATTGGTTTATGTGGCTGAACACTGATTGGTTTTTTCTTTGAGTGGATTTGTTGACTCTTACTGGAACAAGAGTTTCTTTTTCAAATGAAGGTTGTGATGTTTGAGTTGGAAATTATTGGCTGTTTGATATGGTTTTGAGCAATAAATTGATGCTTAAACACAACATGAAATGTGGCTGTAAATCTGAGGATTTTACAACAGCAAAATCAAAACTATAAAGCTGAAAGATCTGGGCTGATTTTGGGCAGCTATGTAGATGGTGATGAATTTGTGGGGCTGATTTTGTTGTGATCATAGTTCACTGAAACTACCACAAACTCTACTGTGAAATATAGCCAGTTTATTCATTGTATATGGTTAATGTTAAATTTACAGAATATATGTCCCCTTAATTATTGTATTTTTACAAGCAATGTGCGGCGTGTAGTTAATACGTGGTTGTTTAAAAAATAATCCAAAAAGTTGTATATACTTTATGTGCCTGTAGATCTTTTTTCCATAAATCATAAGAACATTATTCCTAACCCTTAACATTTCGTTGACTCGTCAAAAAAGTAGCTAAACATTAAAGAGAAAAAAAATAAGGAATCGGCATCCAGGATCTTAGATGCGACCAAAAAATGCTCGCGGGAACAACACAAACATGAATCGGCATATTTTTAGCTCATTCTTCCGGGGGCGTGCAATATTCATCACATGACCACCTTCACTGATTTGGTGATGTCTTTACGCATAGAAGTATGATTTGAGTGAATGAAGATGCGTGGAAATTGTATTAAAAAATCTACAACTCTCAAGATAAATGTCCACTCCAATTTATGCATATGAGATAGGTCAAAGCTCATTTAAACGACCATATCCGTTTGAACAACTTACCTTTTGGACATACACTTCTTCCATTAAAATCATATTTTCACCACTAATTCATCACCTCACAGGGATCGGTGAAACCTATACATTAACAGCAAATATGAAACGTAATCCCGATGACAAAAGGTACTAACGAAACCTACTAAAAATCGTCAAAATGCATAAAATGTCTATAGTTTTCCAAAAAGGTATAAATTATATACAAAAGCATAACTCATTTGTTTAGAGGTCCGACCCAATACAAATCCATTTAAGTTCAAAATAGGGGTTTTTAATTTATCGAAATATATTATACTCCATCCGTCTCAAAATTTAAGTCATTTTAAATTTTTTACACATATTAAGAAAATTGTTAAACATTATTAATGTATGACTAAAATGCCTAATACACCCTTTGACTATCATAAATACAACAATTGTAAAGTGGTTGAATGACATAAAATTAAATTAGGGGTAAGATGTGAAAAAATGTTAATAAATGTTCTCTTAGTATGTGGAAAGACTTATATTATGCGACAAATTGAAAAATTTATAATGACTTATATTTTTGGACAGAGGGAGTAAATTACCTTTAACAGACTTCAACCAATAAAAATTTGATATGTGCCCAATTAACAATAATATATAGAGCAATGTCATAAATGGAGATGGAAGGATAACATCTATTTTGTGTGATTAAAAGAGACAAGTTTATAATAAATGGGCCGAAATACCCATATTATTTTTTTTGAAAAGTTGGAGTAAATGTCGTGTCATAAATTAGAGTAAATGTCGTGGCATAAATTGTGGAGAGTGAATCTGCCAAATCAATTTATTCAATGTAGTTACACAGTAACGTAAAAAGAAATCGTAACAATCAATAAAATACAGTTACAAGAAAAAAATGTATTAACATATAAAAAGAAGTTACAACCAATAAATAAAGTCACAACCAAAAGGATGTAGTATCACTCGAAAAACAAATAGTAACACCAAATAAAATAGATATAGTTACCGCAAAAAAATGTAGTAACATTAAAAAAGTAGTAGTATTAATCAATAAAATAGATGTAGTTACAACAAAAAAATATAGTAACACTGATATGGATCGAGTAGCATAGGTGGAGCAATTTTGCATCAAATTTGTAGATTAAATGAGTATTTTGTTTTACATTAAAATTAAAAATGTGTAGTGATAATTGATGCGTAACAAATGAGAAAATAATTGTCGGTTATAATAAATGGTGAACGAGCCTAAAATGCATTCATTGGTGGAATCATTTGATCAATCCCAATAAACTGCATTGATTTTTGCCTTGGATATAAAAGCACTAACTGCAAGATTTTGACGGATCCTAACCGAATGTGAAGCATACCACGACTTCTTTAAAAATTAATTAAAAAGGCGCCAGTTGGAAGTATACACAATTTTTGTTCAGATTAATCTTTTGTTTCCTTGCAACCTGATTTATTAGTAAATCTGACATTCGGAAAGGTTTCAGAAGGACAAAAAAATGTCATAAATGGGGATGGAAGAGCAACTTCTATTTTATGTAATTAAAAAAGATCAATTTATAATAAATGGTCTGAAATACCCATGAATTTGTTTTTCCCAAGTCAGAGTAAATGTCGTGCTATAAATTGTGGAGAGTGAATCTGCCAAATCAATTTATTAGTAATCCTGATTTATTAGCAAATTTGTCATTTTTGGCAAAAATCTATATTTTTTTTGAGTGGCAATACTTAATGAAATAATTGTGAAATAAATAAAATGTGGCTTACTATTAAAACTTAAGGGAAAAATAAAAAAATTGCAATACATGTTTTATTTTTATTTTTTTAAATGATATACAATTTAAATGGACTATAATTTTGGATGAATGTAGTATTAAACGGTCAGCAAAGTCGACATGTTGTTAATGCAAAAATATCCCTTTTTTTGAAGGGAAAAAAAATATCCCATCGTAATGTAGTAAAATCACGCATTGAAAAATTACAAATAAATATCAAAGAAAAATACACTAGAATATGATACAGATTAGAGTTATCTTGATTTTGCATCGTCAACGTAATGGGTTTGGAAATTTCCTGTATGACTTTTTTTTATTAGAGTTTACTTTCATACAAATTTCTTTTGAAATCATTATAATTTGTATGGATCTATTGTTTTATTTAGAGATCAATTTTATTTTATGGTATAATCTTTTACGATCTTGTTAACGAAATTACTCTCTCCAAATTTAGAAACAATTGATTGCATCCTTCTCAGCATCTCTATATATATTAACAACATATCAATACATGCAAATATATATCAATATTCTCTAGCTATATCTTTTTCTCACATATTCTGCTAACGGCTCTTCAACAATGGCTGATCCTTGGAGGATTGAAAAGACATTGTCAGACACTGATACATGTCATACTGGTCGAGTACTCCTTCAACGTGGACAAGTATAATCTGAAAATGCAATCTTGAACAATGATGATAAAGAGGCCTACAACCAAGGTAAGTCGGTTGGGATTCGTGTTACGGATCATAATGATGGCAGTGTGAAAGACATGAAGCTAAAAGGTAATTTAATTCAAGGCGGATGGTCACAAATTGTCCGCGAAAGAAATTTGAAGGCCGGAGACCAAGTCAAAATGTATTATGATAAAGACCAGGGTATGCTACACATGAAAACTTTTACAGATCTGAATTGAGATGAAAAGAGAATATAATTATAACGAGGAGGAAATTTTGATTTTGAGTCGAATTAGATTTTCGATTAATAAATTCTTAGAAGGCTTGGCTGTCATGTTATTTTGGTCTCTTTGAATTTTTTTTTGTTTCGTACTTGTTATAAGTTATAAAAAGAATAAGAGTTCATGTTTTTAAAGCCTGGACCTGTTTCGGTAGAGTTGTGTTTTTTCCTATGAAGCAGACGGACACTGACACTTTAACTAAAGACTATGCGACACCAGATTGGCGGCGGCTGTTACATTTTCGAGAATTTGAGAGCGACACGCGCGCCGACGGCGTTTTAATATATATATATATATATATATATATATATTAAAAAAAACATAGACGTAGGTTGATCGCCAATTCGCGGGACGGATTGCATTCGCTGCGATGTCTTTACGTGTCCTCAACGTGTCCTCCGTGTCTCTTGCGTGTCCTCGCCGTGTCCCGCCGTGTCTCTTGCGTGTCCCGCCGTGTCCCCAACGTGCCCGCCGTGTCCCCTAACGTGTCCCGCGTGTGCCTTACCTTACGTGTCACAACGTGTCGGGCCGTGTCCCGCCGTGTCTCGTGGCGTGTCGGGCCGTGTCCCCCGGCGTGTCGCGTGTCGGACCGACCAAAGGAATTCAAATTTTGAATTTAACATTATTTTAATCGAAGCGACACGCTTCCGACACGTGTCGGGAGCGTGTCGGCGCGTGTCGGCTGAAAATGTTTGACGGACATGCGGCGGCGACCTAATTGAAGTGTCGGTGCTTCATAGGTTTTTTCATAACATGTTTACTTGTATATGTCATGAGTAATTTAGTATTTATGTTCGCTTTTGTCGAGGGTTTTTTTAATTTTATTTTTCGGAAATGAAAGATATATACCCATTAAACAACATAAACTAGTACAAACACTAAAATTGAACCACCGTCAGTGTACTAAATTGTCCATTCCTAAGAGATCATAACACTAATTAAAAATAAAGTACATTTTTTTGAGTGGTTAAAAATCATATCTAAATATCTATAAATCACACCTACACCACCCAAGTTTTACAACCACCATATCTATAAATCTGATCTATTACATCATTTATTTACAATCACCCAGAATAAAACAATCTTTACATCAACCATATTCTAATCACAAATACAATATTACGCACAATATACAATTCAATATTACATCCTCAAATGTCTTACCTCAAAAAATAATCGCACTAAGATTAAAACCACTGTCATTGATACTTAGCTAGACGTCTCAGATCACCAACATACGTCTGATTGCATACTTTATTTGAAAAACACAAGAATGTAAAGAGTGAGCAATAATACTCCGTAAGGAGAGTCGTATCAATAGGAAACTAAGACAGCCACCGGACAGGCTATCCAGAGTTCATTTTTAAATTAAAATAATTTAATGATATAAAATTATTTATAATATTTGTAAAACTTGTGAGTTAAATACCAAATAAATAAAATAAATGACTTAATAAGGTTAATCAAATATGTCAACCGTAAAACATGATTATTATTAATATTTGCTTCTCTTTTGTCATAATACTAATATAAGCCTACTAAGAGACAGGCTCATAACTTAATTAATTGACATGTAACGGTACAAGAGTATTATGTCTCATTTATTATAACCCAATGAGAAGGGATACTAACATACATATTACAGATCGGATGTTCATTATTATTTCCATTAACGGGAAAATTGACCGGCTCCGGCATTTTCTCACTATTATAGTCTTTGAGTAGGAAAACTAGTGCCGGGGACCCTCACTACTACAAAATAGGGCTATTAGGACATTAATTCTAGGACATTTATTAAAAAAATTCCCTTTTGGACATCTAATGGGGCGGTTGGAAACTCGGTGCATTTTGATACAATAAAGAAGCTGTTTTATTAATTAATTTCTTTTAAAAAAAACATTTAAAGGGCGTTCCATAAACGTGGCCCTAAAAAAATAAGAGATAAAACTTCCGCCTTTTATTTTCCAAAATTTTCATCCCTAAAATAAGCGGCCATTAACCCGCCTCCTTACTTCTTCCCCACCTCAATTACCTATCTCCCCGCCTCCTTCTTCCATTTTCTCCTCCGCCTCCATCTTCCCGGCGCTTCCGGCTCTATCTTCAGAGAATCGGACCCTCGTTTAGGTTGTTCAAACATTCAGCAAGCAGTTGTTCAAACATTCAGGTCAGCGAATATATTTTTTTCTTTTCAATTTCTTATATACCTCTATTTAGGCTCTGCTTGTAGTATATTTTGCCCTAAATTAAATCATTGTCCGTTTTGATCACTGTTTCTGTAGTAGACATCTTCTTTGAACCAAACACTTCACATGAAAACTGGAATTGGTATATGACGTTAACTTTTGCTTAAGCTGACTAGTACTTCTCATTGCCATGCCAGCACATTTATTGTTAAACACTACAAACTCTGAGGTACTCTACTCAGTTTAAGTGTAAAATGCCCATTAATTAACATGGCAATATTAGCTCTTTTTTTTTCTTTCTTTTCTACATCCCTGTATTAAGTAGAAAGCAGTGTATTTGTTTGCTCTGTTTGTAAAGTGGAAAAAAGGAATTGATTGAGATTAATAATGGCCCCAAAACCTGGGAAAGGAAAAGGGAATAAAGGAAGGATTGAAAAGAAAGAAGAGGAAGGTCATTCACTTTTGTGCTACATCTCTGTAGAAGCATCTTTGTGCCAAACAAGTTTAGAATGTGCATCTCCCTTCTCTTCCAACCCCTTTCCCACATCCCCTTATTTTGTAGGTGAGATGTTTTTTTGTTCTTCTCTGAGTGTTTTTGAAACTATCAGGTTTTTGCGGTAAATTTTAATGTCGGTGTGCTGTGTTATTCTTTAAGTAGCCTAAACTTGTCATGTCCTTCTGCTATTGTTCCGATCTTAAAGTTCTCTCTACAATGCCTTTATTTATTATTATCAGTGTAGAAAATTCAGTTCTGCAATTGTCAGTTTTCGTGACTTGACCTCTAAACTGATAGATTATTCTGGTGGAACTAATCTGAGAAACTGAAGATTGAGGATGATGGTCAGTTTCAGTTAAGTATATTCAGTTCTGTGAAAGTCAGGTTGATGAAGTGCAACTGAGTTTCTTCAGAAGTTAGCAGTCAACAGTCAGTTTCTGGTCTGTTGAGTTATGCTGAGAATAGCTGAGTTCTACATCTGGGCAGTTGATTACAAGTCTGGGAAGTCAGTATTGAGCTGAGTTTCATCTAGTGGATAACAGCTGGAGCTGGGGTCCACATCTAGGGTATTTATGGTAGTTCCGACAAAGATCTATGGCGGTTAGGGTTTGGGACTTGTGTCTATAAATACCGAAGTTGTAATCAACGCAATGTGTGTCTTTCAAAGTGTTATTCACACACTTGTGAAAACCTTGTAATTCTATGCATAATAAATATCTCTTTTTCTGTCCGTAGAGTAGTCGGCACAACGCCGGAAACCATGTTAAATCACTGTGTTCTTCTTGTTTCTGTGTTTTATCAATTTCCAGCCATTTTTACGTTTGCATTGCTTCTATGTTTGTTTCTTTCTTATACCACAAGCTTTCTGTCTGTGTTTATAACAAACTGGGTCACATGGGTGGAAAGGGGATGCAGGTTCTTTCTCAGAAAGATCTTCTTGGGGGATGTAAGGTCAAGAATCTGGATTTTTGTGAGCAGTGCGTGTTTGGGAAGCTTCATAGGAGCAAGTTCTCGAAAGGGGTACACAACACAAAGTCATCACTTGAGTACATTCATTCTGATTGTTGGGGGGCATCAAAGGTGGAGTCATTGGGTGGTCACATATATTTTGTGTCTTTTATTGATGACTATTCAAGGATGACTTGGGTGGTGCTGATGAAACACAAAAGTGAGGCATTCAAGAGCTTCATGCAATGGAAGGCTCTAGTTGAGAATCAGTTGGGGAAGAAGATCAAGAGGCTTCATATAGATAATGGTCTGGAATTCTGCTGGACTGAGTTTGATACATTGTGCAAAACTGAGGGTATTGCCAGACATCATACAGTCAGGAATACACCTCAGCAAAATGGTGTAGCTGAGAGAATGAATCAAACTCTTCTGGAGAGAGCAAGATGTATGCTTTCTCATTCTGGATTATCAAGGAGATTTTCGGTAGAGGATGTAACCACGGCTTGCTACTTAATCAACATGAGTCCTCACACAGGGATCAGTCTCAAAACACCAGTTGAGATATGGTCAGGCAAGCCTGTAGATTATTCAGTTCTAAGGGTATTTGAAAGCACAGTTTACTATCATGTCAGTGAAGGGAAACTGGAACAAGGGCCAAGAGAGGAGTGTTTGTGAGGTATGGTGATGGAGTAAAGGGGTACAAAATTTGGTCATCAGCAGAAAACAGACTTATTCTCAGTAGAGATACAGTTTTTGATGAAAATTCTATACACAGATCATCAACGGGGAGGATAATCGGCGAAACCACCAATAAACTCGAAAAGCGGCGATAAGGTAGAGCTTCAGGTGGAGTCAATTGGAATGCAACAATCAACTGATCCAAGTCAGTTTTCATCGATCCGTTTCTTGAACCGTAATCGAATCAAGCCGCCATCGGTGAGCAAATGTCAGTTGAGCGTCAAACTGAGAACGTGGGTCAGCAAAGTATAGCTGTCAGCAGAGCTAGAAGATCCAATATTGAGATACCTCCAAGAAGGTATGGGTTTGATGATATGGTTGGGTATGCACTTCAAGTTGCAGAAGAAGTGGATGATTTTGAACCTTATACTTATAGGAAAGAAGTGACATGTTCTGAAGCATCTCAATGGTTCGCTGCCATGGGAGATGAAATGGAGTCATTACTGAAGAATCAAACTTGGGATCTAGTTAAACATCCAACTGATAGGAGAGTTGTTACTTGCAAATGGATTTTCAAGAAGAAGGAAGGGATAACTGAGGCATAAGGAGTTAAGTATAAGGCACGTTTGATTGCAAGAGGGTTCCGTCAGAAAGAAGGGGTGGACTTTGATGAGATATTCTCACCAGTAGTCAGACATGCTTCAATCCGAGTGTTACTAGCAATGGTGGCACAACAGGACTTAAAATTGGAGCAGTTAGATGTGAAGATAGCTTTTCTACATGATGAGGTAGACAAAGAGATATACATGACTCAGCCAGAGGGTTTCCAAGTTCCTGGTAAGGAAGATCTTATGTATAAGCTGAAGAAGTCCTTGTATGGACTGAAGCAAGCTCCTAGACAGTGGTATAAAAGGTTTGATAGTTATATGATCCAGTTGGGTTACAACAGAAGTCCTTATGATTGCTGTGTTTACAACAGTCAGTTGGAAGATAGATCATACATCTATCTTGTGTTATATGTGAATGACATGCTGATAGCTGGAAAGAAGAAGTCTGATGTTCAGTATCTGAAAGACCTTCTCAGTGCTGAGTTTGAAATGAAGGATTTGGGTACAGCCAAGAAATTTTTGGGGATGGAGGTCTAGAGACATAGAAATGAGAAGAAACTGTTTTTATCTCAGCAGGGAAATATACAGAAGATTTTGTCAAAGTTTGGCATGTCAGCTGCTAAGCCAATAGATACTCCTATGACATCAAATGTTCATTTGTCAGTTTTTGCTTCACAGTCAGTAGAGTTGAAGGAGTATATGTCAAGTGTTTCCTATGCTAGTGTAGTTGGCAGTCTGATGTATGCCATGGTGTGCACTAGGCCTGATCTGGCTCAGGAAGTGTTGCCAGTAGGTTTATGGCTCAACCTGGAAAGGAACACTAGAAAGTTGTGAAAAGAATGTTCAGCTACCTTAGAGGTACAACTGATGTTGGTCTCATTTATGGAGGTGATACTCAGAAACTGATCATAGGATACTGTGATGCTGATTATACATGTGATGTGTGTGAGGAAATCACTAGTTTAACGCAGCGGAATTTAAAATTCGATTTCCTTTTTCTAGATCGTTCTTCGTTTAATGCAATAAACACGTTAAGTAGTTTGACGGTTATACCTCAGATGATCTATAAGATCGTCGCTTTGACCGTCAACGGAGAGTAGTTCAGTGCGCAAGCCGTCCACGCATCCGGCCTCTATCGCTAATCCACACGAACCTCTTGCCAGAATCCTCCTTGGATTGCTACTGGAAAAACTCCGGTTGCTAGACCGGCATTTTTCCTCCCTCACAAACTCACTATGGCTTGCTCTATGTTTTACACAAGAACTATGAGCTCTTGCAATTGTGATGTACAAAAGAGCTTGACACCCACCTCCTACTTATAGTGGTTGGGGCGCCCCATATGGTGTGGGGGAGAAGAAAACCTTTTCCCAATAAAATAAAGAAAATCTTCTAGATTGATTTATCTCTTTTTATTATAATTAATTTTGCCAATATCTTATATTGAATATAATTATCTTATTACCATAATCTATTTTACCAAAATCAATTAATATCTTATATTAATATTATGGCAATCTTATTAATTAAAGTGCACAATCCAAGTGTATCCTTATACCCTAGATGTGGCACCCCATATGCCAATTAATTGGCTTCCGGAATATTCTTTAATTAATATAATTTGTATATAATTAATATCTTGTATTTTATTTATTCATAATAAATAAATACCACCATATTAATTTACCACTATAACCTTTATAGTCTAGAGATAAACTTTCCTTATTTGGTTATCAACTATAACCGCATTTTAATCTGACTCGATGTTCATATGTGTGTGACCCGATAGGCTTCCGAATATATTGGCCGTAGACACAAAGTGCAAATTACTAAAATGCCCTTCACGCCTAACGATCACGGGATAGCGTCTAGCAACACACCGTGACCCCCAATCATCGGAAGAGTTAAAAGCAATGACTACTACCTTTCATGTGAAGCAGTTGCCGTGTAACTTACAATCCTATCGCTGTAATAATATCCATACGATCGTATCTTGAGTGTCAATACATTAACGATCGTATCTTATAATCTGGATATCATGCTCTCTCGGGATAACACATTTATTCCCACTTTGCAAAGATTATCGAGAGCTAGACATTCCTTATAAGAAGGCCATTTTAGATATTCGATCCCAATCATAGGATACGCGATTCCCGGACGACCAATCATGTATACTCCGCATGCTTCAATATCATACCCAATCACTACCGTATGATCGCCCCGTGGCTAGGGGAAATCTCAATAGTGTCAAAGCATGACAATCCACACCGTGATGCCATGAAGACTCGGTCAAAAGGATAATTACACAACCGCCACATAGTGTGACACTTAATGTAAGTGGTCACCTAACATACGCATTCTCTAATACACGCCCACGCATACCCAAGTGTCTCTACATTTCGATAGAGGCGAGATCTATCCCTATCTTCTAAAAGATAGAGGACATCCAATACGTCTTAGCTTTGATTATACTATCAATGTCCCATTTGATAATATGTAAGACTAGAGACATTCAAGTACCAACCTTGTTATAGTGATTAGAGATCTCATCAACCATAATCGCTATCATGGTTTCTCTATCACTGATTGATACTAGGGACGTTACTATATATATACAACAAATAATATGAAGGTAAACAATATATAATAACATAAGTGCTTTTATTAATCATAATAAAGTTATTACATGAACTAAATAGACTATAAATGATCCGACCCGGTCGGATCCGGTCCAACCCGATTGGGTTTAGGACACCTTTCCAACAATGTGGACAGTAGAAAATCTATGACTGGTTATGTTTTCACATTGGGGAATTTAGTTGTCAGCTGGAAAGCAACTCTTCAGGAAACAATGGCTTTATCAACTACTGAAGCTGAGTATATGGCTCTTACTGAAGCAGCCAAGGAGGGTGTCTGGTTGAAGGGACTAGTCAGTGATTTGGGCCTACATCAGGATCAAGTTGAGATTTATTGTGACAGTATAAGTGCAATTTGTCTAGCTAAGGATCAGGGTCATCATGAGAGAACCAAGCATATTGATGTGAGGTATCATTTTCTGAGAAATAAGGAGAGTGTTGTAGTGAAGAAGATCAGCACCAAAGAAAACCCTGCTGATATGTTCACTAAACCAGTTCAGCAGAGCAAGTTTCAGTTGTGTCTAGACTTGCTAAATATTCAAAGCTTGTAAACTAAAATCTGGATACTCAGTTGAGGGTAGATCAACTTGAGTGGATTCTGAGGAGAAGTGCAGCATCATGACGTCCCGGCATTGATGAATGCATCGGTACAAGTACGCTGATTATGCAATCAGTGACGTTGAATGAGAGTTCAAGTCAAGGTGGAGATTTGTCAGTTTTGGTGACTTGACCTCTAAACTGATAGATTATTCTGGTGAAACTAATCTGAGAAACTGAAGACTGAGGATGATGGACAGTTTTAGTTAAGTATATTCAGTTCTGTGAAAGTCAGTTTGATGAAGTGCAACCGAAGTTTCTTTCAAGTCGCAGATCGCCAGTCTTTGAGTTATCTTGAGTATAATGAGTTCTACATCTGGACAGTTGATTACAAGTCTGGGAAGTCAGTATTGAGCTGAGTTTCATCTGGTGGATAACAGCTAGAGCTGGGGTATTTATGGTAGTTCCGACAAAGATCTATGGGGGTTAGGGTTTGGGACTTGTGTCTATAAATACCGAAGTTGTAATCAATGCAATGTGTCTTTCTAAGTGTTATTCACACACTTGTGAAAACCTTGTAATTATGTACATAATAAATATCTCCTTTTCTATCAATGGAGTAGTCGGCACAACGCCGGAAACCATGTTAAATCACTGTGTTCTTCTTGTTTCTGTGTTTTATCAATTCCGTCATTTTTACGTTTGCATTGCTTCGGTGTTTGTTTCTTTCTTAAAATGCAAGATTTCTGTCTGTGTTTATAACATCAATTGTTTAGTTAGATCTGGTTTTGAAATTTTTGTATTTATTCGTTTGTTTTTACTCGTGTTTAATATCAGGAAGCTGAGTCTTTGTCTTGAGGGGTGGTATTATGTTCTCTTTGAATTTTAATTAATTTTTATGGCTTTAGATTCCCTACATCCTTAGTTTATAGAGCATTTGTTTTAACTATGATGAGTTGTTATTGTGTTCTTTTTATACTTGATGTATTCGTTATAGTATCATGGCCTGTATATTCTCTGTGCATGATCCTTTTATTGGTATCAATGGAATGAATTTTATGCTTCTATTGATTTTTCCCCGTATATTGTAATTGTTTGTAGCATTAGTTATTAGTAATGACGTCTTCGACAAGCATTGGACGGCAAAGATAATTTTCAAGTGAGGGACGAGAATTTAGATTATCCGTTGGACAACACTATTATAGGTTCTTTCTTATTTGATTCCAAATTCATTCAATATCTAACATCATATAATTTGTTTGTTTGCTTTCTTATGTTATGTTTTTTTGTATCTTATGGTGTGTTTTAGTTTTATTATTGCAGAATAAGATATTGATGACCCAAGCGGAGAAGACCATGCAAATGGAGAAGGTATATTTCTGAGTCAACATTGTTTTAAGCCTTTTTAATGTTTCACTTAGATGGCAGCAGATTCTTGTTTAGTGGGTATGGAATTTCAGTCTCTTTTGTAATGTAATCTCCTTTGGTTGGTTGCATCTGAGAAGAAAAAATTTGTAGAATGCACCAATTTGGTTAATTGGTATGTTTGAATTCTTTGCTGCTTATATTTATGTTTCTTTGTTTGTTGCTTTATATTCATTTTGGGGTGTATCCTAATGTTTTTATGTAGATACTATATATTTTTTTATGTTGATCAGTGAGAACATAGAAAATTGTGTTTGAACTGCTTTTAAGGTAGCAGATTCTTGAAATTTCTACATGGGAAAATGCCTGCTCTTGATTTAATTTGTTATTATCATATTATTTTCTCTAGACTGTTCCTTTCATCCAGAATTTGAAGTATTATTATTTCAAATGTCTCTCGCATTTGCGGTTCACAACATTATTTTCCAGATTTAGAAGTGTAGTTGTTGCTTTGTAATATGTCTTGACTACAGTCATTTTAAAGCTTATTTAGAACTTAACATAACATAAGGTATAATTAAAGTATAATTGGAAAGCTTATGAGTAATTCAGTAGGGTTAATCTTTCATCCATTCTAAAAATGAATCAATGGCCCCTTTGCAAGCTTAGGGCATTCACACAAGGTGCACCATTTTTTATCCCTAAAATAAAATATAATATAATACATATCCCTATTTTACAACATCTCAATTCAAAATACTCCATAGTAGCATCCCTATCCTTATCCTTATAACATTTCAAATACTATTAAATAATATATATTCTCCCTCACAACTCTATTTATTCACATTAAATATTTATTATTTCACTCCAGCAGCATCCCTATCCTTATCCCTATAATTTTTAATAATTAAATATGTTTAAGGACATGAATAGTGCATCCTCACAAGTAGAGATGCACTATTCATATCCCTAAAAATAAATAGGGATATGGACTCTGCTGTGGGAGCTATTTGGGGTAAACTCTATTTTTTATCTTCATTTTAGGGATAGGGCACCATATAGGGCTTCTGCTACGAATGCCCTTAGAACTGCCTCAACATGCCATGTGTTGTTGATACAATTTGCCTACTGAATGAACATTTGCATCCAAAATATTAGAATAGGAATTGTGGAACTATTGGGATTTATAAGGTTAGTTGTATGTCTATGACCCCATATCGTGTGGACCTATTAGGATTTATAAGGTTAGTCGTCTGTTTAAGCACAAATACTTGTCAATTTTACTTTACCATTTCGTAAAGAGATTTCTTTAGTTTATAAAGTGTTTTGTTTGACATTGTAACAGAGAGGAAAACCTTGATGGCCCGTCATGTGAAAGACCATAGGCCCTACCTTCATGAAACACCTCTGGGGATTGCCTAAAGGTTTTCCAAAGAAGAATTTGGAAAGTGACCAATTTGGCCAACCAAGAGGCAAAAAAGGACTCACTAGCTGAATTTTTGGGGACTATCGCGAAATGCCACGTGAGAATAAGAACGAAATGCTTAAACTTGTAAAGGTAAGTGTGTGTATATAAAAAAGTGAGCATATTTCATACAACATAACATCACATATGCCTTTATACAAATTCAATTATTCAATATTAACTTGTTTCAAAGTCTGACAATACTTCTAAGGCTGTATCCATTTTGAAAATTGCTCTATATTTTTGTTCTATGTTTTGCCTGCATTTTGTTCCATTGCTGATCTATCCTATTTACTTTGTTGATTGATAATGGTGATTCAACAGAGAATAACACCCATGTGATGCCCCAAAGCCTCCGTTGAAATTATTGATCTTGAATATAAGTACAATTTCCATGACACGGTTTACACACAAAACTCGCAATTGTGCCATTATCTTACTGTTATGATTTCACCTTTTAAGTTCATCCTAGGAAAATATGCAACTCTGTACTTCTGTTGCACTTAATGGCCACCTAAAGGATTGCTGATAGAAAACATTAGATCTAGAATACCTGAATAAGCGGAAGAAATCAACAGGACCGTTTCTACATCCATTGTTATTCGACTCTGTCTCAGTTTACCGGCAGGATCCAAACCCTAGAACAGAAAAGGAGAAATCCATACGCACAGTGGTGGCATATGGTACTATTATGATAGCAATCGGATTGTAGGATCTAGATCAAAGCTTCCTGAATGTATAAAACGTGGACTACTTGGAAATAAAACGAAAGTAACAACAATAATCAATCTCTGATTATTGTCTCGTGATAATCCTATCTCAGGAAAACCACCCAACTATTCTATCTCAGAATAATTGAAAGAAACTCCAATCTCTGAAAAGTTTCTTGATTATAAACTAGGGTTTAATCTCCAAAATAATCTGAGTATTCAATTCAGCAAACAAAGGCATAAATAGCAGCAAAAGACACGCCCTAGATACTATTGGCGCCAACATGGGCCTATAAGGCCTTATTATGATTCTAACTTAATTAAAATAAAGCCCAACTAAATAACATAATTAAAAGTCCATAAAACAATATGAATTTAATAAGCATAGGCGTCCCACACTTGGGCTTCAGCTCATCAAGCCCAATCAGCAACGAATAGGCTTAAAGTAGTTGGATCATCAATCCTCAAAGCCTCATTCTCCTTTCCAACATCTTGGACCAGCTTTGCATAAGCTTCTCGAGCCTTCTTCTCTTGAAAATGTGTGATAGGGCCATCTCGAACAATAATAGGATCATTGGGCTTGAGAATGCGTGGCTGATCATCTTGGAGTGCATCATTCCCTCCCGGTTTGATAGCAATCGGATTGTAGGATCTAGATCAAAGCTTCCTGAATGTATAAAACGTGGACTATTTGGAAATAAAACGAAAGTAACAACAATAATCAATCTCTGATTATTGTCTCGTGATAATCCTATCTCAGGAAAACCACCCAACTATTCTATCTCAGAATAATTGAAAGAAACTCCAATCTCTGAAAAGTTTCTTGATTATAAACTAGGGTTTAATCTCAAAAATAATCTGAGTATTCAATTCAGCAAACAAAGGCATAAATAGCAGCAAAAGACACGCCCTAGATACTATTGGCGCCAACATGGGCCTATAAGGCGTTATTATGATTCTAACTTAATTAAAATAAAGCCCAACTAAATAACATAATTAAAAGTCCATAAAACAATCTGAATTTAATAAGCATAGGCGTCCCACACTTGGGCTTCAGCTCATCAAACCCAATCAGCAATGAATAGGCTTAAAGTAGTTGGATCATCAATCCTCAAAGCCTCATTCTCCTTTCCAACATCTTGGACCAGCTTTGCATAAGCTTCTCGAGCCTTCTTCTCTTGAAAATGTGTGATAGGGCCATCTCGAACAATAATAGGATCTTTGGGCTTGAGAATGCGTGGCTGATCATCTTGGAGTGCATCATTCCCTCCCGGTTTGATAGCAATCGGATTGTAGGATCTAGATCAAAGCTTCCCGAATGTATAAAACGTGGTCTATTTGGAAAGAAAACGAAAGTAACAACAATAATCAATCTCTGATTATTGTCTCGTGATAATCCTATCTCAGGAAAACCACCCAACTATTCTATCTCAGAATAATTGAAAGAAACTCCAATCTCTGAAAAGTTTCTTGATTATAAACTAGGGTTTAATCTCCAAAATAATCTGAGTATTCAATTCAGCAAACAAAGGCATAAATAGCAAGAAAAGACACGCCTAGATACTATTGGCGCCAACATGGGCCTATAAGGCCTTATTATGATTCTAACTTAATTAAAATAAAGCCCAACTAAATAACATAATTAAAAGTCCATAAAACAATCTGAATTTAATAAGCATAGGCGTCCCACACTTGGGCTTCAGCTCATCAAACCCAATCAGCAACGAATAGGCTTAAAGTAGTTGGATCATCAATCCTCAAAGCCTCATTCTCCTTTCCAACATCTTGGACCAGCTTTGCATAAGCTTCTCGAGCCTTCTTCTCTTGAAAACGTGTGATAGGGCCATCTCGAACAATAATAGGATCCTTGGGCTTGAGAATGCATGGATGATCATCTTGGAGTGCATCATATTAGGTCTTCTGGTCTATGTCTAATTTCTGAATGATCACCAATCGATGGTACACAAGCAGTCTATATATAGGCAAGACTAGGTGCCTAAAGCATTATGGAATATTCCGGAATGAAAACCCTAACCATCATAGGATTTCCCATAATACCCTTAATTAAATAATAAACCAATAATATAGTTACCAACATAATTTATTAAATAACTTAAGAGCCACATATAATTATATTTTCACTAAATTATAATTCTTACATTCTCCCACTTGGCCGAAAAGTTATGTCGGCATTAACATTAACGAGTGACAACAAAATTTGCATGCTCAAAATGTCACTCTTTGGTTTATTAACACAACTTCAACTAATCAATACTAACACAAGAACTATGGCGGTTATGCTTGATATAAACAAACACTCCCTTCCAAAATTACAACGTGCAATATCAACTAGCCATGTAAACCTTTTATGAATGAACTAATCAATGTCATTCGGGGTCCCTGAATCCAAATGGATTCACTCATACATGAACTCGGTGCACTTTCATGTAATTGCTACATCAATATGATGTCTATTTTGACAATTTTAAGAGAATTCAGACGAAACATCTTTATGTGTCAATAAGTCAAATATGAGTAAAATATGATTGTGAGATAACATAAGCCGGAAAAAGTTCACAATCTATAATCTCATATTATTCTACTTATTAGGCACTCCGTCTTATAGCTAGCATACCTCTGAAAAAGTGTCAAACAAATGTCGATTTGCTAATTTTGACATGCAAAAACATTCCTTATATAAAGGACAGTGCAGTCTATCCGAAATTTGGCTGAATGCAACATCGACTAACATCCATAAGCCAAAACTCATAAAGCCTGTGACTTAACTACACAAAATTTTTGGTCATCCATAATGAGCTACTTCAATCAATCCACAAGTTCACCTCTAAAGGTAGTTGATGCAAGCTTAACGAGATCCTGACAAAGATGATCTCATTGAACCTCTTATATTGATGAGATTCACCAAAATCATACAAAATATCCTTTTAATGAAACTATTTATCATAAGTATAGCTCTAACAAAAATGCAGGTGTACAATTCTAAAATATGGTTAATACTCCCACTGGTCGAAAACATCATTACAATGTAAACCAGTATAATAATATCAGAAGCTTACAAAATCCATATAAATACTTGCTAACCGAAAACAAATATTCAGTGCTTTTGTTCTCCAACACATGTTGTGTACATTTCAGTAGTTTATCACACAAATGACAACCACTCTAATGGTTAAATAAACCATATTTCTATCATGAGCTACAATCAAATGGGCACAAAATTCTTCAGTAACTGTATAGAAGAATTAATAATCTTAAGTGCCTCCTAGAGAAAATTCTCAACAACAAACCTAGCATTATTTTGCTCATCATAACAATAATAAGCTCCCAAGTACTTTATTAAATCATCAATATGGAACTTTATAATGAACAACAAAGTACTAGTACAAACATGAATTTTCTTAGGATGTAACAATGCAACTCATTCTCACAATGTTCAACAGACTAATTCATCCACACAATTCAAAATAGAATCAGGTTTTAATAATTGAGAAATACACTCCCACTATTTTCGTAATCAGTGGTTTAGAAATGAGTAGATCCCATATGTGATTGTCCTCAACATGTGATCAATCTATAATTGACTCTCTTAATATGAAATACAACATATTCCATTTAGAATCAACTAAGTTTCATCAATGAAAAGCAGAATGAAGCAATTAATCACTTAGAACAACCACTCCCACTCAATTAGCATTTCTCAAAATCCTTTTGGTTTCTAACTTCACATTATGTTAGAATATGTGATCAAACTCTTGTGATTCCAATGAATCAATCAAAATATCTATTTACATATGAACACTTCATTTGACCAAAATTACACATCAAGAGTCATAAGCTCTAGTCACGGTAAGGTCAAACCCGAATGTATAATGTTTCAGCATGATTCTTTCCACAACACAATGTTGTCAAAATGACATCCTTGAAGAGAATCTAAAGATATTACACAATGTTCAAATAGATTTTAACTCCTTAGGATACTAATAAATGTCACTTTCGACGGGATTCTCCCACTCAATCACACGATGGTACAAACAAGTGTGATTGGATAATTCAAGGAGAAAATGACACATATATTTTCCTGCCATAAAAGTCTTTCGTTCTATACTATCATAAATAGCATACTCTATCCTCAAGTATAAAAACTTTGTGAACAATATAAGTTTTAATAAGGATAAGAAGCCACAATAATGGATGATATTAAAATATGAGACTAATTCTCAAACCATTCCAAATTCAGAACAAAAACATTTACAATATCAAGATCTCGATGAAAATTCGACATTATATATGTGTGGAATTTATGGCTTGTCATTTACTTTATACAAACCCACAAATCAATCATGGCGATAAATAAAGCTATTAAGCCTTACAACCCACCATAATTTTAGTTTACTTTAAAGAAGTATACCGCAACTTCATATGTCGAAACAGTGATATCTTCATCGACGTCAACTATCTAATGTAGGTTAGATATAACTTAATAGGCTATCGTGCTCTATAGTATAAAGATTTGAAATCTTAAGTTGAACACGAGAGATTCACTATCCAAAAGATGATAGCCTCATATTTTCATCTAATGATGAAAATTTTACCTACGTACAATTGACAATATGAAGTAAATATCTAAAACCCTTCACATTGTATCACAACTAAATATGAGATCTAACACATAGCAATTTCCGTAACAATGTGGTGACAAACTTTAATGTCCCTAACCAAAATCAAGATGACATTTAACTAATAGTAACAACATTACCTCCAAGTGTAATTTCTTAAAATGAGACAATACACCATTCTTTGAATGTCTCACAAAATTCACTCATCATGCCAGAATACAAATGATCAAATACACTATAGACCACGTGTTTCTCTATGTTCATAAAATTGTGAACACTCTGAACATGAAAAGTGCATTTAATTACACTAGCACAAATAGAAATCACCCAAGACCATAGGAAAATCATAATATTAGTAATCCAAAATGATCTACAAACCAACACCAATAACCCAATTTTTTATTATGAGAAGTACGTACTGAACAATTTTATTATATGTCATTGAGGACAACTCTAACAATAGGGTGGTCAAAATAAACTTTATTCTTAATGGAAATGCATATCTAAAATGGTTTAATTTTATTTTAAGAGCACCAACATATGCGATTGATTCGCTAAAATGCTCATAAATCAACCCATCAGTTGATAAATGTGATTCGTAGTGAGTGGTGAAGCACCCATACGAATTACAAGATCCTAACCAATGCATTCCAAAATCAATCATAGTTGTCTTAGACAGAATCAACCAATGTTAATTCCTTTAAATGTAAATTCACGGCCTTCCTGTGGGTAGAGGTTGTAATCACTACATAGAATTTACTATCATAAATAATAAGACTGTAGAATTAACTATGTGGAGCGAGACCATCTGTACCTGTGGGCATAAGATAAATCCCCTCATCTTTATGCTAATTTTCCATCTTATATTACAATTAGTCTCATAAAGATAATTGGCTCCCTGTGGGGCCGGGCATTATCTAAATGAACTAATTGGTCAGAAATGTATATGTCACTCATATAATCACTGAACATTATGTGATTAATCACTGCATTACTTCTCATGTATTCCGGATGTTGTGGCTACTCCAAGAGATGCAAGAGAAATAATATCTTAAGATGACACATACGGTTTGATTATATATCATCTCCATTGAATACAAACAATTAAATTATGTATATTAATAACGATATGGAGAGACTATAACCTTAATTAATCAAACCAGGTAATTATTAGGTTCCACCAAATGCACAATCAAGATATGGTTCACTCATATATGTCAATCAACCCTTAGTTGTAGCTAAAATATGCATTAAATTTATCCCTAAACATAATGCGATCAATTTCATCAATTTAATCACCAACAATATGTGACTAAGTATTTTGTCAATCATTGAGCTGCTGTGGCTATACTCAAAATCGATCATATAACATGGCATATTTTAGAAGTTACTAAATAAGGGTAAATACAAATATATTTCTTATATCGGCACACCATTTAATTGAACCAATTTGTCAATTCAACTGAATATCGATGATTTTCAATCACTTCACATATAGTGATCAAAACATTCATCATGTCAGGCTGCTGTGGCTACACTCAACATTTGACACCATCGACATTCTAAATATTGACAATCATAAAAAAAGGTCAACTAAACATTATGTTGACATAAACACACGCAACTTAATATTTAAACATGGTTCAAGTATCCATGTCTATTCTCTTACTAAAATTATTACAACATAAATATATCACGATCTAATCGCTAAACACAATGCGACTAATCTCTCTAGAATTTGAGCCATAGTGGGTAAAGTCTAATTTTAACACAACTAAAAGACATATTTCTCATTGTTGCAAATGATCAATGATGGCATATACTTTGTGACATGTAAATAGTTCACAAACCAATCACTATCACTTCAATAATATTCTGTCACTATATCCGTATGTGACCTACGGTCTTTCCAGTTCATTAAATATGCAAACAAAATGCATAAAGTAACGATTAGTATTGTTAACATACATAGGGAAGACCAATAAATCTTAATTAATCTCTTTGCAATAAATGATTTATCTCACAAAATTTTTATTAATATAATCTCCCAACCAAAATTATGTACATTCTAAATGTTCATAAAAATAGCAAATAATATTGCTATTAATCAAAGTGGAAATTTGATTAATAAATCGATCAAAGCAACCATACAAGGCAGTAGATTCATAAATCTGAATATATAAAATAAGACAAAGGAGACCTTTTCCAAGAAAACAAGCACTGTGTAGCAGAAATTATCATCGGAAAGCATGCAAACCACGGAATAACACACCCGATTACCAATATAATGCAATCAATGATCGAAAAACATAGATACTAGGCTTGCTGTGATACCACATGATAGAAAATATTAGATCTAGAATACCTGAATAAGCGGAAGAAATCAACATGACCGTTTCTACATCCATTGTTATTCTACTCCGTCTCAGTTTGCCGGCAGATCCAAACCCTAGAACAGAAAAGGAGAACTCCATACACACAGTGGTGGCATATGGTACTATTAGGTCTTCTGGTCTATGCCTAATTTCTGAATGATCACCAACCGACTGTGACAGAGCGATCTATATATATAAGTAAGACTAGGACCTAAAGCATTATGGAATATTCCGGAATGAAAATCCTAACCATCATAGGATTTTCCATAATACCCTTAATTAAATAATAAACCAATAATATATTTACCAACATAATTTATTAAATAATTTAAGAGCCACATATAATTATCTTTTCACTAAATGATAATTCTTAGAATTGCAGCTCATATGTTTCGACTGTAGTAAGATTGGACATTATAATCTTGAATGTCTTACTCAAATGGAATGCTAATGCTTCAAATTCTTAAAGAAAGGTGTAAAGGGCTTTATATTCATGCATAATCCTCTTAAATATCCTTAAACTCATTTGCTTTGACCTATTTGTTTCAGTATATCTCAAAAACCAAATTGTTCAACATTTAGTGTTGCTTAAACGTTAAGGAAGAGCCCCTTACAAAATAAGTTTTCAAAAATGTGAAAACACACATGTTAATAACTTCTTGCACGTTCTGTGTAATACTAATAAATGTCAACAAATCAGACAATGTCAAGTAACAAATAAATCTAAAATCAGGCAAGTCCACATCTAGCAGTTGAATATATATATACATATTCTTGTGCATCTTTTTTGATTTATGTGTTTACTGCTGATATCTGGTGATATCTGCAGATATTTTGTTAATGTGTAACCTGTTTTTTAAAAACACTGCAGGTTGGTGCTTTTGTAGCTATCAAAAGCATGAGTGATGCATCAAAAACTGTTGCTAAAGGATATTTATGAGGTTTAAACCCATCTGATGTTGGTGGCGCACTGGCACCGCCTTGGGAAAGAATTGGTGTGAAGTGTTGGTTCAAGTCGTGGTTGAAGATATAAAAGACTTGATTCGTCCATATGACATGTTTTACGAGCTTCGTGATGTTATAGGGTGCTCGGTTGCGTGTCATTGTCATTTGATATGTAAGCGATTCTTTGTTTTATGAATTGGTGTTATGCATTTAGATTTTTCCTTTTCATAATTGTTGCTACTCATTTTGTAGGTCATTGTTGAGGATGAATGATATTGTTGACAATGGTGCGATAACAATCTGCCAGAACCAATGATGCATGCTTGTTGAGGACGAAGGAGATGACTCGTTTTGTAGGTTTATAATTAAGCCGCAAGAAGTTCTAATATATATATTGATGAATGTTTTTTGCTACTTGGTTTAACTAATCTTTTGACTACTTGATGTAAAATGAGATCTCTTGATGATCTTCAACTATATGTATTTTGCTACTTGTCCATTTGGGTGTTTTCATAGAGATTAAGAGAGTTGGTTAAATTGGTTGTGTCATTAATTTTGATGAAAAAGTTTAAAGTGCCCTTTGACTGTTATTAATGCATACTAGTGAAAAGTGGATGGATAGATAATAAATAAGAGGTATTAAATGGATTTTGGGACAAAGTGAAAAGTTTAAACTGACTTATATGTTGGCATTTTATATATAGTATATATATACTCCAACCATCCGCTTCATGAACTCAATATATATTATCATCATATGTGTTGCCATACCACCTGCATTATTATCACATGATAATTTGTCTACTATTATTATTAGAAAAAGATATTTAACTTGAATTTATCATTAGATGCATACGTTATATACAGATGCATGCATTTAATTTATTAAAACATCCTTCATTACTTCAGTTACAAATACAAGATTTCATGTCTTCACCTTCACTATCACTTATCGATCCAGCTATAAATATCTTTCTATATCTTCAACTCTTTTGATTCACACACCTAAATATCAACGTATCAATCATGTTTCATACTCTTTGCTGCTTTATCATTTGAAATGAGGGGCTGATCCGTTTACGTTCCTTCCGTGTTCAAATCACGAGTAAAGAAGAAGGTGAAAGACCTTTCTCCTCTTGAAACTCCATGGACATCACCACGGAGATAATTCACAGATCACCCAGCCATTTTCATTTTTCCGTCTGCCTTATATACAACCTTCAACGTCACCAGGGCGGCCCTCCCTAAGGCCTTCGAGACCCGGTCTTAGGCCCACTCGTCGGGGCGCCAACTGCATACATGTTTCGCTAAAAGAAAAAAAAATCGTGTAGATTTAATCCGATCCAACCTAAAAAAATATGTTAATTTTTTTTTTTGTAGAGGCCCAAATTTGTTTTTATTCTAATTGATAAAAGCGCAATAAAAAAATTTACTTGACCCTAAAAAAATAGATATATACAAACAAGTTTTATTAATTTTTGCATATACGGATGTTAAAAATGCGATAAGTGTTGGAAAAATGTAAGACTTAGTGATTTGAAAGAGAATTAGAAACTCCAGGCACGTTAATAACGTTGTCTTTTAAGAGATGTTTTATCCAACACGATTTGTTTAAGGGATCAAATGAAAATCTCTTTCAGGATATGATCGGGGTGTTTGATTCAAACAAATGACTTGTTTAAATCAAACCCGAGAACACTCAAAGTTTTTCTAATGATGTTGTCAAATTTATGGATTTTCGCCTTCATACTTATATCTTTTATAGGTTGCAAAGACTCCCATAAACGAATGGATGTCTTTCAGCACCGGATGAAAGCATGCAACCCTTATACAAAATGGTAAGTACATATCATTTCGAAAATGCGCAGTATCTCAAAATGCATATCCCTTCATGGGACAGTGTCGAACCCGTTTCGTTGCGATAACATTAATTCGCACGGCAATTTCAGAGCAAACGATAACCAAAATATTTATTTACTTAAAAATTTCTAATAATAAGTATGTTTAAAAAAAAAAAACAATTTCAACTAAAAGCGCCCATTTGGTTTCTGTGCTTGCGCCTAATACAGAGAGGCGCCGCCCCGAACGTCACCGTGGTTCGGAGTAGCCATATCCACCACTGAGCTATCCAAAGACTCTCATCATTTTCATTGACATTAAATGATTAAAAGCCCGACCCAAAACAACGGTAGTCTTTTAATCATCAATTAATTTAATTTGTCGTCGAAATCTACCTCCGACTTCGCATAAACTCTTTTAAAAGTTTTATGTTCGTCCAACCACCACCTTCCTTGGCAAAAATATAAGAAGGGAAGAACTTGTGAACCCATCATGTCCACCAACACTACACGCTTTTAATTAGTAATGGTTTGGAAAATAGAATGATGACGAACGAGTAAGATTTTGGTTGAGGCAGCAAACTATTGGGTATTAAAATAATGACATAATTGGCGTAAAAGAGAATTGGGCATTTGTTTTGTATTAAATGGATAAATGACAAATAATTTTGGAGAAGGCGCAGACTGAACACATGGATACCCTAAGGATTTGGAACTAGAGAATTTGGTCGAGGTATATAACAGAACATCAATCAGACAATAGTTGAGTTCATTTTATTTTTGATATAAAGTCAAAGTATGATTTTTTAATTATTTTCAAATATTATACTTATATCGAATGTTGATTTAAACTCGGAAGTCGTTTTTCGAATGACATTTATTTAAATAAATAATTCGAATTGATATGAAACGACTAATGTTTTGAGTTAGTGCACATTTTTTTAATAACTATATAACTGATACTTGGAATTGACGGATAATACTTGCTCGCTCGTTTGTGGCACGAAAGTGTCAAATCTCTGGTGGCTAGGGGGATTAGAGTTACTGCTCTAGGAGAACGGCTAGTCACCGGTCTCGGGGCCTCTTGACTCGAAGTCTTTCCAACAGCAGCTAGAGTGCTCACTCGTAAGAGTGGAGACGGTACATTTTCCCCGAAGATTCATGCTACAGCCGGGAAAGCAAGGGCTGACGGTTGGTGTGTGGGTCCTAGGGAAGGGATAGGGTTGGCTGGAGCCATATAGGAGGGTTGCATGGTGAATGTTGATTTTTTTCCCTGACAATCGACCGGAGTTGTCAGGCATGGCTAGTTCTCGTGGAGTGCGTTGAAATCCATATGGTAAAACGGTGTTTGGGTGGTACTTGACTCATCGGCTCGGCCAAAGCTGGTACTTGTAAATGAACCTGACATGTTTTCTTAATGCTCATGCACTTCAATGCTAAAAATTGTTCTTTTCATTGTTCAATCAATTAATAATTAAAAGGTTCCCTTGTTGTTTTTTTTAAAGTTGTTTTTTAATATCATAATATATATATATATATATGAATAACACTCTCACACACGGCTCATATGCCATTTGCTGACGCCTCGTTTTCTTTGTTTCTTTGTCTCTTTTGTTTCTTTTCTTTTACAAATATATGTACAGGTTTTTTTATCAAGGAAAATGAGAAATTGTAGGTGAGGATTGATCGAGATTCGAAGATAAAGGAAATTAATGTTTTGGATGGTACATCGATTTATTTTAAGAGCTATTGTAATTTTTTTTGCGTTGTAATCTTTTAATGGAATTAGTTAGTTTGTTATGTAAAATTGGTTTGTGGTAACATTGTAATGAAGTTAGTTATTGAAGTGTTGTCAAATCATTTGTGGATTTAGTTAATTACTTTGAGATTTTAGTTTTGTTATTGAAGTTGCGGCGAGAGCTTCGCAACCCATCCTAGAATGACACCAGTGGACCTAGGGGTCGGGAGTAGTGTATTACAATGCCGACTTGAAGCCGGACCTATAGAAGGCTGGCCCGAAGGCGAGTTCCAATATGATGCCGACTGAAGTCGGACTGAAGAGCTCGCTCGCCAAGGCGAAGTTCCAAATATGATGCCGACCAAGTCGGACTTAAAAAGTCTCGCCCAAGGCGCGATTCCAAATATGATGCCGACATGAAGTCGGACTTATAGAAGGCTCGTCCGAAGGCGAGTTCCAAATATGATGCCGACCCGAAGTCGGACTTAGAGAAGGCTCGCCCGAATGCGAGTTCCAAATATGATGCCGACATGAAGTCAGACTTATAGAAGGCTCTCCCGAAGGCGAGTTCCAAATATGATGCCGACCTGAAGTCGGACTTATAGAAGGCTCGCCCGAAGGCAAGTTTCAATTATGATGCCGACCTGAAGTCGAACTTATAGAAGGCTCGCCCGAAGGCGAGTTCCAAACATGATGCCGACCTAAAGGCGGACTTATAAAAGGCTCGCCCGGAGGCGAGTTCCAAATATGATGCCGACTTGAAGCCAGACTTATAGAAGGCTCGCCCGAAGGCGAGTTCCAAATATGATGTCGACCTAAAGTCGGACTTACAGAAGGCTCTTCCCACAATTTCATGTCAGGAGAGTTCCAAAAATAAGAAGGCTCATCCCTACTCTTTAGGTCGGGAGAGTTCCAAAAATAAATACGAAGTGTGATCATTTTTTTTTTGTTGTAAAACTCAGATTTTTATTAAGAAGGAAAAGCGAAGTTTTACAAGTGTCATCTCCTGACAAATCTCACAAAAAATAATGTCATCAACACATGTTCACCACTCCTCAAAACCTTAGTCCGCAAACCCAGGAGGGAAAATCCGGGTGCTAAGGAAAAGTATGGCCCTTCATGTGTTGGAAAAGTAACTCTAAGATCTCAAAAGTATATGACATGTACAACTGCGCAAGAAGAAACAATGGAAATCCCAAATTGTAAGCAAGATCTTTTCCTACAAAGAGCTCCAAACTAAGGTGCAACAAGTCCAAGCAATAATCCACATCCATCCGATTTTTCCCTCATGACAAAATGATCACTCTCTGCAATGATGTTGAGGGTGATGCAAAGAACCAAAACAAAGGCATACAACCAGGAGCGAAGTGTGATCATTTAAGTTGTAGAAATAAAACCCGATGATAGCTTGTATCTTGAGGGCTCGGATCTGAGAGCTGGGAGCTCGGCTCGGATCATAGAGAGCCTGGGGAGCTCGGTCCGGATCTTGGAAAATAAGAAAGAAAACTCGAAGCTTATTTTGGTGTTTCACTGTGATAAACTTTTTGCGGCGACGATCGGGTATCGAAACGGACTCCGATCGGCACGAAATTTGGGGCTTGTTCTCCCACCTTTTCTTCAATCGAACGGTGGAAATTTTGTATCAAAGGCTCAACCTCAAAATTGGCCGCCAATCTTATCACGCTGCATTTTGGTGATACAACAACAACTTTCCAAACGATCGGGCATCGAAAGAGACTCCGATCGGCATGACATTTGGAGGGTTCGTTCGCGACCTTCTTCTTCAATATGAACGGTGGAAATTTCGTTTCAACGGTCCAAAATCTGGAAATTAACTACCGATCTGGCTGCCTCGCTTTGGTGATACAACAACAACTTTCCAGTGACGATCGGGTATCGAAACGGACTCCAATCGGCATGAAATTTGGAGGGCTTGTTCCTGCCACCTTGTTCTTCAATATGAACGGTGGAATTTTCACTTTGACCGCCCAATCTCTGGAAATTGGCCATAGATCTGACTGCATTTTTCTATTGGATTTTCAAAAAAGTCGTCAGTAGGAGGCCCTCCTTCTAGTACCATTTGACGGTTCTAAAAATCGTCGTTAATAAATCAATGTTCTCCTAGTGACAACCTACAAAAAGCTTCAAGAACCATAAAACGATAAAAAGAGAGGGGGTGTTTTGGTGGTGGTTTAGACTGGACTTGAGAAACTGTATCTCAAACTGCCTACGTATCTGTCTCGGATTTTATCAATGAGAAATAACAAGTAATAAATTATAAATCCGGTATACCCCAAGTGCAGGGATCGTAGTATAGAGGTTAATACCGGAATCGATCCACATGGAATCGAGGTTGGTCTAGTTCTTAATTTTTCAAAAGTTTGTCACGGAAAATAAAACAAAACAGAATTAAAAACGAAAACAATAAACTGGACGAGAGGTTGTCAATCCAAAGCCAGGAAAGATAGTTACGAACTAAGTTATTTCTACTTTATAACTATAACTACAATTTCTACGATTACTACGATGAAGACGAAAGCAAAAGCAAAGACAACGATTTCTTTTCAATTAATTTAACAACGAACAAGCAATGATCCACCGATTCCACAACACTCAATTTCTTCTCTGGATTATCTTGTAGTGATTTAACTAAAATTGTGATTCACCCATCAAAGGTATGAATTTCTACTTTCGTAGATAATTCGCCTATCAATCTTTTATCTTTCGATCTTAAAGATTAACGCTTTCATAACAAAGGTGTGAAATCTCTCAATTTAAGTAATCTAGATATTCAACCTAACAACTCTCGTTATTTTTAGGTTAAAAATCTAATCTTTAATATGGTGATCTAAGATTTAACAACGACTCACAAAGCGTTAAACATCAAATATGCAACGATCTCTCGATATAATTGCATAAAACGAATAAAGCATAATAAAGATACAACTTTTATTAAAACTTACAAGATAATCCAAATTAAATCGAGATGTTGCTGAGAATCGGTTTCACAGAGCTTATTCCAACGTTCTTTAGCCTCTCATCATCATTTGATTGCTTAAAATCATTTCAGATTTCAACTGTTGATTCATAGGTCGTATTCTCCGGAAATAGCTATGACTTCAACAACAACGATCTTCCGATAATTTCCCGAGCATTACAACAATACTACGGTATTATTATTTTTTATACATATATATATAAGTCTATAAGTATATATATAAGTATATAAGTATATAGATCTATATATATGTATATAAGTATATATATATATTGATACTGAAAAAAATAAAACAAGAAAAATGAAAGGGAAAGAAATTATATATATATATATATATATATATATATATATATATATATATATATATATATATATATATATATATATATATATATATATATTAGTACTACAACAACAAAATAAAAATAAGAACAAGAAAGGAAAGAAAAGAATGGCCGAAGGCAAAAGGGCAGCATTCTGTTGTATCATTTGAGTCCTATTTATAGAGTTCAAAGGGAGGCCGGACTGGTCCGGGAAAATGCCGGACTCGGCCGGACTAATCATTGCAAATCCTAATCGATTCTATCCAAATCTTGGATGATTTGATATATATTGGATTAAAACTTCTAAAATTCATATCTTGAGTTGTAGACCTCCAAAAATTGCAAACGAAATGCCAAAATTACGGTCTCGAGAAACTCTACAACTTTCATGAAGGACTCTTCTTCAGAAAACGTCTTCTTGAGTACCTCGTGTTCCTCCGAGCGTTTTTGCGACATTTTTACTTAAATTGAATCAATTAGCCACTTGACCACCATTTGAGTTGTAGGAGTCCGATTGACTTGATTCAAAATCCATTGGAAATCTTTCTTGAAGATATACAACTTTTATTAAGGAAACTTCTTCAGAAAATGTCGTTTTGATGAGCCATTTCCATTACGTGTCGTTTTACGACATTTTCTTGATCTGAATCGATTAACCACTTGACCATAACTTGAGTTGTAGAACTCCAATTGACGTGATTCAAAGTGCGTTGGAAAGCTTATGTGAAGATCTACAACTTTCATTAAGAAGTCATCCCCTGAAAATGTCTCTAAGCTGGGTCAAATCTCCGTCGAAAATATGTAACGATTCAAGTACTTAGGAAAACGACCCTTTGAACTCGTAAGCTTGTGACACCTTCTTCTAACCCTCTAAACACATCTTTTAGACTCAAAACATGTCGTTACGTGGAATCTTGGTCAATGTATAATCTCGCAATGAACCACCAAAATACCAAACGAACCGACACGACACTCCGGTTACTAAACCGGTACAAAACTAGTAAAAACACATAAAAACACGATATTTTCTATAAGACTTACTATTTATATAATTAGATAAAACCTATAAATTAATGACTTGATTTGATACATAAATGCTCAAAATGGTATCAAAAGTGGGGTGAAATGTTATAATAATAATGTTGAATTTTTCCGTCATCACAAACCCCACTTAGCTTTTGGTCGTCTCGAAAGCAAAACAAGTGATAAAACAAAATGAATGAGGGGCAAAATTCACGAAAAGATAAGATATAAGGGACAACCAGATAATACAACCGATCGAATCATAACCACACGTTAACCTTAATATATATGTATAACAGAGTGTGTGTGACAAGCCTTTTCAATTTCCACTATCCTCTCTTGAATAATTCAAGCAATACACACGAATATCCATTCAGACAGTCCAAATGACTTTCCTACGTAAAGGCAGTAACAGTTCCACACAAAGTCCTCTCGTGTACTTATTAGGATAATCCCTAAAGCATATCATTCAGTTTATACTGGGGATAGTCAGAAGATAACTAAGTTTTCAACCATGCTTAATTCATTCCCAGCAATAGGATGTTTCGTGATAACACCCTAGCTGGACTTAATTTCACATGTGTAGCATATGCCTTCATTCCCAGCAATAGGATGTTTCGTGATAACACCCTAGCTGGACTACTATCATCAGGCAGTCGGGAGCTTTTAAACCTCATAGTGGTATAGGACGTTTCGTGATAACGCCCTACCGCACTCAAATCATTGGTAGCTACAACCGACATATATATAGTTCATCTTAATTTGGTATTTTTCTTTTCATTCCACTTAACTTATATCATTTCTATCACATTCAAACCTTCAGATATTCACAGTACACGTTCAAAAGTTAGGTACTAAGTTACTGCAACTATCTCTAGAATAACCACTAGATATCTTTGAATGGATACAGTTTAAAATTTTCGCTTCAATGTCAAAGGCTTATGTGAACAATCAATTCATGTTACACAAATAAATTAGGGGTTAAAATGTAATTACGGTTCAAATTAGTTATACATATCAAATTGATCATTATATCTTCAAATCCATGAAATATATACCTTATACAATTCATTATATTCAACTCATTTATGCTCTAAAAGATCCAAAAACTAAGAGTTTAAACACTTAATCGCCATTTCTAAACCAACCGGACTCTACCCCACTTACGATTTTGCATTATTCTCAGAGTGTAAATGAGATATAGAGAAGACTTAGCTTATAAACCAGGCGAAAGATGCTATCGAATCCCGTAATGACCATGAGAAAGCACGATCCGAATCCCTATACCAAAACAAAAACAACCAACACAAAGCAAACACGGGACATGGTCCTCGTGCCAAAACATCGAATAGGGATATGGGAATAATAAGAAAATGGCCCCACACGTCGGAAAATTCGATAGGCAATACATATATGGTCACTCTCATAAAAGCTTTAGATGGAAAAATAACCCACACGGGTAAAGCACAGAACATCTAAGCATATATGTATCATAGAGAATATCACATGAGCAAATATCATAGTCAAGTCATAAATTCATGTTGGAAACATAGTAGATCATAAAATGAAATGTGTGAAAGAGTATTGAGTCTTTTATACCCAGATCCTCAAGGGTTAAATCATTCTAACAACCTAAGTCCAAGAAATGATGCATTTGAACGTTTTCTTTGTACTCCCTCGGGATTTTCGGATAACCACCTAATCATTCCCTTTAAAAGACATTCAAACATTCATCCTGATACTTGGTTGTGCTATGTGTTCAACTTCTATCACAAATTCTACATTTCATTAAGACTAGTCGTATCCAAATTATTTATTATTATTATTATTATAACTAGATATCTAGGATGCCCCCTAGTGGCGCTTTTGTTTTATGTCGTTGGCTCGACAAAACTTCCATTCAACCTGGGTCAGGCCATTTAACTTTCCTCCCGGCCATTACATCGTGTAAGCTCTGATCATTGGTGTGGCTGCAGAAACAACATCTAACACATGAGGTCAAGTTTCTGATTGCTTTCCAAACACTTTTAATCCTCCCCATTGTAGACTTCTTCTTTTTCAGCTTTCTCTTTAATTGTGCCTCCCTTTTGAGTTCTTCCATATCCCAACTACCAGCCATAACTTCCTTTAATGAACTACTGCCGTCATCCTCAGAAAACAAGTCGGGTGAAAATTCGTCAAACTCAGTGACTTCCTACCATACCACACCCGAGGATGTCGAGGAAATGAACAATCAAAGGTTTCTCTTTGGTTTGTCCTATATAATGCTTGCACCTTTGACCATTCACTCTGAACGGCTGGTCACCATGACCTCTCAGCTCTAAAACACCTCCGGCAATAATTTGAAGAATTTCAAAGGGGCCGGACCAACGCGTCCTCAACTTTCCAGGAAACAGATGCAACCTGGAATTATAAAGTAAGACTTGCTCCCCAACTTGAAATTCTCGCTTCTTGATTTTAGCATCATGAAGGAGTTTCATTCTGTCCTTGCTAATCCTGGCACTCTCATAAGCCCGGAGTCTAAACTCATCCAATTCATGCAACTGCATCAGTCGATGTTCACCACATGACTGGGCATTAAAGTTCAAGAACTTAGTGGCCCAATATGCTTTATGCTCTAATTCGACTGGCAAGTGGCAGGGTTTGCCATACACCATCTGATAGGGTGATGTACCCATGGGGGTTTTATAGGCAGTACGGTATGCCCATAGCACATCATCCAGTTTGAGACTCCAATCCTTTCTATGACTGTTTACAACTTTTTCCAGGATCCTTTTCAAACTTTGATTACTTCTCTCGACCTGGCCACTAGTCATAGGGTGATATGGTGTGCCAATTTTGTGCCGGACACCATATTTCTCAAGGACTTTTTCTAGTGGCCTGTTGCAGAAGTGCGTTCCCTCATCACTGATTAAGGCACGGGGACATCCAAATCTCACGAAGATATTTTTCTTGAGAAAGTTCATGACCGTTTTGTGGTCATTACGAGAAGTGGCTTGAGCCTCCACCCATTTTGATACGTAATCAACGCAGACTAAGATGTATTTGTTTCCACAGGAAGATGGAAACGGGCCCATAAAATCAATACCCCATACATCAAAGACCTCACATTATAAAATGGGCTTTAATGGCATGTCAAAACGCCTAGTTAGAGTACCGGTTCGTTGGCACCTATCACAAGCCTTGCAGAAGGCTTCTGAATCCTTGAAGATCGTGGGCCAATAGAAACCGGACTGAAAGATTTTAGCAACGGTTTTCCAGGGACCAAAGTGACCACCTGTAGGCCCACTGTGGCATTGTTTAATGATATCACGTTGCTCAGATTCAGGAACACATCTTCTTAACAATCCGCCCCCACATTTTAAAGAGGTAAGGTTCATCCCACACGAAGGTTTTCAAATCGAGAGAAAAATTTCTTCTTCTCACGATATGAAAATTGCGGATTTAAATACTGGGAATGCAGGTAGTTGACGATAGAGGCAAACCATGGAACATCTGGGAGTGCACTCGCCTATATGCATAACATGCTCGAGAGGAAAGTAAAGGTCTATCTCTTGAGGTTCTTTCTTCTCATCATTCTCGCATTCTAGAAACATGATCTCGCTACTACGCTTTCAACGCCTCTTTTATCCTTAATTTGAACATCGAATTCTTGCAGGATCAGTATCCAACGTAGTAAGCGCGGTTTAGCATCTTTCTTTGTCATAAGATAGCGCAGAGCAGCGTGGTCAGTCCAAACAATGACTGAGGCACCCAACAAGTAACTACGAAATTTGTCCATAGCAAAGACTACAGCCAATAATTCCTTTTCAGGGGTTGTGTAGTTCACTTGTGTGGGGTTCAGTGTGTGGATTGGCGTAAGAGATGGGCTGAATTTTCCTTAATTGGCCGACCTAAGATCGCACCAACGGGCGTAGTTGGATGCATCGCATACATGAGTTCAAAGGGTGGGTTCCAGTCAGGAGAGATAAGGATCGGGGCGGAAATCAGTTGACTTTTAAGCTCATCAAACGCATGCTTGCAACTATCATCAAAATTGAAAACAATATCTTCTCTGAGTAAAGTGGAAAGGGGCTTAGCTATCTTAGAAAAATCCTTAATGAACCTCCTATAAAACCAACGTGTCCAAGGAAACCTCTTACTTCACGCACATTTTTAGGGAATTTCATCTTCTCTATAGCCTCAACTTTTGCCCTATCTACTTCCATTCCTCTTTCTGATATCTTGTGGCCAAGAACTATTCCTTCGTCTACCATAAAATGGCATTTTTCCCAGTTTAGGACTAAGTTCTTCTCACATGCGGGATAATACTTGATCAAGATTATCAAGATAGTGATCAAAGGATTGACCAAAGAGGCGAGAAATCGTCCATGAATATCTCCATACACTTTTCAACAAGCCCATCAAAGATTGCCAAGATGCATCTTTGGAATGTAGTGGGGCATTGCAAAGACCGAATGGCATTCGCCTATAAGCGAATGTACCATAAGGCAGGTGAAAGTGGTCTTTTCTTGGTCATTTGGGTCTATGGGTATCCGGAAATATCCCGAATATCCATCAAGGAAACAAGAGAATGCATGTCCCGCCAGACGTTCTAGCATCCACGGTCAATGAAAGGAAGGGAAATGATCTTTCATTGTAACTTCATTGAGCTTTCTATAGTCGATACAAACTCTATAACCGATGAATGAGCCTCAATGCTACTTCTTCGCCCTTCTCATTCTTCTCAATAGTAATTCCTCCTTTCTTAGGAACTACTTGAGTAGGGACACCCATTCACTTTGTCAAAGAATTGCAAAAATAATACCCATGTCCAAAAGCTTAATAATCTCCTTTTGACCACCTCTTGCATATGAGGTTGAGCCTCCTCTGGGTCGCATCTAACACACTTGGCACCTCTTCAGTCTTAATCTTATGCATACAAATGTCAGGAGATATCCCTCTGATGTCTCCTACTTGCCAACCAAAGGCTTTCTCATTCTTTCTTAAGACGTCCAATAACTTCATCTCTTCTAATCGAGATAGCTTGGCAGAAATAATCAACGGAAGCTTGTCACCTTCTCTTAAGAACACGTATTTCAGATGCTTAGGTAACGGCTTCAGTACCAAATCAGCAGGGGGATCTTCTAAACTCGATTTAAGCTCCCCACTTTTCAACTCAACATCACCGAGTCTACTTAGTGGTCCCATTTGCAAAAGCTTCTCCTTTCAACAAATCTTTATCAAATTCAAACTTCTAATTGTTCTAGATTCACCCAACCATGATTATTCAAGTTCTCTATTAATTGCTCATATTCGGTTTCAATGACCATGACTTGCTTTTCCATGTAATCATTAAAATCATCGACATATCTTCTATAGAGAAGCCGGTTGGATAATCGGAGGTCTCTGAATAGCTTTGGAGACACTATAGCTCACCTCCCGATCACCAACTCGGATGGTCACTTGGCCACCATCACGGTCAATGAGGGCTCTGGGTGTGTAGAAAAAACGGTCTTCCAAGTATCAAAGGAGCATTCTCATCTTCCAAGTTGTCTCAGGGACGTACTCACTCAAGCGGGAAAGTGAATCTATCAATTTGAACTAGAACATCCTTTAATATCCCCTTGAGCTTTCTGGAAGATCTATCAGTGAATTGAAGGTTCATGGTTGTGGGTTCTAAAAGATCATTCAAACCAAGTCATTTACTGACATGCAGACAATGGCATCGAGACTAATGGATGCACCTAGGTCACATAAAGAATTTGGGAAGACTAAACCTCCCATCAACAACGTGAGCACAAATTTCCCAGGGTCACCCTCTTGATTGGCAACTCATCATAACCAATCACAGAGCGTTCTCACCAATTAAGCGATCCATGTCTTCGAGCTTCTTTTGGAGGACACAACATCCTTGATGAACTTTGTATACTTAGGCATCTCAACTAAAACATCAGATAATGGAAGTTTTACCTGAGTATTCTTAAGAAGATTAAGCACTTTTTCATATTTCTTGTCCTCATGCAATGAAATGTTGTTTTTTCTAGGTGGAAAAGGAAGTTTCTTTAAATCATTCTCAGAAAAGACTTTCTTCGAGGATGAACTGACAGCTTTATCTTCCAAATCTTTCCACCTCACCACTTTTTCACCTTTCTTGCCAGTCAGGGGATCAGCCACCTGACTTTCACTGGATTTTTCATCTCTCAGGGGTTCAGCCACCTGAGGTCTTTCAAACTCTTTACTTCTCGGGTCGACCCACCGAGTACTATTAAACGAGCAGGGGCATGGATGCACGAATTCCCTCCTACCTCATCGCGAGGAGGGTTGGGGTTTCCTCGGTTCGGGGACCACTTAGTTGAGTACCGGACCTTAAGTTCATTGCACCGGCCTCTTCTCTACCGTAAGGAATTGAAGGTACCAGTCGGTGCATTGGCTATTATTCAAATCGGTCCGAGCAACTTGACCGTCCTTTGGATTCTTTTTCGTGAAATCAGGCACCGCCCTGGTCTCAAAGCTAAGCTGTCCGTACCAATCGTCCGATTTGCCTCTCAAGATTTTTCATTGATCTATTTTGCTCCTCCCTAAAGGAGTCCCATTGAGCTTTGATATCACTTGAGTGCGAGGGGCCTTGAGAGTTTTGGTAGTTCTGGGAATAAGGCTGGCTGGACCGATTTTGAAATGTAGAATTAGAATTGTTAGGCCAATTCTGATTGAACCTTTGATTTGTATTGGAAAAATTGGAGTTCTGGTTCTGATTGTAACTAGGGTTTCGATTGAAATTTTGATTTTGATTAAAACTTGAATTTGGATTGAAATTTTGATTCTGATCGAAACCCTGGTTTTGAAGATTACTCTGGCCAGAGAATTGATTATTGAATCTCTGATTGGACTGGCCAAAGAATGCATTCATTTCAAGATTCATCCATTAATAGACGTAAACTTGAGATGTGTGCCCCAAATTGTCACAGTTCTGACATGTGACTGGATTGTACTGTCCATGATTCTGGACAGCATTAACTTGATAGGTTGAAGGGGAAATGAATTGACACTGGCCAACCATATGGCCAGTTTGACAACAATTTTCGCAAAACAGGACTTGAGAATTCTGTGAAAATGAAGGATTCTTATTCTTTTGATTTAGAGACGCGTGGTAAGAGTAGCCATCTCTTTGTTTCAAAGATGGCGATTTCATTTTTTCGCTCACCTCCTCGATCCTAGGAGGAGGAAGTGGTGCTTGAATAGCTTGATACGAGGGGGCATAGTTATATTTGGCAATATCCTCGAATAATGCCCACCCCTCTTCAGGTGTTTTTTTCAGGAATGCCCCACCAGAAGAACTGTTGACCATGCCCTTAGTGAGCTCGGTCAAACCAAAAAACGTGTTGACTTTCCTCTGCAAGTCCAAACCATGACGGGGGCATTTTCTAAGGAGAGCTTTGAATCTCTTCCAACAAATCGAAGAAAGACTCATTTTCCTTTTGATAGAAAGTGAATATTTCACTTAGACAAATTTGTCTTAGATGGTGGAAAGTATTGACTCAGAACTCGTGCTCGAGTTCAGCCCTGTGTTGTAATCGACTCGGCAGAAGAGAGTTGTACCACTCTTTCGCTTCCCTCTTAAGGAAAAAGGAAACAATTTCAATTTAATTGCATCCTCACTAACTCCTTGTATGCGAGTTGTACCACATATTTCTAAAAATGTGTGTACGTGAGTGTGAGGATTCTCGATTGAAAACCATGAAAGATAGATGCGTGTTGCATCATTTGAATAAGACCTGGTTTAAGTTCGAAGGTTGGTGCATTAATAGCCGGTAAAACGCGGCAAATGGGTTGACTCTGACTTCACCAGGCATGGCATAGTCAGCCAACGTGCGTCTTTCATTCGCAGCCATGATAATGATTTCTTCAATCTCCTCTGCTAAACGTCGTTCGAAATCTTGATCGGCCGTGCTCTCTTCGTCGGGAAGAGCCAAGGACGGACTCTTCGCTGCTTGGTCCGACTATGGTTCGCTCGAGGTCGGGTGTAAAGCGGTGGACCTTTCTGACTCCGAGTTTGCATAAACCAATTCGAACACCAACACCTAAATTACGAGGTTTCGGGGTTTTTTTTTTTCTTCTTATGCTTCCGCAGAGTGGGATTCACTGAGAATCCATCACCCAACCTCGACGATTGAAACGTGTTCCTTGGATTTTTTTTTAATTTTTTTTATTTTTTATTTTTATTTTTATTTTTTTTATTTTTATTTTTTTTAAACCTACCTACGAAAAACTTGATAAAAAAAACTAGAAAAATTAATAAAACTAGACAACCGCACAGTATCCCCGGCAACGGCGCCAAAAACTTGTCTCGGATTTTATCAATGAGAAATAACAAGTAATAAATTATAAATCCGTATACCCAAGTGCGAGGATCGTAGTATAGAGGTTAATACGGAATCGATCCACAGGAATCGAGGTTGGTCTAGTTCTTAATTTTTCAAAAGTTTGTCACGGAAAATAAAACAAAACAGAATTAAAAACGAAAACAATAAACCTGGATGAGAGGGTTGTCAATCCAAAGCCAGGAAAGATAGTTACTGAACTAAGTTATTTCTACTTTATAACTATAACTACAATTTCTACGATTACTACGATGAAGACGAAAGCAAGGCAGCACAACGATTTCTTTTCAATTAATTTAACAACGAACAAGCAATGATCCACCGATTCCACAACACTCAATTTCTTCTCTGGATTATCTTGTAGTGATTTAACGAAAATTGTGATTCACCCATCAAAGGTATGAATTTCTACTTTCGTGAGATAATTCGCCTATCAATCTTTTATCTTTCGATCTTAAAGATTAACGCTTTCATAACAAAGGTGTGAAATCTCTCAATTTCGTAATCTAGATATTCAACCTAACAACTCTCGTTATTTTTAGGTTAAAAATCTAATCTTTAATATGGTGATCTAAGATTTAACAACGACTCTCGTCAAACGTTAAACATCAAATATGCAACGATCTCTCGATATAATTGCATAAAAACGAATAAAGCATAATAAAGATACAACTTTTATTAAAACTTACAAGATAATCCAAATTCGAAATCGAGATGTTGCTGAGAATCGGTTTCACAGAGCTTATTCCAACGTTCTTTAGCCTCTCATCATCATTTGATTGCTTAAAATCATTTCAGATTTCAACTGTTGATTCATAGGTCGTATTCTCCGGAAATAGCTATGACTTCAACAACAACGATCTTCCGATAATTTCCCGAGCATTACAACAATACTACGGTATTATTATTTTTTATACATATATATATAAGTCTATAAGTATATATATAAGTATATAAGTATATAGATCTATATATATGTATATAAGTATATATATATATTGATACTGAAAAAAAATAAAACAAGAAAAATGAAAGGGAAAGAAATTAGATATATATATATATATATATATATATATATATATATATATATATATATATATATATTAGTACTACAACAACAAAATAAAAATAAGAACAAGAAAGGAAAGAAAAGAATGGCCGAAGGCAAAAGGGCAGCATTCTGTTGTATCATTTGAGTCCTATTTATAGAGTTCAAAGGGAGGCCGGACTGGTCCGGGAAAATGCCGGACTGGGCGGACTAATCATTGCAAATCCTAACTCGATTCTATCCAAATCTTGGATGATTTGATATATATTGGATTAAAACTTCTAAAATTCATATCTTGAGTTGTAGACCTCCAAAATTGCAAACGAAATGCCAAAATTACGGTCTCGAGAAACTCTACAACTTTCATGAAGGACTCTTCTTCAGAAAACGTCTTCTTGAGTACCTCGTGTTCCTCCGAAGCGTTTTGCGACATTTTTACTTAAATTGAATCAATTAGCCACTTGACCACCATTTGAGTTGTAGGAGTCCGATTGACTTGATTCAAAATCCATTGGAAAGCTTTCTTGAAGATATACAACTTTTATTAAGGAAACTTCTTCAGAAAATGTCGTTTTGATGAGCCATTTCCATTACGTGTCGTTTTACGACATTTTACTGATACGAATCGATTAACCACTTGACCATAACTTGAGTTGTAGAACTCCAATTGACGTGATTCAAAGTGCGTTGGAAAGCTTATGTGAAGATCTACAACTTTCATTAAGAAGTCATCCCCTGAAAATGTCTCTAAGCTGGGTCAAATCTCCGTCGAAAATATGTAACGATTCAAGTACTTAGGAAAACGACCTTTTGAACTCGTAAGCTTGCGACACCTTCTTCTAACCCTCTAAACACATCTTTTAGACTCAAAACATGTCGTTACGTGGAATCTTGGTCAATGTATAATCCCGCAATGAACCACCAAAATACCAAACGTAAATCCGACACGACACTCCGATTCTTAAACCGGTACAAAAACTAGTAAAAACACATAAAAACACGATATTTTCTATAAGACTTACTATTTATATAATTAGATAAAACCTATAAATTAATGACTTGATTTGATACATAAATGCTCAAAATGGTATCAAAAGTGGGGTGAAATGTTATAATAATAACAGTGAATTTTTCCGTCATCAGTATCCAATGCCTGTATTGGAATCAAGTCTTCATAGTTTCTTAGGGAGGGTTTATATAGAGGAGTGTTATACCCTATGGCGGCGTGGGCCTTGTCCTTGTTGGGCCTGGATTTCATGTTCCCTAAAGAAAAGATAATTACGATTTAATCTCCTTAATTTTAGGAGATAATTATGGATATATTTGACTATCGGAATCAATGTAGTCATGGTAGAGGATTCTTTCCAAGTTTATCACATTTATCACATTCATGGGAAATACTATTGAGGAGTGACTCGGCCGACTTAGATGGCTGGTGAAATGAATTGGGTGAATCCTTCGTGTTTTGGTTGACCCATGGAGGTCGGGAGGATAGCCGAGCCGGCATCGGTGGAATTCTTGCAGGCGTAAGAGGTTTGGTCCGAGAGGGACCTAGGCCGACCTGTAAGGTCGGGCACGAGTAGGCTCGACCATATGCACTGACCGACCTGCAAAGTTCGGAGGATGGAGACCGAGCACATGCAGCTCAGGTATTGAGGGTTCCGGCCCTCGAGGGAGGCTTTCTCTATCTTTATTTATTATTATGTTGATGTGGAGGCGACATGTGGGTAAGGTCAATTTTGGGCATCGTCGGGTTCCAAAATAGTTAGGATTGGATCTGTTCAATCGAGGACACATGATGGCAAATTTTTGCTGACCGAGTGAGGTTAGGCATGTTCTACAAGTGACCAAGAATTTGATATTACTTAGTCTATTAGACGACAAGGGTTCAAGTTCGGGGGTGAAGGTGGAGTGGTGAATGTCTATAAGAATTCAAGTGCGATCTGAAGGGTATCGACATGGGACATTGTACATACTACAAGTGGTCTACTATATCAAAGTTATTCTAATGTTACATCATCGAGGTTCACCAGTCATAGCTAAACAAGCTGTGGCATATGAGATTGGGTCATATGGGTGAAAGAAGGATGCAAATTTTGTCTAAGTCTGATCTGCTTGGGGGACATAAGATCAAGGAGCTGAACTTTTATGAACACTGTGTGTTTGGGAAGCTACATATGAGCAAGTTCCCAAAAGCAATTCACATCACAAAAGGGACACTTGATTATGTCCATTCTGATTGTTGGGGACCTTCAAGGGTGGAGTCACTGGGTGGTCATAGGTATTTTGTGTCCTTTATAGATGATTATTCATGGATGGTTTGGCTAGTCGTGATGAAGCACAAGAGTGAAGCATTCAAGCACATCAAGCAATGGAAGGATTTGGTTGAGAATCAGATAGGGAAAAAGATCAAGAGACTTAGAACTGATAATGGATTGTAATTCTGTTGGTCTGCGTTTGATGAATTTTGCAAGAATGAAGGCATTGCTAGGCACCATATCAGAAGAGATACTCCATGTGCCAGAATGGTCTTTGCTGAAAAAATGAATCAAACTCTCTGGAGAGGGCAAGGTGCATGCTCTCTAATTCTTGTCTAGTAAGGATACTTTGGGCGAGAGGCTATCAATACACCGCTACATAATCAATAGGAGGCCTCACATTGGGATCAAACTTAAATAACACTTGAAGTTTGGTCGAAGGGCCAGACTACTCTGGACTTAGGGTTTTGGAAATCTCGCTCTACTATTATGTCAATGAGGGTAAACTGGAACCTAGTGGCTAAGAAGGGTGTGTTTGTTGGATATGAAGATGGAGTTAAGGGTATAGAATCTGGTCATCGGCTGAAAATAGGGTTATACTCAGCAGAAGTGTAGTCTTTGATGAAAACTCTATGCTTAACTTATCTTTGAGGGCCACATCTGAATCTAAAATTGGATCTGAGTATGAGAAGGTTGACAAACAGGTGGAGTTTCAAGTAGAGTCTACTGAATTAAAAGACTCAGGAGGGGACAGTCAAGAATCAGCAGATCTAGAACTGGAGCCAAGCCAGTCTGCTGAACAAGGGTCAGTAGATACTCAAACAGCTCCAAGAAGATATGGGTTTGAGGAGGATATGGTTGGATATGCACTCTGTGGTAGTGAAGAAGTGGATGGATTTGAACCTAACACTTACAGGGAAGCTGTGACATGTTTTAAGGCATCCCAATGGCTTGTTTCCATGAGAGAAGAAATGGAGTCACTGCAGAAGAAGAAATGAGACTTGGGATCCAGTAAAAAAAACCACATGGTAGAAGGATGATCAGCTGCAAATGGATATTCAAGAAAAAGGAAGGAATAACATCTGCTGAGGGTTTCAGATATAAGGTACATTTGGTTGCATGGGGGTTCAGTCAAAAAGAGAGGGTAGACTATGAAGAGATATTTTCTATAGTGGTTAGACATACTTCCATCAGGGTGCTGTTAGCAATAGTGGCACATTAGAATCTTGAACTTGAGCAATTAGATGTGAAGACATCTAATCTACATGAAGATGTAGATAAGGAAATTTATATGACTCAGCCTGTGAGAGGGTTTCCAAGTTCCTGGCAAGGAAGGATATGTTTGCAAGTTGAAGATGTCCTTATATGGATTTAAGCAGGCCCCAAGGCAGTGGTATAAGAAGTTTGACAATTATATGATTTAGCAGGGTTATAGCAGGAGTCCATATGATTGCTGTGTATATCACAACAAGTTGAAGGATGGTTCATTCATCTATCTCAGTGTTTGTATGTGGATGATATCTTCGATAGTCGCGCAAACAAGTCTGATATTCAAGATCTGAAGAATATGCTCAAGGCTGAATTTGAGATGAAGGATTTAGGGAATGCAAAGAAAATTTTGAGGATGGAGATCTATAGAGATAGGAAGTAGGGGAAGTTGTTCTTGTCTCATCAGGGGTATATTGAAAAGGTATTATCCAAGTTTGGCATGTCAGCAGCCAAACTTATGGATACTCCTATAGTATCAAATCTGCATCTGTCTGCTGTGTTTGCTCCACATTCAGCTGAAGAGGAAGAATACATGTCAAGAGTTCCATATGCTAGTGCAGTGGGCAGTTTAATGTATGTCGTAGAGTCATCTTAGGCCTGATTTGGCTCAGCGATCAGTGTTGTCGGCAGGTTTATGGCTCAACTGGAAAGGAACACTGGAAAGCAGTGAATAGGATATTTAGGTACCTTAGGGGTACATCAGATATTGGACTCTTATGGAGGTGGTACTCTATGTTTTGTCATAGTGGCATCGTGATTCTCGATTATCTGTCATTGATGTGGACAACATAAGATCTATATTTGGGTATGTGTTTACTTTGGGTGGTTCTGTGGTATGTTGGAAGGCAACTTTACAGTGGCATGATGACATTATGTACTCATCAAGTAGAATACAAGGCAACGACATAAGCAACAAAGGAAGCAGTTTGGTTAAAAGTGCTAGTCAATGATCTGAGTCTGTATCAAGATCAAGCCAAGGTGTACTGTGATAGTTTTAGTGCAATATGTTTGGCTAAGGATTAGGTTCATCATGAAAGAAATGAGAGGAGAGTTAAAGTGGAGAAGATCAACACTGATGTGAATCCTGCTGATATGTTCACTAAACCGGTCCAAGGGAAAGTTTCAATTGTTATGCGGACTTCTTTGAATATCCACAACTATTAATGAATCGAGAATACTCGGTGATGTTGGGGTCTCTTGAGGTATTCAAATATGAAGACAAAGAGAAAATCGGCACTTAGTTGTGTATCTGGTTAGTTTGCATAAATTTGAATTCAAGGTGGAGATTTGTAATGGTGACTTAAACTTATGCTACTAAGGTTTGGTATGGAAACATGTTCTGGTCAGCAATGAATGAAGCATCTGCTGTAATCTGGTTTTCAGTTCGGGCAAGATCAGCAGGGTTGATCAACCTGCTGATGGCAAGTCTACTGAAGACAAGTCTGCTAATGCCCAACAGAATTGTGGAACACGTCTGCTGCATGTTTTCGAGTTTTGCCTAAGTTACTTCTGGGTATTTCAGTCATTTACTGGGTTGGCTGTTTAGTCGGTTAGGGTTGGATTCCCAAGGATATAAGTGCCATATGTATCAATTGTAACTGTGATGTAACTTTCTCGGTGATAATAAAATATCTTCGTTTGTCCATGTGGAGTAGTCGGCACATTGCGGAAACCACGTTAAATCTGTGTTCTTTCTTGTTTTTGTGTTTGTTTACTTGTTTATCTTTTATCTTTACTCACAATTATCATCACTTCTTGATCGATCCGTCATAACAGCTCAATAAAAACTTATTTTATTGAGGAGAAATAAAATAAGCTTAATTGAGGGATCGATGATACAGCTTGGATGTCCTATTCCTTTAATGGAATACGACATCCAATCTTGGAGCAACAACGAGAATATGGAATAAATCTTGAAGCTAGAAAGAAGAGTCACAAATCCCATAATTTGATACGAGCAAAAAATTGTGATTAGTCTTTTGTCACCATGCTGTTTGGATTGTATATGATTATGTATAAAAGTATGTATATGTTATGCATATTTGATAAAAAATAAATATTTCATTAATTTCTGTATATAAAACATGTTATTTTAATGTGATGATAAAATTGTTCAAATAACATGATAAAGGTTATTCTGTTTTATTGCTTTCAACTCTCAAACATCAATATATGTTAAATATATGTTCTTTTTGTGGATGCTCTTGTCAGATTGTTTATTTATTTGTTCTTTTCTCACGATCACTATCAATCCTTCTGACGATCCGTTTAACAAATATATATATATATATATATATATATATATATATATATATATATATATATATATATATATATGCGTGTGTGTGTGTGTGTAAAGCACATTTAGGAGGCAAGTAGCCCAATCGGAAGCAGACCAGATTCGCAAGCACGTGTTCCTTAACTTTATTTCAGGAACACGTTAGCCTGACATCTCTTTATATATTAGAAACAACATGGAAGAAATTAATAATTAAATGCTCGGAATATTTAATATCAAAACATTATTATACAATGCTCCTGTAATCTAAAATCCACTAAGCACATTAACCACATATACTAATACACTAGGCATGTAACAAAGATTGTTAAACCCAAATATCTAATTTATTTATAGAGTCATCACTTTGAACATAATGTCCCCATTTTCAGCCGTAGTACTACACTTTCGATCATCAATAGCTTTAATATTTCATCATCCTCGTCGTCACCTATAAATCTTCATATTCCAAATAATAGAAGCGAGGTTGCGAATCTCTGTAAGTAATAAGAAATATTAATTAATATACGGGCATGTATATTCAACTGTGATGATTATAGATACTCTCATTTAGAAGTAGAAATAACCATAAAACATTTTAGAATATATAGAAGTATTTATTAACAGTTTAATACTATATTAACTTTCAGTCCATCTTTTACTTACTATCATTTCCATACTTTTAATACTTGTTTTACATACTCTTAAGACGTTTTTCGTATTGTTTGTTTAGATGATTGCTTGCTGTTGATATCACATAATTTCTGTATATGTTGTGTAGGATTCGGTAGCAAAACAAGAACTTTCAGTAGTAATATTTGAAAGAATTATTAGTTAATAATCTATGTATTTGCATTTTGTTTATACCCTTAACCGATTACTTCTAGATGCACTGGAAATAAATTGTTTAATTTAGTAAAACATTGATCAGTACCCACTTTCTAATATATCACTTTAGAAGGGGATGTTCATGTGACTGGGCAAATGGAAAGTTGCACTTGGTGTTTGCATAATTAGATTAGTATAGAAGATAAACGACGTCGTCTTCATTAGACTAGGCATAGTCTATCTATCAAACAAAAACGACGCCGTAAACTGCCCGGAACATTGTTTCAGCAAAACAGGCAATTTGTAATATCTGGTTTACATGTGTATCGTCACATGTATGCCATCTGTCACAATACACATTAAAATTAAATAAAAAAAACTCTTTAGACCCTTCTAACTTCAAATATAAATAAAGGGAGGATTTGAGCTGCAAACTACCGTTTGCATTTGTGCTTCTTCTTCCTCCCGGCATCTGAGCCATTTGTTGAGAAAATTGAGGGAAAAATATAAAATTTCCTTAATCTTGTTGCAACACCATCAAAGCAACCTTATTTGGACTCGTTCATTCATTTAAGGGAAGAGAAACAGTGAGATTCATACCTATGGATATATTTTGCAAGCTTGAAAACCAGACTCTCCAATTAATGATTATTTCATCATGCTTTGTAGGAAAATTTCCGATTTATCATAAAGCATACGGTAGTAACGGAACAGCAGATGAAGAGGACTCTACCTTCACGGACCACAGCACAGAGATATTGCATCTGGAAGAAAGTGACGATTTGCAGAGCACAACTTCCGATCTGAGCAAAGATCCAGGTGTTGTAGAGTCTTTCTATTAGAGAGCCATTTGACAGAGGGATGCAGAGATTCAAAACCATTTCGGGTGAGAGGTTAAAGAATTATTTTGAAAGGAAGGCATCGACTGAAGCATGAAGATGAGGGAGACGTTTGAGTTCTGAAGTTTCTCAAAACGCATTAACCGTGAGAAGAGACATTGGAGAAGAAGATTAAAGGGGAGGGGGAGTATTTTACGTGGAAAGCTGAGGACGGTTCGGTTCAATGGATACCATAAATGGTCTGGGGAGGTTACGAGAAAGTGGAGGAGTGGATAAGAAAGGATATTATCTAGAGGGTTCTTAAACAGATGGGCTAAAGGGCCTTGGAAAAAGATGAGCTCGGATTTAATGGAGTCAAAAATAAAGAGCAGCCACAGGTGTGAAATTGGCGTTTCAGGCAACTGTAGCAACACAATTTTTTTTTAGGTGTGTCAGACCCTCTAATTTTTTTTCGAGTAAAACGTCCAAATTTGGAAGAAGTGGGTCAAAACGTCCAAATTTCAGACGATATCGCCCAATTCCATCGATACGATTTAACCTTCTAAAATACACAAAACCGCCCAAAATACACAAAATCGTCAAATGTGGACGGAACCGTCTCAAATCGGATTTAAAACCAGACACTTTTCAAACCTTTTCATCAAATCGCCCAAATTTGGACGATGTAATCGACACGCACCGGCCCAAATTTGGACGATTTGATGAAAGCGTTTGGACGGTTTCGGCCCACTTTTAAACCTAATCGTCGCTTTCTTCATTTCATTTCGCCCCATTCAAATTTGAGCAAAACGCAGCGAAGAAGGCGAAAATTGGCGATTTTACAGAGACTTGATTCACCATGGTCGCCGCTTCTCTCTTCATAGCTCAGAGCAACTTAATGTGAGTGTTTACGGCTTTGATTTTTTATGCTTCTTCTCATTTGTAAAGTGTTTGGCCGAATGAGACTCGCTCTGTTAATGGCCGTTTTCATGCTCGTTAATGGCCGATGTTTCATGCTTTGTTGATTCATGCTCGTTAAACATGTTAACGCCCGATGTTTCATGCTCTGTTTGCACTTGTGTCTGTTATTTTTATTGTTAATGGCCAAATTGAGGCCTGTTGACTGTTATTGTGCAATTGTGAATGGTTTGATTAGCATTTGTTAATGGCCGATTTTTTTGTTAATGGCCGAATGAATTGATGTGCATGAAGCAAATGTGTATGTAGTTAGTCTAAAAAATAGATTAATGGGATGAAATTAATGGATATGTGGTTTGTCTAAATTATTCAATCATGTATATGAATTGTAGGAGGATAAATGCCCGATTAAATTCATTACATTCGTCATCTTTCATGTGTTTGAAAACTTTGAATAAATGTTGTTGTGGTTAGTGTGAAATTCAAAATATGTGATAATTTGGTTATATTCTGTTGTTTATTTTTGATTTGATAATGATCGTGATCATGATAGTATGGTAGTAGTATTGTTAATGACCGATTATGCCCTTGAAATGATGGCTAACATGGGGAACAATAAAAATGCCCTCAAATTATGGCTAATGATTATGTTAATTAAAAAATGAACCAAACGACAAACCATCGTTGTTTGAAAATCCAAAACTCAATATCTCGTGACCGAATTCAATGGTACGCCTCGGCCCGACGAGGTTCTTAGAATTGCATGCTTCCCAGGGTGTTTTCGATTCCTTCGATCCATTTGTGTCATGCCTAATCTCCAGGCTTTGTATTGGGGCTCCTGGTAGGTAGCTCGTGAAAATTTCATTAGTCTCGCTCAATAGAGCATCTTTTCCTCGCCCTCGCCACTGGTAATCCTCAACCGAAGTGAGGCACCTTTAGCTCGAAAATATAAGGTCTGTTCCGCCCGGCCCCAGACGGCCTCTCGTTCTCCTCGTCATCATCAAATATTCTATGACGTGGTAAAACCATAATTTATGCTTTCTTACCGACGACGTTACAACACAAATGTAACACAATACAAAACAAAACATACATATTTACCAATTTTGAGAACAATCTTATATATATATATATATATATATATATATATATATATATATATATATATATATATGTGTGTGTGTGTAGTGAATTATGTATGTATGTGTATATGTATATATATGAGTATATATATAGATATACATATTTACCAATTTTGAGAACAATCTTTATATATATATATATATATGTGTGTGTAGTGAATTATGTATGTATGTGTATATGTATATATATGAGTATATATATAGATATACATATTTACCAATTTTGAGAACAATCTTTTTATATATATATATATATATATATATATATATATATATATATATATGTAAAATACACATAGGTGTTTTCTATTTCTAATAAATAAATATTATTTACTTTATAACCATATGTACACACACACAAAATATATATACATATATCATGTATGTATGTATGTGTGTATACATATACACATATATGCATATATGTGAACATATGTAGTATATATATATGTATATGTATATGTATATACTCACACACACACACACACACACACATATGTATGTATATATATATATATATATATACACACACACACATAAATAGAAACACATATTTAAATTTTATGCGTGTGACTATTTATATAAATGTATATTTAAATATGTTTATATACATATTTAAATATATAAATATATATATACACACACACACACACACACACACACACACACACACACATATATATATATATATATATATATATATATATATATATATATATATATATATATGTGTGTGTGTGTAATGTGTGTGTGTATATATATATATTTATATATTTAAATATGTATATATACATATTTAATATATATTTAATAAACACAAAGAGTGTTTTTCTTCTTTAATAAGATATGTATACATATATACACACACAAACACACTCATGCATATGTATATATATATTTTGTTTGGCAATTATATAATCATGTGTATTTATAAATCACTCGCAGACTTTCCACAATGGGTACTCACGGAAATTTCATTCATCCACGTGATATGTCGATCGATAAAGCAAAGTTGAGATTTCATTCGAGTAAAGAGCTATATATGAACGTCTACGAACCGAGTTGGTGAGGTATCACGACGGCCAAGACCGTACTTTGTTAAATAGACTAGAAGAATCGGTCTTCGGTCAATTTATCGCATGGTATCGTGGAAAACCCGGGCGTTCAAAAGGCGGCTCATAGTATTTCAGTATTTCCAAATGTTATATCTCGATCGCGCCCGACGAACCGCACTTTATGATTGGTCGGAAGAGAGTGAGCTTCGGGGCGAAGGGAGTTTGGATTGATTATGGGGTATAGATTTGGAGATCTTGAAGGTATTGACAAATGATTCCGCGGTATCGCGATGTTTCTTGGAGACATGCGAATTAAGTAAGTGCGTGGGGACCGTAACGTTGCACAAAATCATATCTGCGCGAGAGCAACGCAACAGACGTCGAAACGCTTTATCGCATGGCTCTGGTTTATACAATTTATGGTTTACTAATGGCACATGACTCGAACTATAATACCGAAGCAGATTTTTATATCGTCGAAGACTTGGAACGTCCGTACTTATCCACTGGGACGATGATATGTTTAATAACTTCATGTGGAACTGGCGTAGACAAGTTGAATACCTACGCACATACGCCGAGCGACGATCGAAGGCTCTTCACCCAACCGTGTCCGGGTATCAGATGCTTTACACGCCTGGGCTTTTCACGCCATACCGGTCATCCATAGAAACGGAAGTACGCAATTTTGAGGGAGGGACATGAAACGATCGTCCTACCTATTTGAGGTGGCGGTTTTACGGCGGGGTGTATAGCGATGATCAAGCGTCATCAAGGTTTGATGTATCGGTAAGTATCGCCAGGCCAATTTTTTTAGTCCGCATTTTAATTATATTGTATCTAAAATCGTTTTTTTTTTTTTCATTTATTCAGAGCGGAATGCCCGATGATGTTCTCGAGCACCCGGGAGATAGGGAGTATGTGATTTCAATAGGGTTGCCGGGCGGAGTACGTTACGGCCGTACTCGCCAACTACCGGTCCCTCCTCCCGTTACAAGCGACCCACCGGTCCTCCCTCTCGAAACACACGACCGTCTCTCCCGGCGAAGCAAGCACACGCACTCGTCCCTCCGGCCATACCTTACAACGTGGCGCCCACCGATTGATGAAGAGGACGCTCAACGACGTGATGAGGCGGACAGAGCACGCGACTACCTCCGCCAACCTGGAAAGCGATCGGACGATATCGGTAAACGCTATTTGGTTGAGCCACCGAGGCCGGTCTTATTCGAACTCATCCAACAAGAGTTGGATAGAAGTAACTTCGGAGTTGAGAGCTCGAAGAGTGCATTTGAAAAAACCGACTCGGAGTTGAGCTTCTAAGATTGCGTGGGCAAATACCGAGTCGGGGTTGAGAGCTTTGGCAAAACCGACTCGAGTTAAGGGACACTAGTGGTCGAAGTTAAATGAACTCAAGAGTCGGGATTTAGATTGTTCATGGAATGAAGATTAGCCAGCAGTATGAATTATCTTGCACATAATAATTTGACACCCGTGATTTCTATTGTTTACACACGAATCTAATATATTAATATGCTTGTAACCAGGATCCGGTGCTCAGGCTCGACTCCCGAGAGGAGGTTTAGTGACCCCACAAGGTAGCCAGGGATCCGGTCTTTGAGGCTCAATTCGGAGAGGTGGTTTAGTGACCCCACAAGGTAGCCGGAAGACCGATACACCTACAGGCCGTGATTCTCGGGATCCGAGTCATACTCATGAGAGGCTTGGGAACGCATACACCCGAGGAGAGGGCTTCGACACGGACCATATGATAGGTATTTCGTGACATCAACATACGCATTTTATTGTTTCTTATTTTCTAATTGACGATATCGATTATAATTTGCATAGTACTCCCGAGGGCCATGTCACCACTGAGGATTTGTTATAGAGCCGAGATGAATTATGGTAAGTTGTTTGATTTCCTTATTTAATCGAAAGTAGGTTATATTATTACTCTCGTTAATTCATTATCTCTTTAATACATGGTACAAAGAACTCCCGACAATACGTTAAGAGCTCTCTACGATGGAAGAAACTCGGCAAGTGCAGAGTGAAATTGATCTGATAAGTGTGTGCATTTTTATTTGGTAAATAGAAATTAGTTTGTCAATAAGCATGTAGTATAACTCGCCCTTCAGTATAGCGGGTGGTCCAAGTGAAGCCAGCAGTGGGGAAAGGAAAGGCGACGGTGAACCGGACGTAAGATTGACGACCGTCGACTATTAACCCACCAAAACATCTAAGCGACGGGTCGTTCAGTAGTCAATCTTCCAGCGGTGATGAGATGGACGCCATTGAAAAAATTCCTCAACCTTTGGAAAAGCGTTTCAACGACCGGGTACGAACAAGAGACGCCACCCTATATATATTCCTACAGGTGAGTACGTTGGAGGATCGAGTATAGATGAAAAGGCGGACAAAGAGTATTTCGCTCGCTTCCATGAAAATCTGAAAGAGCTAGATGGAGTGGTATGTATCTTTGTGAAATCATATTCATATTTATGAAATTTTCATATGTTTGATTTGCATCATCTGCACCTTATTTTTTGAATGCGGACGACATGTGGATGGGTACTGGACTAATACGCCGTCAACGGAAGCATATCCAGTGCCTTTCATCCCAATTCGACCGTCATCTCCTGCAGGCTCGCCTGGCTTTTGCGTGCACTTGGAGGGAAGGACCAAGGTAGGACGCCTTTGAGGCGGTAGAGGTTTCGAGATGATATGAGGAGATCGCGTCAAAATGGGATGTAAACTCGGTGGTGTACATGCCCTGGGCCATATATCACGGACACTCGGGCCGCTATTCAATTTTCTATTCCAAAATGGCAGGCCTTAGTGTTCGATTGTCTGGCGTGGACAAAGTACGAATCGCACCGTAAATCCATGAAACTTTGAAACACTTTGGTGTGGTGTTGAGAGAGTGCTTGAGGCGAATGATCGACTACGTAACCACCCAAAAATGCTTGATCCGCAGCCGACCTCCCTGTTCTGTCAAAATAGTTAAGGCCGAGGGACGTACCACAAATGAAAATCCCGTAAGTGTTATTAACGCCAATGTATTTATAATACTATATAGTGTACATTATCTTATTATCAAGCGATTAATCGAAATTTACAATGCGTGCAGGGTGATCGTGGGGTGTATACGGTCAAGTTCATCGAGCATATGATGCACTCCACTACGTTTGAACTGATCAGACCTGAAAACATGATGTTATTTAGACATAAAATGTCTGTGCAGATGTTTAATCAGTGCATAGATCTTTAGATATGTAGTTATTTTTTGTGAATTTGATGTATATGGCATGACATTTTGTTTGTTTTATACCAAGTTATGTCGTTGTAATATTTTTATTAACTTATGTTTATATCGGCTCGTTTTTTATGTTAGTTTCTTATTCAGTTGATTTATTTTTGTGGGATAGACTAGTGTAATGGGACACTAGTCTTGATATTATATTACGGGACGGACTAGGCTTCACATACTTACACCTCTTGATATTATCACTCAACGCCTTCATATTCAGCTCATTCCAAGTAGTACGGTTTACTCAAAAGTTTATCTATTACATGAGCCAAATGCACTTCCTCGTTTATCTATTACATTCATCATCGACTTAAGTTTGAAGAAGACATGTAGATTACGAAATCAAGAATTTACTTTAGAAACAAAGAGATAAATATATATAAATACAAGACATTAAACTTTAGAAACAAAGACATAAGAGCCAAAGCCTAGACAAACAAAGGAAAGTCACAAAGGTAAACCATGCCTGCGCTTCCTAAACAAACCACGGAAAGTCACAAAAGGTGATTGGGATACTTTCCTCACCAATGTCATCATTGTCATACTCTGGTACGTGAAATTCTCTTGCGAGAGCGGTGATAAGAAATGGATAATACAGATAACCATCACCAAGCAAGTTAAGCGATATTTCACCAATCCTACGAACGATATCACTTCCAAAATCAACTTCAGCGTTAAAAGGCAAACGAAAAGCTTTGAAGGCATTGCTCGATTAAAAGTGTGTACGGTACCATACACGCTACTACCAATCCATTCGAAGTAAACACGCAGCCATTCTTCAGGATAGTCAGGATACTCAAGGCGATTCTGGAATTCGTAAAATTGGGTGTCTGAGATTTCGGTTGCTTCGAGTTCTGGTATACGATAGTAGCGATTGATCCAATCAGATGAAAAGAAGACATTTACTCCACGTAGCGTACACCCTCAAGTTGGAATGGCCGCATCAATTTTAGACCGACCAAAGTGTAGAATTCACGAACGATTGATCGATTCATAGTGGAGGTAGGTGGGGACTCTAAATGAGGCGCTCCAATGATCTTCTTCGTATGAATCTCTGTGATCCTGGTAGGTAGGTATCCCATTCCATCCTCCTCTCTGCAACAAAAAGCAATATCATGAAAATATGTAGACCAATTGACACGCTCGTGTTGTGTTGTGAACCGATATAAGGCGTATCCTCGTCATACACATAAGGTATACTAGGTCGACTCACCGGCCGTGAGGATGCCAAGCCGAGAATTAGATTATCGGGATTGTATATCCTGAACGAATATGCGAAGGAGGGAATCGAGTGAGACATTTTCACCGGAGTTTTTTAAAATGTGAGTGATTTCGGTACAAGGTGGGAAGTTACAGGCAAAGGAACTTGAAGAACGTGAGGACTAATGAGAGAGGGAGAAGGTATAGAGGGGGGTTATATTGGCGTAAATATTGGAAATTTTAATCCAAATTGAATCATTTACGAGGTCATGGTATTGTCTTGTCAAGCAATCAATGTTTCCATTTAACTTGGACGGGCTACTTGGACAGTTGGACGATTACTGGGCCCCACATGATTTAAGACCGTCCGAATTGGACGATTCCGTCCAAATTAGAAGATTCGGTATAGTGCAATAATAGACGAGGCCCCACATGTTAGATATCTTGTTCATCTATGATCATTCAAATTGGACGACGCCGCCCAAATATTGGACGATTCCTTCAAAATAGTGTGTGAATATATACGTCCATATGCATTTGGACGTGTCCCATCGAATCGACAAATGTGGTCACTATTGGACCATATGCATTTATGTCGAGGCCGTCTGAGATAGGTATAGTGCAATAATAGACGAGGCCCCACACGTTAGATATCTTGTTCATATATGACCGCCCAAATTGGACGACGCCGCATATATGTTGTCCAAGATGAAGACAAGACATGACACTCGCATATGTGTCCTACATATATAACATGCGTGGTCACTATCGGGCGGGTCCCACACTTCAAGTGGTTGTGATTATTGCATTTAGCGGACATACGTATGCAGTGTCACTATATACTGAGGACCCACACGTCAAATGGTGGTGAGTTATGACCGTCAAATTTTGGACGGAATTAGTCCAACTTTAGACGGATTCCGCCCAAAATATTGGTTAGTCGTTGAATTCGGACGGTTTCAATACTTTCAATCAATCAATGTTACATACATAAAAAAAAAAGTAATGATACATTGGCTTTCATACAAGGCTTACAAACTTAAAAGAAAGTGAGTAATGATACATTGGCTTAAATAGGATAGGACGACGTCTTAATAAATGCTCTTCAATGTCTAGTAATCACCACATTAAACACGACATGATTTTCTATAGGTTCATCAGCGACTTCAAAGGTGCATTCATCTCCAACATTTAGGTCATTGTCGGTAATGAAATCATTCAACCCGGTTAAACGAACTTGTTGATAGTTTGAAATAGAAGCTACAATTCTAGCACGCCATGATCCCTTGTGGCAATTCGTAGTTCAAATTGTCTTGTTTCGCAACATGTCGTTTGTTCTAGCAAATGGCATTGGAATATTCTACAAATCACAAACAATTTTAAACATCGTTAAAAATTGCAATGAGGAAGAAAGCTACACAAGAAAACAACTAAACGACATCAAATCCATCTCTCACCACATAACCACGTGAAATTGCCCGGTTGCGTCATAATCGAAAATGGGGATTTTGGTGACTTGCACACTGATCATCTTCTTCACCATCGGAAAGCAGAAAAAGTCTTCTCAAGAAGTGTGATCCAAAGACAATAGTGTCGAAAATGAAATTCCCTATGTGTTCAAACACTATAACCTCCCTCATTCAAGTCATGGCGGCCACATACTCCTCCCAACCTTCCCAAAGAAACAAAGAGGTCCATTGTCTGCGGCTCCAATCCTCACTTCCATGTCCCTAATCGGCTTCGAGAACGGGGTCATATCTATGTTCCCATCGTGTCATTCCACCTATTATACCATGCTTGAGGTAGCGTCTATGAAAAAGAAACATATCATGTTGGTTCAATCATAATATAAGTTATATAAATGTAAGTTAATTAATAATGACATACCAAACTTGTAGCGAAACCACCATCAAGAACTTTAAAGAAACTTGGAAAATCCATTTGCTTTGATTGTATAGTAAAAATAACCGAAGTTCTTTTAATTGTTCGTTCTTGTATGATTATTTGGGATGTCTCATAAGTATATATAGGGAGAATGGGCGGGATGAATATGATGTCACCGGTCGTGTCATATGTGGTCGCCGTCCAAATATTGGTAAGTGAGTGGATTCGGACGGTTTCTATACTTTCAATCAATCAATGTTCTTTGTTGAATCCGTCAAATGGTGGTGAGTTATGACCGCCCAAGTTTCCGCCCTAATGTAGACGGATTCGGCCAAAAATTCGACGGAATCCGCCCAAAATATTGGTAAGTGGATTGGATTGGACGGTTTTATACTTTCAATCAATCAATCAATGTCGAGAGGTTAAATGGGCCTGATTTTCCAATTTCACGAGGCGATACACATAGGTATAGTGCAATAATAGACAGGCCCCACACGTTAGATATCTTGTTCATATATGAACGTCCAAATCAGACGACGCCGCCCAAATATTGGACGATTCCGTCGAAGATAGTGTGTGAATATATACGTCCAAATATTGGACGTGTCCCATCGAAGCCCGACAAATGTGGTCATTATCGGGCGGATCCCACCTTTTAAAGTTGTTGTGACGTATGCTTTTATGGCAGTATAAAGACACGTGACGTATAGTGCAATAATAGACAGGCCCCACACGTTAGATATCTTATTCATATATGACCGTCCAAATCGGACGACACCGCCCAAATATTGGACGATTCGTCGAAGATAGTGTGTGAATATATACGCCCAAATATTGGACGTGTCCCATCGAACTATCGGCGGGTCCCACCTTTTGGAAAAAATCTATATATTCACAAATCCTCTAACAACCATTCATCTCTCCCATTTCTCATTTATTTTACTCTCTCATTATCTCATCTAGTGTTCCCTTCAATGGCTAACCCACATTGCTCTCGTGTTCATTTCCAACGAGGAAATTGATTTGTCGTTGGATGAGCAATCTCTCATAAGCCGTTTTAGAACGTAAGAGAGAGGCGTGAGTACGTGACTAACCGGATGGCAAGAGCCGTAGTTCCGAGAGGCGATTGAACATGATAGTCTTCCTACTTTGATTGCAAACTTGTTTTGAGATAACGGTTGGCATGGTGTCCCCGAGATGCCAATAAGCTTTCAACACGTGAATCGGTCTATTGTGCGTGAATTTTATGCTTGTCTAGCTACCACACGGATCAATGAAAGGTGCGCCATTGTTCGAAGCGTTCTCGCTGCGTTTAAATAATGCATGGATCAACAACGAAAGTATGACATTCCGTAAAAATCCTCGTGGTTTGGATTTTCTTTTCTATTTCCCGATGTTCCGTAATCACTACAGAGCGTGACATGGCTGCTTTGTTTGGGAGACTCATCTGCGGGGAACGGTGAGGCGCACCCGCCTTCACCCCTGGTCACGGCGCGGTCGATTTCTTCCTTTCTTCATTATGTTCTGGCCACCAATATGTATGGCACGGTGAACTACACCCTACCTTCATTTGATTTGTATGCACTTGCGCACGATCCATTACATCATACTTTGACGCCGGAGAGTATATTTTTCCAGATTCGGCAGATAGCAAATGACAACGCAGAGCGATGGATATATATTTTTTCCTATCTCATCACAAATATGTGCGTATAGTCCGCTGGGTGCCGGAATATGCCGATTTATGATGTTTCATACGGTCATGATGATTACTATATATTTGTTGTATAATATTTCGTGTTGAGTAATCTTTTTTTCCTCGCAATTGTAATGCATAATATTTGAGTGCTAATGCTAATTTTTTCAATGGATTTTGATAATCTTAATATTGATAATCTTAATAAATTTATTATTTTCAATTTGCAGCTTTTTTAGTCGATATAAATAATGATAGATACAAAGGATAAAATAACCATTCATTACATACGCTAGAGGCAAATACTATGAGAAGCACAATGTGATATAAAATTACACAGCTTAATCTCGCAGCTTTTGTACCATCACTTACTTTCACATTCGCTCTAATCGTTCGCGTGATATAACAATGTGATATAAAAATTACAATAGCTTATGTAAGGTAACAATTACAACTCACCCTCTAATTGATATAACAATGTCAAAATCAATGTGATAAAACAATTGCAAGCAAATGTAATAAAAAATTTATGTTACAATCATAATGTCTTATAAAATTAAATAAAGGTTTATTCAATGGGAACAACCGCACGAAAGGGACATCTATTCCTTCTATGTCCAGGGTTACCGCACTGGAAAGCAATTCCTACCGGAACCTGGAGTTGTACTCTCGTTGGCATTCTCGCTTCGCCCTAGCACTGTGAGGGCTCACCTTGAGAAGAATCCTCAAGGTCCTAGGTCGGCCCCGCCTAGCTCCCCATCCCCCGACAGCTTCCCTCCTTCCTCACTCTAGTTCGGCGGAGTGAGGGAAGGTTTATTTTTTATCCAACAGAAGAATCCAATCATCCTCCACAGAACCGGAAAACACGCCCTTCATATGTGACGTTGTAAATGTGCAGCCTGCAGAGTAATGGGAACAATAATCATGGGACTCTCACAACGGTGACTTATAGCAAAGACAAGCATGCACGCAAGGTAACTTTAGTCCTCGTGAATCGCCCGCAATAACATTCTTCTTACGCATATTCACTTTCTCACTGGGGAATCGATGTCTCCAACTTGATATCGGGTCTCGGTCGATACTATGCAAAGGTGAAATTCTTTTCGCACGAAGTAACATCATTCAAGAACTTTTCGTGTTCAGTGTGGGCTAAGACGGTGCGGCAAGATTCGCGCTTTCCTCTCTCGCAATGCCACCGACACAATGCCCGGATGTAATCAAAGAGATTCACGATACTCATCTTACGCGGCATCCTCGATCGTATTGTTGAAGCTTTAACATAGTTGCTTGTCATGAT